>LPNX010620697.1:23152-49938 GCA_001517045.1 Pseudotsuga menziesii
ATTCAACATTAGGATATGTGTTCATGCTTTCTGAAGGACCAATCAACTGGTTAAGCAAGAAACAGAGTGCCATTGCACTCTCATCTACAGAAGCAGAGTATAGAGGAGTTGTAAATGAAGAAACTCAATGTTTATGGTTGCAGGGGTTACTTGGTGAGTGTGGCTTTGAATCAGAATACTCAAATACTATCTATTGTTATAATCAAAGTACCATTCGAATCTGCAATGATCCAGTTCAGAGACATCGAACCAAACACATTGAGATCCATATGCACTACATCAGATAGCTTGTGCATGATGGCACCATTCACCTACTCTTCTGTTCATCTTCAGAACAAGTATCAGATATATTCACCAAATTTTTTTGCGAGAGGACATTCATAAATCTCAAATCGCTGTTGGGGATTGCTGATCATCCTGTGAAGCATGAGTGATAACAAGATTTTCAAATTTTGTTTTACTGTCCATGTTTAAGGGAGGATTTTTCCCACTGGGTTTTTGCCTCTTTCCTTGGTTAAATGGACATGCAGTATGTAAAGGGTGACTAAGCCTTGTTTCTAGGACCTATAATTTTTTGATATTTTACTCATAATTTAGGCTTAAGGGGGGGTGTTAGAATAATCAACCCATAGTCAGCTACTTTAGACATTATTTAATTCATTTTTGTCTTGTTTGCCTAGTTTCCATATTCCACCTTATGCAAGTTGTCCTCCACATGTCCAAAGTGGTCAAACTTGCTAAAATTGAGCCATGGAGTGCTTGGGAAACCACTTGGAATCAATTCCACTTTATTCCTGGACTTCCTAGTGCATGTCTGCTTTTTCTGCTTTATTGCCTGCTTTTGCTGAGTTTTAAGGCAATTGGGAAAGTTTGACTAGGTGAAGTTAACTTGTTTTTTGTCCTCATCATCCTCCACTTTTTTCTCCTAATAAAAGCATGTATGAGTTGTCCTTACATCATCTATTAGCTTTCCTAATTGATTTTTCCAACTTGTGAGCTCCTAGAAATATTTGGAAACTGCTTTATGCACCTATGGGGGATTTGCTTAGATTTAGTAAGCCTGCTTTTGACCAAATTGGAATGGCATCCAAATTCATTCAAATATATCATGTAATTATTTATTGTGGCATCCTATTACTTCACATGTTTGGATATTGTACACTTATTCAATACAAATTAGTGTTCTGCTCCATATTCAATCTCCTTTGTGTGTAATTTGCATGTGTAATTGGCAATTTTTGTGAGTGTAATTGTTCTAACACCTGGGTTCAATTTCCACACAAAAGAGATAATAGACACAAACAATTTCCTTGAGGAAACCAAAAAGGATAAAATCCCACAACTTCCTCAGAGAATAAGTACCAATAGCAGCAGTAAAAACCAAAGACAATAAGATGATCTCTGACAATTGTTCTCCCTCTTATCCCATATCCTTTTCTCTCACTCATGTGCTACAACATATTGTGAGTGAATTTGTGATAAATAGAGAGGATCACTCTCTATTTATACTAATTCCTGACTTGACAATAACTTACCAGGGTCGACTTCTCTAGGAGATTCTAATAACCCTCTATGCCTTTACATGTCTTATTTACATGGGGAATTTAACTCTTAAGTAATAAGGAGGGTAACCCTCTATGCCTTTACATGTCTTATTTACATTATTGATTCTCCTAATATGAACATCGAGGTATGACATGACTCAATTACATTACAGATACTTCCCAATAGGAACATCAGGGTACAATACATTAGATATACAAGTGAATACATTCCGAAGTTACAAATAGATCAACACTCCCTCTTAACTAGGAAAGTATTCTCTTGACACAATTTATCGGTACAAGTCTTCTTCTCTGGATCAAGTCTGGATCATCATCAAATATGGATCATCGATGGATCAACATCAACTCTGTATCATCACTGGATCATCATTGAAACTGGATCATCACTGGATCACCATCAAAGATGGATCATCACTGGATCATCATCAAAGTTGTATCACCACTGGATCATCATCAAATATGGATCCTCACTAGATCATCATCATCACTACTTCCTCCATCAACTGGTGCTATCCCTAAATTATTTTTGTCATAGTAAGTTCTACAGAGCTAGCCCCTTTTCATGTTGTTTATAGGCCTATCCTCCAAGTAGGTCTTCATGTTCTTCAGCACTTATATCTGACCCAGTCAAAAAGGACCACCCACCACTTACATCTGACCATGAGAGGGACACATCCACCATCATGTTAGAAATCCATGACCAACACTCACATCTGACCATGGGAGGAACACATCCACCACCATGTCAGAAAGGCCCAACACTCGCATCCACATGCATGATAGGACACACCATCTATCATATAAGGAAAGGATCAGCACTTATGTCTACCAGCATAGCAGGAAACACCATATACTATCTAGATAAAGGCACAACACTTATATCTGACCCAGTCATAAAGGCTCAACACTTATATCTGACCTAGTAAAAAAGGATCAGCACTTACATCCTTTGCCATAGTAGGACACACCATCTACTATCCAAGGAAGGGCTCAACACTTATATCTACTGGCATGGTAGGACACACCATATACCATCCAGAGAAAGGACCTACACTTACATTCCGTTGGCATGATAGGACATGCCATCTATCATTCGGGGAAAGGCTTTACACTTATATCTAACCATGGGAGGACCCACCTACCACCATGTCAGAAGGGCTCCGCACTTACATCTAGACTATTCAGAAAGAATCTGCACTTATATCTGATCATGTGGGAGCCAATCCCACTATCATATCAAAATGGTTCTGTAGTTATATTTGATCATGTGGGAGCAATTCCCACAGTCATATCAGAATGGCTCTCCACTTATATCTGATCATGTGGGATCCAATACCATAGTCATATTAGAATATCTCTGCACTTATATCTAATCATGTGGGATCCAATCCCATAGTCATATCATAATGGATCTGCACTTACATCTGACCACGGAAGGAGCCAATCCTATCATCATGTCAGAAGGGCTCATGGACTCATCACTTCCCTATCGAAGGAACCTTGATCTGGAGAACACCAAGATTATCCTTGAAGTACTCAAACTTCACTCTAATTAATGGCTTGGTCAACACATCAGCTATCTGCTCATCCATCACAACTTATTGGAGCTTCACTGCTCCTCTCTACACCATATCTGTTAACACTCAGAATATACCCAGGTTGTAAAAGGTAAACTCCAAGGTAACAGAAAAACCACTTTAGAAAGAAACTGGTGTTTTCTTCCAGAGAGGGATCTCTCAATACAGATTTAACAGGACCAGATATAAAACAACATTTAAAGATTTGTATGTATGGCTGAAACAATCACATAACCATTGGGCATGGAGTCACATATGTATAAAGATATCACAAATACATATACACGAGATTCATCAAAGGCAAGATAATCACTTCATCACAGTCGTTCAATTTAATCTAGGTGAAACAGAAGAGACGAGGAAACAAACCATTAATACAAAGCATCAAAGATGAATTCTATATCAACTTTAGCAGAAAAATATATAAAATATCTGAAACAATGACTAGAGCATAAACATATGAATTCTAATCACCCAACGCTGTATTTCAGATACGAAGAAGAAACAAAATGAAGTGTTACACTGGGAAAATACAATCACAAAAAGAAAGAAGCACAGACTGTGATATCAATGACACAGGAATCTTAGATAAAACCTCATGCATTCACTTTGTTATTCAAAATATATGTTCTCCAAAATCATTGCACAACATGATGGGTTCCAACCCCCATCTCTTAAAAAAGATGCCAATATATACATAAAATAATAGATCTTCCAAGAATATTCATAACTGAATGATCGGCTTAATTTCGAGTCTTGTAACTAAACCCCTAACTTCTAGGAATAAATTACAGCTCCAATCCTAACAGATCATAAAGTAAAATCAACTTGATAATAGGTCTTCGCCCAGTCAGCTCCATGTCTTCACCCAGTCAGCTCCTTGGTGTACAACGCCTGTCTCTATGAATGAAGTATGTATTTCATTTTTCCAAACCTCTCCACTGCTTTCCACTTCTTTGCGCTCGAGGTGTCACATTCCATCATCTCTCTAATCGATGCTTCAAGCTCCATGTAAGCTTCGTATGACACCTTAGGCAATCATTTTCTGAAAATCATGAACTTTTGTAGAATCTCAAAATCCTCTGTCAATTTATCCACAATAGTTTTCCGTGTTAGGCCTTTTTCCAAGTCATCAAACTTGGAATGGTCCACGTGACTCTGAACTAGCAAGTTGTGATAATTCTCTTGAAAAAATAGCCGCCCTTCTACGTCCCAAAAGGAAGGAAGACCGTCCTTGAATAGCTCCTTGAAAACCTACTTGAAGTTATTAACCTGTGCAACCATTTCATCATCTCGGTCCTGGACCGTCTTCATTAAATAATGTTTATGGATAAATTTCTTAGCCCACAGCACTATGGATATCCTGTCTTTTATCGCCATATCATGTAATTTCTTATATGTCAGTGAATTTAAAAAGTTCAGCGCATTCTAAGCTGTGGTGAGGGGCTTTTTCTCCATATGTTCATTCACTAACTTTAATCTTTGGTGGGATAAATTGATCAAAATATTATGATCATCAATGAAGTTCATATAATGCCGAAATTTTCTAATTTCTATAGATAGGGTGTCCCAAATAATGTGTTTTGCTCCTTGCAGGGGACCCTTACCTATGTTTTTCTCCTTTAATTCATTGAACTTCTTCTGCAGCTGATTCCTGTCCTGTAATATTTTATTTTTACTTTCACTTATTTTGGCCAACTCAGACTTTATCTTTTCAATCTGTGCCTTTAATTCTTTAATTGCTTCATCTTTTAAGCTTACCTGAGACAGAGGCACCAACAAATCATCCATAGAAAAATAATCTAATGGATTCTCGATATTCATAATGGACAAGTCTTTGCCGGTGTGAGTCTGACTCATTAACTCCTCCATAATCTCCTTCTCATCATTTTGATCCTTTTTCATCAAGGAAATTTGAGATAACAGTTCATTCCATTCGGCCTCCCACCTGTCTTTTTATTCCTGCAACTCAACAGCTCTCCCTTTATATTCCATCATCTCTTAATGGACCTTGTCTTTCTCTTCTTGGAGACCCAATAGCTTGGAAGTCTGAACATGCCCAATACCTGTGATCTTATATGTTTTCTTTAAAACTTGGTGCGCATTGTCCTTTTGCTCCTGCATTCTTCTAACTGCCTGGGTGTTATCTGAACTGTCAATATCTGTTTGTTGTTTCTTAATCTCGATGGCATTCACCTTATTTTCGACTCTTTCATGTTTCAATTGAATCTCTAACTTATCTGTCAAAATTTGTAATTTATTTATCTTTACCATAGCTTGTAACAAGTCTGAATAAATGATATCACTGGTTTATTTGTGAAGTTGTATCTTATCAAGTACACTGATCTTATCCAATCGGATCTCCATCTCTGACATCTTTTTGTCATTTACCATGGCTAACTTGAACGTATTTCTTTCAGCATCTCTGGCAAAAATCAGAGATGTTTTTGGACTGTATAAATTTCTTACTCACGGAAGCAAATTTCTCGTCTCTTCCAGAGACTGCTTTCTCTTCTCCATATAACTGGCTTTGAGTTCCTCCTTTGACTTAAAGACCAGGCTTAATTCTGAACCATCCACACTTTTAAAACAGAATTGATTTACTTGCACAACCTTCATTGGAACTAGAGCAACCTTTTTGAAACCATCAGAAATTTCTTCATTTAAAATTTCACCACCTTGAAACAACTTCGCCTTTTTATGTGATCCATCTTCGTCAATTTCCATACTTTCGATTTCAAACAGACTTCTCTTAAACACAATACTAGTATCCTCTGTTGTTTGGGATGCTCTGACAGGTACAATATGTGCATCTTCATCAAACCTTGAAATCTCGGTAAATTGCAACAAATTGGCTGTTTCAGCCAGACCTTCAATAAACTGGTGATCAAACGGTTTGTTCTTGTTGGCCTTCTTCCTCAAGGAGATTACATGGTGGGGATCATAATTTATCTTTGGCTCCTTTTGGAAATCCATATTCTCCAGCAATTTCTCTATGAACACTAAAGCACCTTTACTTTTGAAAATGAAAGAAACGACCTTGAGGGGGAATTTAATATTTGAAGACTTTTTAAAAGCTCCAAAATGCTCTTCTTCAGACTGCAACCTTTGTCTCATGAATTCTAAAGAAAAAATCCTCAAGGTGAGGAAAGCAGGTAACTTATAAGGTTTCTCAGTAAATCCATATACTCTTAACACAGTGGAGTCTTTATGCAGGAACCAATCTCCAATTCGGTCTTCGGGTGAAGGCTGCATCAAACATTTCATCTCGTCCAAAACACGGGGCAATTCTTCATCAAACAACATTTTATACACTTTTGATATAATCGAATTGGCATATTCGAACATGTTGATTTGCTTGGGCAAATCAGAAGAACAGATAGTATTCAAAAACTGCAGCGCAGTGACATTGGAACATAACAGCATGTTGAACAAGTAGGTCTGAAATCTAAAGAACCGAACCTTTGGAAACTCACTTAACTGAAGATGGATTGATTCATCCAGGTACTCATCTAGACTAAACATAGGAATTGACTGAGATTCAGAGCCTAAGGAACTTATTTTCAATAAAAGACCAAGGATGACTTCACCCACGTGACAATCATCATCAAGACCCAATATTTGACAGATCAGAGAAACTACCAATTGGACTTCATTTTTAAAAATATGCATAGGGTAAGGTAAAGAAATACCATCTAAAGATTGACCTTCTTTCAGAATACTAGACAGGAATTGGCAACGGATTTCAAGTTCACACTTCTTGTAAAATTTAGCAAGGACCAACTCATTCACTGACTCACGGTTATCAGGGTAATTTTCAGGCAAATTGAGGTTTTCACGGATGACTGTGGCATTGACTTTACAAAGTATTCGGGATGTGGACTGACTCACAATAATTCTCTGAGAAGGGGGGTAGTTAACAGCACACCATTCTACAAATTCTGGGAAATGGAGGGTTTGTTTGAGGGCGAAGTAATACAGAAAAGATTTACATACATTCAATATATCATTTCCTTGTGAGTTGTAATACCACAATCTTTCTTTACTGATGGACACGCTTCCTATAGATAGGAAGGGGTCACATATGCCCCTGTTTCTGTCGACCAAATAATCCTCTCTGTCGTCAATAACATGCCCAAACCCTTGCAATTCTTTCTCCTGGTCCATAATTCAGTGATAGATGGCAATTAAACTGACGAATTATGGGTGTTTCAAGCCTTACCTGTTAACTGCAGCGGTGTGTTTGAAAATGATAGTCAAAGGTTGACGAATCCGCATGTCTCTTTCACTCGTCTAGAGCCAACAAAACACCCACGGGACAAGTCAACTTCCTTTTATAAAGCCCCACTCCAGAGCGTTCCTTTGGCAGTTTGTACGAAACCACTTTAGCCTCCGGAGTATGCCACAATTTGCCACATGGAAAGCGGTTTATATTCCGTGACCACCCTCTACCTTTATCCGCCGTGCACTTCCACACTCTGGACCCATTTGAAACCGTTGATCTAATTCACCTTTAATTTCCAACCTTTGGATTAAGTGCCACATACCCCATTCCGTTGGGCGTCTTGGCCGTAACCACCATGCAAGTCTTCGCTCCAGAGGTATCCCCAACCATCGATGTGATCAAATTTATTTCTCTGCCATTAGATTAGATGGCGCGTATCCAATTCCGTTGGGCTTCCCGATATTATCTCTCGCGTAAGTTTATGTTCCGGAATTGTTTACGACCATTGATGTGATCGACCTTTATTTGCTAGCCATCAGATTGGGTGGCACGTATCCAATTCCGCTGGGCTCCGTTGTTTTAACCATCATGCATTTTCATAAAGAGGAACTTATACGGGCCATGGATCTCATCCAGATGGATCAATGACCGTTGATCCATATATTACCTTAACCACCCGCCTACATCTAACCTGCTCGCATCTTTTGAAGAGCGGAGATAATATAAGCCATCAATTTTCTCCTTTCCGCCTCGCATTGTAGGATCTTTTGATAACTTGATCATTTTTTCCTTTCATCATACTCTTATAATATAACTTTTAAGCAATATTCGACAAGCAACTATTATTTCTCCTTCATCATGGTCTTCTCATCCCCCTACTAAATAGATGTGTTAACAACTGGCTCCATCTAGGGATGATATCCTCCCTGTGAGGTATCAAAGAACTCGTAGACCAGGTGCCTTCTTTTGATTTTTCATAATAACTTCTACAAAACTCATCTTTTTCTTTTCATATATATATCATTTTTATATATTTTTAGAAAAGGAATGGCATGCTTCCTGAATCTTAGGGCTTTCACTACCAGCTTCAAATACACTCAGCTTACCATTCATGCTGAATTGTAAAGAAAAATAAGTATTTACAGGCTATGATACAAATTTTACCTTCTTCTTAGGATAGTTAATGCTTCAGATACCTTCCATTTACAAGGTTGCTCTCCAAAAGAACCCCATTTGTATATTCTAGCAGAAATGCGTTTTTCCCTCTGTATCCAGCAACAACATAAGGTCCTACCCACATAGGGTCAAATTTTCCATGCTTGTCTTCATTAGGAGCATCCCACTTCAAAACCAGGTCACCAATTTGAAATTGTTCTTCCTTGATTCTTCTGTCAAAATTATTTTTCATTTTCTCTTGATGTGACTGCACTTTGTCATAAGCTTTATTTCTCTGTTCTTCCAGTTCAATGATTTGATTTATCCTTCGTTGTATGTGATTTGGTTCTTCTTGCTGATCTTGGAAATATCTCATAACTGGAACCCCTAATGACGTTGGAAAAACCACTTCAGCCCCATACACCAGTTGGAAGGGAGACATGCCGATTGCCCTTTTAGTGCTAGCCCTATCAGCCCATAGAGCATATTTTAGTTTGGTGTGCCAGGACCTCTTATTATCCTCCAAGAGCTTCTTGATGATCCTTACTAGGCTCTTATTTGAAGATTCAGCTAACCCATTATCTTGAGGATAATAGGTAGTTGAATGATTAAGACTTATGTGATACTTATGACAAAAATTAATCATTTTCCTAGATTTGAAAGCAGCTGCATTATCTGTTACTATCCTTTTTGGGCACCCGAATTGAGCCAATATGTTTTCTTCTAGAAAATCCATGATTACGTTCTCAGTGGCTCTTCTGGTAGGAATTGCTTCTATCCATTTAGTAAAATAGTTTGTGGTTGTCAAAATCCACTTGTGTTGTCCTGAAGAATTGGGGTTTATTTCACCAATAAAATCCAAACCCCACTGCTGGAAAGGAGCTTCTACTATTATCAGGTTTAAAGGGAGAGGCAGTACCTTTCTCTTTCCATCAAAAATTTGGCATTGATGGCACTTACTGATCTCTTTATACACATCTGAAAACAATGTAGGCCAATAATATCCTTCTCTCAAAATTTTATTAGCAGTCACTTTCCATGAATGATGTCCTCCATAGTCTCCCTACTGAAATTCTTTGGTAATTTGTTGAGCTTCATATTCCAAAAGATAATTCAACAACACTCCTCCAGGGTCCTTCCAATAAAGATATCAGTTTATGATACAAAATTTAAGAGCTTTCAACTTTACAGACCTGGCTCTCGACTTACTCAATCCTTCAGGTGCTTGCAAATTTCGAAGAACATATACAATATCGGAATACCATGAGGAAGCCGCAAAATCAACCATTACTTCTATCTCCGTATCCAACTGATTAGCTTGATGAGAAATGAAATTAATTTGCTAAGCTTCACAATTGGAATTAGCCATCATTTTAGCTAATCATTGTCCTTTAATCAATTTGGTAGGCTTTATTTCTATATCATACTCCAATAATGTAGCAATCCATTTTGCTATCCTGCCTTCTGGATCTGGTTGAGTCAGGATTCCCTTTACTGCAGCAGATGGAACATGGGCGATTATATGTGAATGTAAAATATATATTCTAAAGTCCTTCAATTCTTTAATTAAAGCATACGCTTGTTTTTCCATGATGTCGTATTTCAATTCACCATCCCTCAAAATTTTGCTGAAAAATGCTATGGGTTGCTCCAGATTCTCATCATTTTTCTACAATAAAACCGCTGCTATAGTATGTTCTGAAGCATATGAAAATATTGAGAAATCTTTAGTAAAATCTAGACTTACTAATACAGGAGCTTATGAAATTTCCTTCTTGATTTCCCAAAAGGACTGTCTAGCTTCAGTATTCCATTTTATTTCATGCCCCTTTTTCAACATATTGGTGATGTTCATTAGAATCTCAGCAAAACTTGGCACAAACCTTCTCAAAAAATTCACCTGCCCCAAGAAAGATTGTATCTCCTTTTTGCTCCGTGGTTCACATACTTTCAAAATGGCACTCACCCTCTCAGGATCAATCTTTATGCCCTCTTTGGATATTATATGGCCCAACAATTTTCCCTCTTCTAATGCAAAGTTAGATTTCTTTGGATTCAACGATATACCAAACTTTCTACATTTCATGAACACTTTTTCTAGATGACGCAGATGTTCCCTATCAGACATAGAGTAGACTATGATATCATCCATGTAGATCACTACAAACTTCCCAATTTCCCCTGCAAAAGCAATGTCCATAGCTCGCTGGAAAGTGGCCCCTGCATTCATCAAACCGAAAGGCATCTTTGCATACATAAAGGTTCCCCAAGGTGTAGTAAAAGCGGTTTTCTCCTGATCTTCAGGTAACACCTTGATCTGATTATACCCGAAAAAACCATCCATCATCGAAATTCTTTCAGCTCCCACCACCTGCTGCAGTATTTGATCCATCTTGGGTAGAGGATAGTTATATTTCATGGAAACTTTATTCAAATTATGGAAATCTATGCACAATCGTATCTCTCCGTTCTTTTTCCTGACAGGAACCAAGTTTGCAACGCATCTTGAAAACCTCAATGTTACAATGATTTTGGCGTCAAACAGTTTTTTTATCTCTTTCTCAATAACGGGCAGCAACTTGGGGTTTATTCTCCTGAGCTTCTGTTTGAAAGGTCTCTCCCCAGGATTTATAGGAATGGTATGTTGTATGATAGAGGTATCATACTCTTTGAGATCCTCATAACTCCAAGCAAAGACATCTGTATATTTTTTCATTAATTTCGCATACTCTTCTTTTTCTTTTTCAGGTAATTTCTTGGACAACTTTACAATCTTAGGATTTTCTTTGGTACCGATATTCTTGTCTTTGATTGCATCATCAATAGGCTTCACTTTTGGATTTTTGGCCACATCATTTTGATCAAAAAGATTTTCTAAAGGGATTAGTCCTCATGGTATGAAATTGTTTTTCAACTGGATGATATCTTTACCTCCTAAGGTCCCTTTCAATTTTTTAGTGCTATTCCCTTCCTCCTTAAGTTCTTCATTATCTTGAATACTCTCATCATTGTCATTCTCGGTGTCAATAGGGTTATTTACAAATTCTTCTGAGAGTTCCAGGAATCTCCTGATTTGCATATCATCTTCGAACACTTGCCAATATTTAGAGTTATCAGGAATAGACGGTCTATTCACAATTTCCACCTGGTATTCCCTCTGACCAGCAACAGGGGTCTCAAATTTGCCAGCGGCCATAGCTAAAGAATCATCTACCAAATTTTCATGCCTAGGAATCACCTGAATTGTATGCTCCACGAAAAAGTTACCAAGCATATCCCATACTTCATTTCTATAAGCCCACATTCGAGGATGCCTGGTTTGATAGCTTTCATTTATTTGGTTTATTTCCAACTCAGAGTCTCCTATGATCCTTATTTTTTGAGCTCCTAAGTCCTTTAAAGCATGCAATCCCAACAATAGACCTTCATACTCTGCCACATTGTTTGTACATTCAAATGTCAACTTGTAAGACAAGGCTTTGAAATCCCGAATAGGTGAAATTATGTACACACCGGCTCCAGCGCCTACTTTTGCAGCAGACACATCAAAGTACATAATCCACTGGCCTTCTCTTTTTTGCTTTGCTTCCAAAGCATCCCTTTCTATCACTTCCTTTTCCTTATTCTCTTCAGACTTCTTCTGCAAAGCCTCCTCTACATCATGTGGAATAGCATCATTGATGAAAATGGAGGACCCTAAATCAGTATCAACAGCATAAATGTGATGAAGTTCAAGTTTGTCTTGACTGCTTACTACATATGGAGTTCTCTTTTCACTATATAGTCTTATGTTTCCATCTCAGACAGGGATCGTAGCATACGGCATATCCATCTGTAAACTGCCCTTCAGTTTGGAAGTCCAGGATCTTGACAACAGTATCCCGAACTTTGGTGGTATATCTTCTACTACCACATCTATAACTATAGTTTTAGAAGGAAAATTGTTTAGGGTTACCACCATGTCTTTAATTAATCCAATGCATTTTACTCTTTTAGAATCAAAAGAGTACAGATATTTATAAGGTCTTGTGACCTCCAATCCCAGACTTTCTACCACTCCCTTGGGCATTAGATTATGCGATGCCCTTGAATCCAGCATAGCATTATGGACCACTTTATCATGCACATTTAGACTTAAATAGAAAGGAGGAACTTCTTCACCATCCATATTTTCAACTTTTGATCCAAATGAAATAGCGGGATTATCATCATTTAGTTCTAAAATGTCAGACTGCCACTCTCCTTGATTTTTGACCATTTTTGTGATAATATCCCTGTACTCAGTGTTTCTCAACAATTCATTAAATGAAACAGATATTTTTAGCTTTGAAAGCTCATTTTGTAAATTAAAACCAGCACCAATCTTTTCCACATCAACCGGAGTCACCTTCTTTATTATTTTATCTCTTTGTACATCATTTTCAACCTCTTTATTTACAAAAGACTCTTTTTGTAGTTCTTTTCCCCTTTCTACATTTAAAGAACTAGAGGAAGGCTGATTTGGGTTTGCCTTCCCTTTATTTATGAGGACATCTCTGTTCCTCAATCTGATTTTTCTCTGCACATCATCCATAGTGTATAAATATCCTCTTTGATACAGCTCATTCTCTATTTAAAATTCTTCATTCCCACCTTCCTGTTCAAACATGTTATGCTCCTCTTCAGTGAGATATATCTCTAAATCCTGCTCCCCAAAAAGGTGAATTTCATTTTCAGCTGGGTCTTCTTCATCAGCAACATAGTTTTCAGGAAAAGGTGGCCGAATTGGCTATTCTTCCCGATTTCTTGGATTCCTCATGTATCTCTTCCGGTTTTGGGGAGGAACAGGGGGATTGGGTCTTCTGAAATTTGGATTCCTGATTTGGGGATCCCCTTGCTCTCTGTTGAAAGGCCTAGTATCCATAGTTAATCTATCCATCAACTTTTCCATGGTTTTCAACATCATTTCAAATTTAACATCGGCAAAAGAGGATGAAGTAGAAGGAAAATTCTCTTCTTTTCTCCTCCTATCCAAATCCCTATGCTTCATCTTTCCACTCACCATCATGTTAGCTTCCACTTCTAGGGCATCAGTAAACATGGCAGCAAGAGTTGCTTATTTCCTCTCCCGTAATGACAATGAAAAATCATTATCAAAGGCCCCAACATAATGTAGTTTAGCAGCTGCAGGAGAAGGTTTTATATCTTCCAGAATAGAGTTATAAGCCCTCGTGAATCTTCTTGAAAATTCATGAACAAATTCAAAACCCCCTTTTTTAAGACTGTTATACTGAGATAAAAGCTGCAGAGGATTCTGTTTATCATCCCACCTGTCTAGGAAAGCATTTTGGAAGGCCTGAAAATTTACTATAGACCCATTTGGCAAGTCTTTGAACCACTTCTTTGCCTCTCCTAACAAACTTTGGGCAAATAACCGCATTTTAACATCGGGATAATCAACTTCTTCTAAGTCAATAAAATCTTTGAACTTGGCAACATGCTGTTTCGTGGTTATATCACCCTCTCCATCAAATAAAGAAATTCTCTGAGAATAATTTTGAGGGAGATCATGTAATATAGTAGGAAAACGCAAGGGAGCAAATCTGGCGGCCATTGGTCTGGGTGGGTTCACAGAAACTGAAGAACTTTGAGTACTTTGAGAGGTAAATATGTCAGCTTTTGTGGTTTGTTGCAAATCTATCCAAAGGGATTCTAACAAGTAAGATTCTAATCTATGGGGATTAAACTCAGTATCCTTAAGTTCAGACTCATATTTGGTTTTCAATATATTTTTTCCAATGTTAACTTCCCATTTTCGATCAAAATGAGAATCTCAAGATGATGATGCACCAAACAAAGGAAAATCTATCTTTTCTTTATTTTTTCTTTTAAATAGCTTTTCTGGGTCTTCAAAACTTTTTAAGCCTTCGGTATCAGAGTTACCTCGCGTGTGTCTTCTTGAAGCCAGAATGACTCCTCAATTTTTGAACAAGCTTCACAATGGAGTCTCCAGGGAAAATATACAACCTCTTCTGCTGATAAAATTCTTGTTTTCCCACATAAATCTTTCTTCAAGCTTTGTCGTTCTCCTAGGGAAAATATGCACTTTCGTTCCTCGGCAACGGAGCCAGTTTGTTAACACTCAGAATATACCCAGGTTGTAAAAGGTAAACTCCAAGGTAACAGCAAAACCACTTTAGAAAGAAACTGGTTTTTTCTTCGAGAGAGGGATCTCTCAATACATATTTAACAGGACCAGATATAAAACAACATTTAAAGATTTGCATGTATGGCTGAAACAATCACATAACCATTGGGCATGGAGTCACATACGTATAAATATATCACAAAGACATATACATGAGATTCATCAAAGGCAAGATAATCACTTCATCACAATCGTTCAATTTAATCCAGGTGAAACAGAAGAGACGAGGAAACATCCCATTAATACAGAACATCAAAGATGAATTCTATATCAACTTTAGCAGAAAAATGTATAAAATATCTGAAACGATGACTAGAGCATAAACATATGAATTCTAATCACCCAACGCTGTATTTCAGATACAAAGAAGAAACAAAATGAAGTGTTACACTGGGAAAATACAATCACAAAAAGAAAGAAGCACAGACTGTGATATCAATGACACAGGGATCTCAGATAAAACCTCATCCATTCACTTTGTTATTCAAAATATATGTTCTCCAAAATCATTGCACAACACGATGGGTTCCAACCCCCATCTCTTAAAAAAGATGCCAATATATACATAAAATAATAGATCTTCCAAGAAGATTCATAACTGAATGATCAGCTTAATTTAGAGTCTTTTAACTAAACCCCTAACTTCTAGGAATAAATTACAGCTCCAATCCTAACATATCATAAAGTAAAATCAACTTGATAATAGGTCTTTTCCCAGTCAGCTCCTTGGTGTACAACACCTGTCTCTATGAATGAAGTATGTATTTCATTTTTCCAAACCTCTCCACTTCTTTCCACTACTCTGCACTCAGGGTGTCACATTCCATCATCTCTCTAATCGATACTTCAAGCTCCATGTAAGCTTCGTATGACACCTTAGGCAATCCTTTTCTGACAATCAAGAACTTTTGTAGAATCTCAAAATCCTCTGTCAATTTATCCACAATAGTTTTCCCTGTTAGGCATTTTCCAAGTCATCAAACTTGGAATGGTCCATGCGAATCTGAACTAGAAATTTGTGATAATGCTCTTGAGAAAATAGCCTCCCTTCTGCATCCCAAAAGGAAGGAAGACCATCCTTGAATAGCTCCTTGAAAACCTGCTTGAAGTTATTAACCTGTGCAACCATTTCATCAGCTCGGTCCTCGACCGTCTTCATTAAATGATGTTTATGGATAAATTTCTTAGCCCACAGCACTATGGATATCCTGTCTTTTATCCCCATATCATGTAATTTCTGATATGTCAGTGAATTTAAAAATTTCAGCGCATTCTGAGCTGTGGTGAGGGGTTTTTTTCCATATGTTCATTCACTAACTTTAATCTTTGGTGGGCCAAATTGATCAAAATATTCTGATCATCAACGAAATTCAGATAATGCCAGAATTTGGTAATTTCTATAGATAGGGTGTCCCAAATAATGTGTTTTTCTCCTTGCAGGGACCCTTACCTATGGTTTTCTCCTTCAATTCATTGAACTTCTTATGCAACTGATTCCTTTCTTGTAATATTTTATTTTTACTTTCACTTATTTTGGCCAAATCAGACTTTATCTTTTCATTCTCTGCCTTTAATTATTTAATTGCTTCATCTTTTAAGCTTACCTAGGATAGAGGCACCAACAAATCATCCGCAGAAAAATCATCTAATGGCTTCTCAATATTCACAATGGACAAGTCTTCGCCGGTGGGAGTCTAACTCATTAACTCCTCCATAATCTCCTTCTCGTCATTTTGATCCTTTTTCATCAAGGAAATTTGAGATAACAGTTCATTCCATTTGGCCTCCCACCTGTCTTTTTCTTCCTGCAAATCAACAGATCTCCCTTTATATTGCATCATCTCTTGATGGACCTTGTCTTTCTCTTCTTGGAGAGCCAATAGCTTGGAAGACTAAACATGCTCAGTACCTGGGATCTTCAATTTTTTCTTTAAAACTTGGAGCGCATTGTCCTTTTCCTCCAGCATTCTTCTGACTACCTGTGTGTTATCTGAACTGAAAATATATTTTTGTAGTTTCTTAATCTTGATGGCATTCACCTTATTTTCGACTCTTTCATGTTTCAATTGAATCTCTAACTTATCTGTCAAAATTTGTAATTTATTTATCTTTACCATAGCTTGTAACAAGTCTGAATAAATGATATCACTAGTTTGTTTGTGAAGTTGTATCTTATAAGGTACACTGATATTATCCAACCAGATCTCCATCTCTGACATCTTTTTGTCGTTTACCATGGCTAACTTGAACGTATTTCTTTCAGCATCTCTGGTAGAAATCATAGATTTTTTTGGACTGTATAAATTTCTTACTTGCGAAAGCAAATTTCTCATCTCTTCTAGAGACTTCTTTCTCTTCTCCATATAACTGGCTTTGACTTCCTCCTTTGACTTAAAGATCGAGATTAATTCTGAACCATCCACACTTTTAAAAGAGAACTGATTTACTTGCACATCCTTCATTGGAACTAGAGCAACCTTTTTGAAACCATCAGAAATTTCTTCATCTAAAATTTCACCACCTTGAAACAACTTCGCCTTTTTATGCGATCCATCTTCTTCAATTTCCATACTTTCAATTTCAGACAGAATTCTCTTAATCACAATACTAGTATCCTCTACTGTTTGGTATGCCGCGACAGGTACAGTATGTGCATCTTCATCAAACCTTGAAATCTCGGTAAACTGCAACAAATTGGTTGTTTCAGCTAGACCTTCAATAAACTGGTGATCAAACGGTTTGTTCTTGTTGGCCTGCTTCCTCAAGGAGATTACATGGTGGGGATCATAATTTATCTTTGGCTCCTTTTGGAAATCCATATTCTCCAGCAATTTCTCTATGAACACTGAAGCACCTTTACTTTTGAAAATGAAAGAACCGACCTTGAAGGGGAATTTAATATTTGAAGACTTTTTAAAAGCTCCAAAATTATCTTCTTCAGACTGCAACCTTTGTCTCATGAATTCTAAAGAAAAAATCCTTGGGGTGAGGAAAGTAGGTAACTTATAAGGTTTCACGGTAAATCCATATACTCTTAACACAGTGGAGTCTTTATGCAGGAACCAATCTCTAATTCGGTCTTCGGGTGAAGGCTGCATCAAACATTTCATCTCGTCCAAAACACGGGGCAATTCTTCATCAAACAAAATTTTATACACTTCCGACATAATCGAATTGGCATATTTGAACATGTTGATTTGCTTGGGCAAATCAGAAGAACAGATAGTATTCAAAAACTGCAGCTCAGTGACATTGGAACATAACAGCATGTTGAACAAGTAGGTCTGAAATATAAAGAACCGAACCTTTGGAAACTCACTTAACTGAAGCTGGATTGATTCAGCCAGGTACTCATCTAGACTAAACATAGGAATTGACTGAGATTCAGAGCCTAAGGAACTTATTTTCAATAAAAAACCAAGGATGACTTCGTCCACGCGACAATCATCATTAAGACCCAATATTTGACAGACCAGAGAAACTACCAATTGGAATTCATTTTTAAAAATATGCACAGGGTAAGGTAAAGAAAGACCATCTAAAGATTGACCTTCTTTCAGAATACTAGACAGGAATTGGCAATGGATTTTAGTTTCACACTTCTTGTAAAATTCAGTAAGGACCAACTCATTCACTGACTCATGGTTATCATGGTAATTTTCAGGCAAATTGAGGTTTTCGCGGATGACTGTGGCATTGACTTTATAAAGTATTCGGGACGTGGACTGACTCATGATAATTCTCTAATAAGGGGAGTAGTTAACAGCACACCATTCTGCAAATTATGGGAAATGGAGGGTTTGTTTGAGGACGAAGTAATACAGAAAAGATTTACATACATTCAATATATCATTTCCTTGTGAATTGTAATACCACAATCTTTCTTTACTGATGGACACGCTTCCTATAGATAGGAAGGGGTCACATACGCCCCTGTTTTTGTCGACCAAATAATCCTCTCTGTCATCAATAACATGCCCAGACCCTTGCAATTCTTTCTCCTGGTCCATAATTCAGTGATAAATGGTAATTAAACTGACGAATTATGGGTGTTTCAAGCCTTACCTGTTAACTGCAGTGGTGTGTTTGAAAATGATAGTCGAAGGTTGACGAATCCGCATGTCTCTTTCACCCATCCAGAGCCAACAAAACACCCACGGGACAAGTCAACTTCCTTTTATAAATCCCCACTCCGGAGCGTTCCTTCGACAGTTTGCATGAAACCACTTTAGCCTCCAGAGTATGCCACAATTTTCCACATGGAAAGTGGTTTATATTCCATGACCACCCTCTACCTTTATCCACCGTGCGCTTCCACACTCCGGACCCATTTGAAACCGTTGATCTAATTCACCTTTAATTTCCAACCTTTGGATTAAGTGCCACATACCCCATTCCATCGGCCGTTCTGGCCGTAACCACCATGCAAGTCTTCGCTCTGGAGGTATCCCTAACCGTCGATGTGATCAAATTTATTTCTCTACCGTTAGATTAGATGGCGCATATCCAATTCCGCTGGGCTTCCCGATATTATCTCTCGCATAAGTTTATGTTCCAGAATTGTTTACGACCATTGATGTGATCGACCTTTATTTTCCAGCCGTCATATTGGGTGGCATGTATCCAATTCCACTGGGCTCCGTTGTTTTAACCATCATGCATGTTCATAAAGTGGAACTTATACGGGCCGTGGATCTCATCCAGATGGATCAATCACCGTTGATCCATATATTACCTTAACCGCCCGCCTATGTCTGACTCGCTCGCATCTTTTGAAGAGCGGAGATAATATAAGCCGTCGATTTTCTCCTTTCCACCTCGCATCGTAGGATCTTTTGGTAACTTGATCATTTTTTCCTTTCATCATACTCTTATAATATAAATTTTAACCAAGATTCTACAAGCAACTATTATTTCTCCTTCATCATGGTCTTTCCATCCCCCTGCTAAATAGATGTGTTAACAATATCCTTGATATAGTGATATTTGATCTCGATATGCTTTGACTTATCATGGAACACCGGGTTCTCTAATAACTTCACACAAATCTGGTTGTCGCAATATATACAAGTAGCATCCAACTAAATATCAAATAAATCAGATAGTAGCTTCCTCGGCCACACTGCCTTGCAACTAGCCAAACAAGCTGCAACATACTCTGCTTCAACTGCACTCAGTGCCACATAGGACTGCTTCTTCCTAAACCAAGAGATCACACATGATCCCATACTGAAGAAGGACCCTGAAGTGCTCTTCCTATCGATGGATCTTCTTGCCTAATCTAAGTTAACGTAACCTTCTAGGTTAATCTTCTGATTTTCCTTATACTTAAGCCCATAATCAAATGTACCGTTCAGGTACCTCAAAATATGATTTACAGCAATCAGGTGAACATGTCTCAGATCCATCAAGAACTGGCTCAATGTGTTCACAACAAAGCAAATCTATGGTCTCTTATTCATTAGGTACATCAAGGACCCAATCATCTGATGATACATCATAGAATCAACCATTTTTTATGAAGCATCACTCAATCGCTTTAGGTTTGATGCCATAGGTGTGGTCACGGCCTTCCAGTCCATCATCCTGAACCTCTTCAGGATCTCTACTGCATATTTCCCTTGTCCTAGGGAGATTCCATCTGCATTTTGTCACACTTCCATGCCTAGAAAGTAGTGCATCATACCCAAGTCCTTCATCTCGAACTCAATAGCAAGCTTCCTATTTGTATCAGAAATCAACCCATCCACACCTGTTACAAACAGATCATCTACATACATCAGAAGTATCACTGGGTTCCCTTATTGAACCTTGTAGTAAAGGTTGGAATATGCTTTACTCTTAGTAAATCCGAAACTAGATAGGAAGCTATCAATTCTATCGTACCATGTCCTGGGTTCCTGTTTCAAACCATACAGGGCTTTCTTCAATTTACACACATGAGTCTCCATATCATGTGTCTCAAAACTAAGTGGCTTCTCCACATACACTTCCTCTTCTACTACACCATTCAAGAAAGTAGTATTGACATCCATCTGGTGTATCTTCCATTTCATTACTAGAGCAAGAGAAAGCACTGATTTGATGGAAGTGTATCTAGATTTAGGTGCAAAAATTTCTTCATAATCTATTCCTTCTTTTTGGGAGAATGCACAAGCCACAAATCTTGCTTTATATTTCTCTATGCTACCATCTATAGCATGCTTGATCTTGTAAATCCACTTGGAAGTCACAACAAACTTTCCTTCTAGTCTAGGGACAACATCCCGGACATCATTTTTCATGATCGACTGATATTCCTCGATCATAGTATCCTTCCATTCTTTCTTCTCTGTCACTTATTCATAGTTGTAAGGCTCTTTATTAATGATGCCACATAATAGGGATACATAACTGGAGTAGGACCTGGTTATTTTCCTCTCGCTATGCATTTCTTCTCGAGACTCATATCATTTTGCACCTTGGATAGCCTCTCATACCCATGCAAATTTCCTCTTGTGAGGATTCTTCTCTTGGGGGTGATCTACAGGTTCCTGGGGTTCTTCTATTTCTTGATCTTCATCTTGATTTGCATTGTTCATAGTTGTATCTTGAATTTTGGGTACTTCTGTTTCTTTAGAGTCTTCAATTGGTCTCTTTCTGGATTTGTTGTAAGATGAGTCTTCATCAAATTTTATGTCTCTACTAATCTCATTCTTCTTGAATCCTTGGAAGTATATTCTGTAAGTTTTTGAGCTTTCACTATATCCCACAAATATACCCTTCTTTCTAGAAGAATCTAACTGTGTCCCCTTTTCTTTTGGAATGTGTATGTATACTGGACAGCTAAATATTCTAAGATGGATGACCTCTAGTTTCTTATCGGAAAAAAACTTCTTCAGGTGTCTTGTTCTTGAGTACTTTGTGTGGATTATGGTTCTGTACATACATTGTTGTCCTAGTAGCTTCTACCCATAGATGCATGGGAATATCTTTATCATGAAGCATTTCCCTTGCAGCTTCCATGATTGTTCTATTCTTTCATTCTACAACCCCATTCTGTTGTGGATTATATGTAGTGTTAACCTCCTTTTTAATCCTTGAATATATGCATAACTCTTTAAATTCATTTGATGTGAATTCTCCGCCATTGTCTGATCAAAAAATTTTGATATTCTTTTTGGTGTGGTTCTCGACCAAGGCTTTGAATTCCTTGAACTTGCTGAATACTTCATCTTTGTTTTTCAAGAAGTATATCCATGTCTTCCTATAAAAATCATCAATGAAAGAAACATAGTACACATACCCGCTTAATGAAATGGATGACATTGGACCACATACATCAGAGTGGATGATTTTCTACATCCTTTTTTCCTTGATCTCATTACTTGGAAATGTCTTCCTTGTGTTCTTTCCTTTCGAACCTCCTTTGCAGATATTGTCATGCTTTTTATATATTTTTAGAATACCTTCAACAGCTTTGCTTGCAATTGGTAGTGCTTTATAGTGCACATGTGCAAGCCTTCTATGCCAAAGTTCATTTAGCTCTACTGAGTCATGAACCAATGCTTGTTCTAGCTGGCCCTTTAGTTTGTATAGTCCTCCTTGTTCCCCAATCACTACTGCATCATCTATAGTATTTCCCTTTGGACACATAATAACTTGGCCATCTATAAATGCAACCCTTATGCATTTTGCATCCAATTCAAATATGGCGAGGATATTATTCTTTAGCCTTGGTACAAATAAGACATCCTTCATCTTCATAGACTTCCCAGAGCCTAGCTTACAGGAGGATTCACCACTACCTTTTATTGGATACTGGTATTCATCTCCAAGTTTCACCTTGTGAGGTGACTCATGTTCAAATAGTTTCACAAAGGATTCTTTGAATCCCGTAATAGTTTTGAAAGCCCCAATGTCTATAAGCCAATCATTTCTTCCATGTGTGATAGTTCCCATGAGAGTGGAAATAAGAACATATTCTTTGTCACTTGAAGAATCATCACTTTCTTGTTTGATTCTCTTTGCAGAAGGTTCATCATCCTCTGCAGCATGAGCATGATGTCTTCTCTTGTTTCCCTTCTTCTTGTGAGAGCCATTTTTGTTCCTAGGATAATGTCTAGCATAGTGTCCTCTCTCATCACAAGTAAAACATCTGAGTTTAGATAAATATCTATTAGGTTTTCTTGAGTTACCTTTCTAGTGAGAATGCCTACCTTTGGGGTGATGATAGTCCCTTCTGCTTTTCTTGGAGTGTACTTTGAGAGCTTGATCTTCACTTCCCATATTTTCTTCTCGGGCTACTATTCTAGCTTCTTCTTGTGAGCATTCCTCCCACAGTATACTAAAGTTGACTAGCTTTCATCTAGCACAAATCCTTTGAATGAAGTAGTCCAATGACCTAGGGAGACCACTCAAGGTAGTCATCACAATCTCTACATTCCCCACTTCTTTATCCACTACTTCAAGTTGTTCTTTGATCTAAGAGACCCTTGTAAAGTATGATTGTATGGTCTCCGCATTTTGTATTTTCACATTCTTCAACTAGTTCCTCAAAGTAATCTTCTAGTTTATGTTCTTCCCTTTAAATAGCTTGGTCAAGGAATCAAACATTGCCTTAGGTGTCTTTAGGGAGGACACATGTGGTATGATTTTATCCTTAATTGTATCAGCAATAATGCTCTTAGCCATGACCAATTTATTTTTCTATAATGCCTTAGCCTAATCTCCCTCTGGAACTGGAACCTCTTCAATGATGTAAGAGTCCAACTCATTTTCTTCTAGGACCAAGGAGATCCTATACTTTCAGGATCAGAAGTTTTCAGCTCCCTCAAGCTCTTCATCATGCTTGGTGTGATGATACATATTAATAGAGAAACTCAAATGGAAATACAAAATATTTAGATCTTACCAATTTGAGAAGCTGAAAATTGGATCTGGAGTTCATTTCTGTAGTGTTGGTTTTCTGGTTTCAAGGAAAATTAGGGTTTGACTTTCCCAGAGTTCTACCAAGCCAAAAACCTTGATTCTTGTCTCTAAACTTAGATTTTGAGGAGGAGAGAAATCCTATCCCAGGTCACTCAAAACTTCCTCTCCAGTGAAAAGCACAAATTTCCTGATGCAGTGGTAGGTGAAAAACTAAAAGTGCTCAGAATCATATTCTGCTTTGACAAAAATATGCGCTCTTCAATGGAGGTTCATCCCATATTCCTTTTTCTGATGGATTGTGCAGAGAGACCTAAAAATTAAGAATCCCTAGCTTCCGTAGCTACACAATGTCTTATTCTCAAGATAGCTCTGATACCATGTTAGATTTCTATCAATTTGATAGTATTATCTTAGAATCTTATCTAAGAGAATAACATGCACAACAATAAATCACAAGATACAATAAAAAAAATATTTTCCTTGGGGAAACCATAAAGGAGAAAATCCTGCAACTTCCTCAAAGATAGAGTAAGCACCAATAGTAGCAATAAAACCCAAAGACAATAAGATGATCTTCGACAGTTGTTCTCTCTCTTATCCCAACTCCTTCTCTCTCACTCATGTGCTACAACTGAGTGTGATTGAATGTGTGTTAAATAGAGAGGCTCACTCTCTATTTATACTAATTCCCTACTTGACAATAACTTACCAGGGCTGACTTATCTAGGAGAGTCTAATAACCCTACTGCCCCAAAACTGCGGGGACTTTAAACCTTGAACAATAAGGAGGGTTACCCTATAGTACTTTACATGACTTGTTTACATTATTGATTCTCCCAATAGGAACATCGGGGTATGACATGACTCAATTACATTACAGAAACTTGCTGATAGGAACATCAAGGTACAATACATAAGATATACAAGTGAATACATTTCAAAGTTACAAATACATCAACAAGACTAACCAAAACAATAACTTATAACTCAATCCCTAGCTATAAGCACAACTATTATCTAAATCAAAACTTACATTATTGTCATTGTACAAGTGCACATTGAGAACAACTACACTAATAGCCCTTGAACTCTTTGGAGGGTCAAAATAAGGCACTCATTGTACCAAAATAAGGCACTCATTGTAACATTTTGATGAGTGGAACTTCTAACATGTTGGAGTGCCTAGCCTAATACAACTTAAACAAGCTGCTATTTTTATGAACAGAGAGCAATTTTCAATCTCAAAATTAATTACAACTAAATTCATCATATTAGAGACTAAATAATATGGACCTAGTTATTTCCTATCCAATAAGTAGAAGTTGTAAGTTTTCATATAATGAAAATAGAATGCATGCAAACCATTAAGAAATAACAAATTTTAAATTGATTTAAGTGATAACAAAAGAACATTTAATTAATGAATTGGAAGTTAGTAAGCATTTGTTAGAATAATCAACCCATAGTTAGCTACCTTAGACATTAATCAATCCAATTTTTGTCTTATTTTCATAGTTTCCATATTCCACCTTATGCAAGTTGTCCTCCACACATCCAAAGTAATCAAAATTGCTAAATTTGAGTCATGGAGCACTTGGGAAACCACTTGGAATCAAATTTGCTTTATTCCTGGCCTTCCTAGTGCATGTCTGCTTTTTCTACTTTATTGCCTGCTTTTTCTGAGTTTTAAGGCAATTGGGAAAGTTTGACTAGGTGAAGTTAACTTGTTTCTTGTCCTCATCATGCTCCACTCTTTTCTCCTAATAAAAGCATGTATGAGTTGTCCTTCCATCATCTATTAGCTTTCCTAATTGATTTTTCCAATTCATGAGCTCCTAGACAGATTTGGAAAGTGCTTTATGCACCTATGGGGGATTTGCTTGGATTTAGTAAGCCTGCTTTTGACCAAATTCGAATAGAATCCTTATGCATTCCAATCTCTCATGTAATTATTTATTGTGGTAGCCTATGACTTCACAGGGTTGGCTATTGTACACTTATTCAATATAGATTAGTGTTCTGCTCCATATTCAGTCTCCTTTGTGAGTAATTTGCATGTGTAACTGTTCTAACACCTGGGTTCAATTTCCACATGGTATCAGAGCCTTTGTATATTTATTTCTCTCCTTCCAATTTGTATTGCAGGTTCAACATCATTCACTGGGAGCATTTTGCTGACTGAAGGGACAATTTCTGAGCTATGGACCAATCTCAGAAGATCATCTTAACTCCATTTAACTTCTTTGAATGGAAAGCAGAGATGAAGATACTGTTGAGAGAAAAAGGATTCTACAGAGTGAATATGGAAACAAAAGCAGAGCCCAATGTAAATGCAGAGAAAATTAAATGGCACAACAGGAGGGATGAGGCCTATGGTCTCCTGTGTCTGAGCATATCTAGAGACCTCCTTTTCCATCTTGATGGATTAACATCATGAAATGAAGTATGGGAGAATATTTTTGAGATTTTTGGTAATAAAAATGAGATGAGGGGACATCAAATAGAAAATTAATTGATCTCCCTGAGTCCCAATATCTTTGAATCCCTGCAACTCTATTTTTGCAAGTTCAAAGCCCTTGTTTTGCAGCTAAAACGATGTGGGATTGAAAAGAAAGATGAGCAAATGGTTTTTTCCATACTCTCAAAGCTTGGCCCTGACTCTTCAGTGTTTTTATTGACCTTCTATTCCACAAATTTGACAGCTCGAGCCTGGAAAATGCCTAGCCTTGCAGATTTAATGGAATCTCTCACATAAGAACGAGATAAATTGGTGATGATGGGCACCAACAAACCTTCCAAATACCAAGCTATGGTTTCTGGAGATTCGAGGGTGGATTCAAAAGGCAAGAAGAAATATAATAAGCCACCTGAGCAAAAGAGAGACAAGAAAAAGCCTCCAGATGAGCCTCAAGGTTCTAAGAAGAACCCCTAGAAGAAGAAGAACAAAGGAGAAATGAGCAAGTGCACAACTGTAGTAAGGGAAATCATTATGAAAGATTCTGCATGAAGAAGCAAATATACATGCTGACCCAACTCCTGGAGAAGAATGGAATATCCCTTCTTGAAAACTCAAAGAAGAGGGAAGGAGGATCAAATTCAGAAGACAGAGAGAGAGTTCATGCATTGGTTGCTGGCACATCAAGCTCACCTAGTTTCATCATTGATTC
>LPNX010620697.1:49989-60984 GCA_001517045.1 Pseudotsuga menziesii
GAATTCACCTCACTTGACATGTCGAAAGTTCCACCAATCGTACTAGGAGATGGCTCTCTCACTAAAAGTTTGGGCAAAGGGAGGATTGATCTTGACCATGGTAAGTTCAGCAATGTGTTGTATGTTCCAGTTCTTTCCTCTAACCTCTTATCAGTGTATCAGGTGACCCACACAGGGTCTCCAAAGAAGGTAATATTCTCCCCTGATGAAGTTGATATCACATAGATCTCAAGTGGTAAATTCATTGCAAAAGGAATTGCAAATCACACTTCGAAGGTATACATGTTATCACACTTCATACCCTACTCAAACATCTCTGCTCTTCTGATTCATGCTAATGAGGCAAGCAAGCTTTGGAATGAAATATTTGGCCACCTCAATTACAAGTATATTTCTGATCTTAGTGAAAAATAAATGGTCATAGGGTTACCAAAGATTAAGTTTTCCAAAGGAGTCTGTCAAGGTTGCATCTTAGGAAAACACCCAGAGCATAAATTTGAGAAAGCTAGTCATGAGAGAACCTCTACACCTCTTGAGTTGATCCACAGTGATGCTTCTAGCCCATTTCCTCATATGTCAATGAGTTTGGCCAAATATTCATTAACATTCATAGATGAATTTTCCAGGTATTGCTGGGTTTACTTCCTTAAACACAAGTCTGAAGTTTATGGCCTCTTCAAAGTTATTAAGGCTTTGGTTGAAAACCAGTCTAGGAGGAAAATCAAGGTCCTCAGATCTGACAATGGTGGTGAGTATGCAAAGTATGAGTTCATTCAATATTGTGCAGATGCATGTATTCAGATGCAGCATTCTATCGCTTACACAACACAGCAGAATGGTGTTGCTGAGAGGAAGAACAGATCACTGAAAGAGATGGAAACCTGCATGATGGAGGCTAAGACTTTGCCACCAAAGTTTTAGGCCGAAGCTATAAAATGTGCAGCCTATATATAGAATAGGGTGCCTCATAAACATATTGATGGTATGACTCCTTTTGAAGCATGGAGTGGGCACAAGCCATATGTGACCCATTTCAGGATTTTTGGCTTAAGGGCTTGGGCTAGAATTCCAATAAAAAAGAGGAAGGCTTTGCAGCCCCAAAGCCAAGAGTGTCTATTTGTTGGGTAATATGAAGATTCAAAATGGTACAAGCTGATAAATTTGAGCACAAATAAATCCTTCATTGAAAGGAGTGTTCATTTCCAAGAAGAGCCTTTAGCAGCAATGGAAGTTGGAGAATCCTCTTCACCACGAGAACCATTGAATGTAAGTGAAGAGATAGTTGAACTTGCTGATTCTGATATATCTGATAATTATGATTTAATTGCAGATCCTAATAGTCCTAAAAGACTAAAATGGGCATAAAATACCATTCATGCAGCTGGAGAACTAGCTGGAAATCCTTATGATCCTAGGAGGACTACATCCCAGTTTGACAATGCTCTGTGCATGAAAGATCCTATGTTTGTAGAAAAATTATAATTTATGGTTGAATCAGAACCATAGGCATATAAACATTCAGAAAATTATCCAATATTGCAAACATCCATGGAACAAGAGTTCATCTCACTCCAGAAGAACAACACATGGGAGCTGGTTGATCTTCCCTCAGGGAGGAAGCTAGTTCAGTGTAAATGGGTTTACAAAACCAAATTTGCTGCTGATGGTTCACCTTTGAAATACAAGGACAGATTGGTATCCAAGGGCTACTCATAGGTACATGGCATAGATTACAATGAGACATTTGCACCAGTGGCAAAGACGGACTCCATCAGGCTAGCCTTAGCCATTGCAGCTTCAAACCAGTGGGAGGTACATCACATGGATGTGAAGTGTGCTTTCCTGAATGGAGACATCACTAAAGATATTTACATGCAGCAGCCTCAAGTATTTTCTACTAATCCATCTCTTGTGTGCAGGCTAAAGAAGTCATTGTATGGGCTTAAGCAAGCCCCCAGGGCTTGGTATGCCAAGATTGATAGCCTTCTGCAATCATTGAATTTTGTTCGATGCAAGTCAGATCCAAATGTCTATTTAAAGCTGATTCATGGTTCATTAATGATCATTTTTTTGTATGTTGATGACCTTCTCATTACAGGAAGCTCAAAGGATGAAATTGCCTCCTTAAAGGATGCAATGAACCATGCCTTCTCCATGACTGATTTGGGGTTATTGAGCCAATTATTGGGGCTTGAGATTTCTCAAACCAAATATGGAATCAAAGTACAGAAATCCAAGTATGCCTTGTATTTTCTGAAGAAATTCAACATGAAGGATTGCAATCCAAGTAAGACTCCTTTCCTTCTAGGAGTTAAGCTTGAAGAAGCTGATTCTTCACCTATGGTAAACAATACACTGTATGGGAAATTGATTGGATGTTTTTTTTATATTACACATACTCGACCTGATATTTTTTATGCAATAAGTGTGGCTTCAATATACATGGATCAAACTCATGAGATCCATTAGAGAGAATACAAAAGGATCCTTAACTTTGTTCAGGGAACAAGGACTCATGGGATCTTCTACAAAGCTAAATATGATCTTGTTTTGCTTGGGTTTACTGACAGTGATTGGGAAGGTGATAGCACAGATCAAAAGTCAACATTAGAATATTTGTTCATGCTTGTTGAAGGGCAAATCAACTGGTCAAGCAAGAAATAAAGTGCCATTGCACTCTCATCTACGGAAGTAGAGTACAGAGGAGTTGTAAATGCAGAAACTCAATGTTTATGGTTGCAGGGGTTGCTTGGAGAGTGTGGATTCGAATAAGAATAATAAACTACTATATATTGTGATAATTAGAGTACCATTTGAATCTACAATGATCCAGTTAAAAAACAGAGAACCAAACACATTGAGATCCATATGCACTACATCAGATAGCTTGTGCATGATGGCACCATTCACCTACTCTTCTATTCATCTTCAGAACAACTAGCAAATATTTTCACCAAAGTTTTTCGTGAGAAGACATTCAGAAATCTCAAATCACTGCTGGCGATTGCTGATCATGCTGTGAAGCATGAGTGATGACAAGATTTCAAATTTTGTTTTACTGTCCATGTTTAAGGGAGGACTTTTCCCACTGGGTTTTTGCCTCTTTCCTTGGTTAAATGGACATGCAGTATGTAAAGGGTCACTAAGCCTTGTTACTAGGCCCTATAATTTTCTGATATTTTACGCATAAGTCAGGATTAAGGGGGGGTTTTATAATAATCAACCCATAGTTAGCTACCTTAGACATTAATTAATTCATTTTTTGTCTTATTTTCCTAGTTTCCATACTCCACCTTATGCAAGTTGTCCTCCACACATCCAAAGTGGTCAAACTTGATAAATTTGAGTCATGGAGTTCTTGGGAAACCACTTGTAATCAAATCTTCTTTATTCTTGGCCTTCCTAGCACATGTCTGCTTTTTCTGCTTTATTGCCTGCTTTTTCTGAGTTTTAAGGCAATTGGGAAAGTTTGACTAGGTGAAGTTAACTTGTTTTTTGTCCTCATCATCCTCCACTATTTTCTCCTAATAAAAGCATGTATGAGTTGTCCTTCCATCATCTATTATCTTTCCTAATTTATTTTTCCAATTCGTGAGCTCCTACATAGATTTGGAAAGTGTTTTATGCAACTATGGGGGATTTGCTTAGATTTAGTAAGCCTTCTTTTGACCAAATTTGAATGGCATCCTTATGCATTCAAATCTATCATGTAATTATTTATTGTGGTAGCCTATGATTTCACATCGTTGGCTATTTTACACTTATTCAATACAGATTAGTGTTCTCCTCCATATTCAGTCTCCTTTGTGAGTAATTTGCATGTGTAATTGGCAATTTTTGTGAGTGTAATTGTTCTAACACCTCGGTTCAATTTCCATAGCATCATGGAGTAGTAAATCGATAAATTCCCTATTTCCTAAAAGGAAAGAGAGAGAAGAGAATATACTTCATCGTGAATATAAGGACTTCCTCGACATGAAACTCTGTATATTCACTTTTATCTTTGCTCTCAATAGCACTCCATATTTACTAATCTCATATATCATTCATATTATGGTGCTTACTAAATAGTGGCATGTCAATGCCACCATCAGGAAAATAGGTTTTGAGTGGAACAGAACCAAAAGTAAATACCTGAAATCCATGCAGAACATCAGTTGGAGTATGGTTCGAGTCCTTGTAGTTCCACCAAACTATGGCACATATTGTCAATGACGTAGAATCAAACCAAAAATTTGAAAAATACAAGACGTTAGGTAGACACAAAATCTAAAATTTGTTAGAATAACTAAAAAATGGCTGACAAAACTAATGAATGGATAGCACCTTTGATTGAATATTTATTTCAAAACCAGCATATATCACACATAACACCTATAATACATCACTACCTATTAAATTAATAATGCGCATCTAGAATGGTATTCATTTCAATGTATGTTCACTGAAATAATCTATCAAAGTCATTGTAGGTTCACTAAAATTATTTAATTTTCCCCTGAAACCCATGATATGTTAACTAATGGAATTGAAAATAAACAAGTTCACAATAAGTTCAATAGACCAAACATATTTGACCTCGAAACTCAAGAACTTATATGTTAACTAACGACATTGAAAAGAAATAAGTTCAACTGACCAAACATCTCGGACCTTGCAACTGAAGCACTTATTACCTTGTACATATCAGACCCAAACAACTCACCTCCTTGCATTGCTTCTCCTTAGAATTTAATTTGGTAAAATAGGGCCAATTTCCTGAGGACCAAAACTAGTTGTAAAGGTAAAGGTATCACCATCTTGAAAACCAATAACCACCAATGATAGAGATGATGTAATAATTGGTTTAAGTTTATCCCATAAAATAACCAACACCTAGAGAAAATATAACAATGCCAAACTTATCCACAACCCTCTCCCACTGCTTCTTTTCTTCTCTACACCCACTCCACACCCCACTCAGGATTATTTTGGTAGTATCGGCGATGTTTGGAAACATCCACACAAAGTCCAGCATAGTCTTGCAAACCAAACCCTTCCAAACACCAACCAAAACCTCGGCCATGAGTCAAAACATTCCAACATAGTCTTGGAAACTAAACCATACAAAACAAAAACCATACCCTTTTCCATGTCTCTGCATATTCCAACACCATCTCGGCAACCAAACCCTTCTAAACCATAACCAAACCATCGATCATGTCTCAGCATAGTGTGGGTATATTCCAATACAAGTATCGACAACCAAAACTTCCCAAACCACAACAAAAATGTTTTCCACTGGTTCTCCACATCCCTCTTGCATTGTTCTTGTGCTTATTCTCCACCACTTCTCCACACCCTGCTCACACTGTGCTTGCATTGCTTCTCTACACCTCACTCGTGTTTTGTTCACGATTCTTCTCCACACCCCGCTTGTACATCTTCTTCACCTAGTTTTATAATAAAAACCCCAACATATTATATATTAGTGTTAACCCATAATAAAACCCTAGACCCTTAATATGACCCCAATATAATGCTTTTTAATTAAAAACCCCCAATACGAACATACGTGATATGGTATCCCCTTGTCAGTGAAGCCCGTGCGGTTTCTTTCATAAACCCAATAAAAGGAATTTTGATATAAGAATATGCATTGTAATTCTGTCTTGAACATAAATGATCCAAAATTTGAATAACACCATACTAGACCTTTCTAGAGACCATATACAAACTCTTGTTGGAGAACAAGACATTATTATCCTAGAACTAAATATAGAAATATCCTTGACACCTTTTGGATCTAGAATGCAAGCCTCATCCTAAACGTTATCTCCTTTATGCATAATTATTTTTGCATACTAAATGTAAGCTCATTGATCTTTGAATACCCCTACATCATTAAAATTAGCCTGAATATATCTTTGATCTATTGTGGATTTCTCTTGTTGAATTACTCTATGAAATAAATAAGTTACAATCAATTCACTCAAGGGTGTTAAGGTTTTAATACAATGGTTCAAATCTCTATCTGCATGCTAAACATGTATTGTTTCTAAATGATTGTGAAGTTTGGGTTTATATATTCTTAGTCATAAATCAAAAAACATTTAAACATGTACAAACAGGGTTTTAGACATAGCCTCCAAAATTGTCTATATTGTACAATGCTCTGAATATCACTACTGATGAACCTTCAATATCAATACATATACTTACAAAGTATCAATCTATGAAAACCACCATATGGATCTTGTTTATAAGTAATATTAAATAATAAAAATAATAATAAAATAATAATATAAGAAAACAAAGAGAAAATATTAATTTAAAGAAAAATATTTGAAAACAAACTCACACATTGCCCCTTATTATCATAACAAAACTTATTGAATATGTTATTTCAGGATCTAAAAGAAGAAAACAATACACTAGAGCACCAATTGCATAAAGTTCATATTAAAACATAGGTTTGATGATACCTTTGGAAAGGAAATAATAGTAGGGTACAGTTGTGTAATGTGTTATTTAATAAAATAAAATATCATAAATAGAATATAAGAATATAAGTTATTTTAGATTATGTTAATTGTTATTTTTGTTTTTGTTGAATGATTGTTTTGGATTACACTGGTTGTCATTTAAACTTTCACATTTGTTGAATGAAACTATCCCTTACAATGAAATATCAATCTAAAATAAATATTACTCCTTATTTCCTTGTAATGAGAAGAGATGGCTTCTTAGGATTTTCATTTAACCTAATGCTATTTCATGTAATCAATTGTTGCTTATTGAGAGTGCATTACTGATGAAGTTTAATGATTGTCGGCTATGTGATGCAGCTATAGAATACATCCATTATATTACTTAGCAATAAATTATGTGAGAAAAATTCTAAAAATATCATAGCCTATACAAACCTACCCTCATAACTCCCTATTCTCAAAGCTCTATGATTGAGAACAAAATAATGTATCTTCTATCACAAGTCTAGGTTTAGGTTGTAGTCTTTCAGACCTAGATTTAAACTTATATGACCAATAAAAACCCCATAAGAATTTAAATTTTCAACACCGTATGGATAGAGTAAGGTCTCACCCAATATGGGCATATGAAATTACATAGAAAATTGACAAATTCATGCAGGGATGGATGGTTTCTTCTCACAGGACGTAATGTCAACTCTACCTTAATCAATTGTTAGATTCGTACATAAATAAGTATTTAACATACAAGTTTCAAACATTCAATAACACTTAATGATATAAACATTGCATAAAATATAGAGGGAAATATAAACTTCATTCTATTAGTTTGTCAAAAATTGGGTAACACCCTCCATTGATACAAAACATAGCTCGAAAGCTTAAAATTCTACATATTTTTCTTTTTACTATCATGAAATACTTATGCAATCAACGTCTCTCATGCAACATGGAACTACTAGGAATGTGTAATGTCCCTTTGTTGAAATTTTATTAAAATGCCCAAATATCAAATTTTTTCACAATTTTGGCTCTTGACTAGTTTTAGTGTCTTGGTCTCCAAATCATCCCAATTGCTTCCAAATCTCTAGATAAGGTGTATGAATGATATAATATCTTAATTATAATGTTCAAGGATGTATTATTTCCTTCCAATTACTTCTGAAAGTCTATATCAAATTCTGAATAAGATAGATGCTTTAGCTAGCAATTTCGGGGCTCAAATCCCTCCCAGGTAATTGTCGAAATGGCTTCCCAAATGTACATAAACTCACTCAAATTATAAAATTAAATCAGGGTATGTGTATAATACATTCTCATAGAATCATATGCATAACCAATCAAACTCCCATCACATTTATCACTTCAGTCAATCAGATATAAAAAACTACTTTTGGACCCTTGGGGAAACGAGATGTATTTTGCTCCAAATGATATGAAATTCGACCCAATGGCCAAAAATTATCCGTTACTGAACATGAAACCCACAATATAAATTAATTACAGTTCATTCATTCATAAATCATCAATGATACACACACATATTCGATTCCATCAAGATTACAAGAGTTTACAACAAGGTATTGGGGAAATGGCATTGTTTCTTCAATATTGGACAATAGTACATGAGATATATTGTATTTTCGACCTGAAATATTTATTAAATTAAATAAAACATAATTTAAATCATAATACAAAATACTGGATCAAGATAATCTCCCTCAAAGAGATGAATAGCTCACCAAGTGCGCCAACCTCCATAGAGCTGAAATATGGTGAGAAAACTTGAGATGAATGGAAGAAGAAGATGATATTAATATGTCCATGAAATTACTAGAGATTTAAAATGAAAATAATACTCCATTAAATATCCATTAAATACTTGATTTTCCTTTCCAAACACCAACTAGGATGGGAATCTTTCACCCTCGAAATTGGCTTAAGCAAGAAAACTAGTCATTCACTAGCTCTCACAATTCACAAATGACAATTTCACAAATGACAAAAAGATTATTATAATGTATGATCCCTATATTTTATAAAAATATTTGTATTATAAGTTTCCAAATATATCCATAAACCAAATCCAAGTCGAATTGGTGTGGTTTCTCATGCTATGCCATATGGCCTCTCTCTTCACCTTCCCTCTTCTCCCAAATTTTAGTAGGAACCTCTTGTCCTTCTCAAACTCCCAAATTAGACCTATAATATGCTCTATTCAGTCCTAACATGTCAGTATATAATTATTTCATTCTTCATATCTGACTTGTTTCATAACTGCCATAGCATCACCATCATTGGTGTCATAGATGTCATAAATGTAAGGGGAATCTAGCCAAGTCTCCATGAAACTTCCATTTGGCTCTTCCTCTCTCATGTAATTTACAATTCATCCCAAATTAGACCTATCAAGTATATCTACAAGTATATTAACCTCATAATACATCCCAAAACATTAGGCTTCCCATAGATTCGAAATTACAAGATGAGGATGCCATTTAATATAGGAATTCTAGCCTGAGTGGGCCCCATAGTATCCATGTGTCTCCATTCTCCATAGCCATTTCATTTATATCTTGTATTTATTGAATAATATACATTATTAAATATTTTTCCTCTTCTAATTTCTAAACATCATTTAATATCTCCGTTATTCCAAATCTCAAAGCTTCCACCCCCAACCTAGGAAACTAGTGATTTTCCTCCTTGGCAATTATTTGACTTTCAGCATCTCTTTGATAAATTTCATGAATATGGAAAATGTGATTTATCCATTGTGACCCAATGGAAAATTTGGGACATTACAAATACTTCCTTTCCAATATTTCTTGACCTCAAGCAATTTCAAACATGGTTGTTGAAGAACCTACTTTCCGTATGATTCTTTGAAGTTGCCACTGAGCTGCCCACTTTGAGTCTTTGAGACACCATGAATATTTTAGAGAGGAACCACCATGTTGGATGATGCACAATTCTTATTATAATCACCTTATTAAGTGGGGAATCCATCTCCCATATTGCTTGTTTCCCAAATAATTTGGAATCAATGGGACTAAAAACTATCCCGGGGTCCCATTGCTTGCATTGCACTCCAACAATTAAGAGTGCTCTGCAACTCATACCATTAGGAAAGAGAATTCCTGGATCCCATTTTCTTGTATGAATTCTTGCAAAAATCATGAGTACATAATATATATCATCAAAGTACATAACAACATAATAAAAAGATACATCAAGGAGGTGCCTCATCAAAAAATCATGAAAGTGCTTATACCCCCAATTGAGTAGACTACCATTTGCCAAGTGCATACATGATTCAAGTGACCAATCAAATTTTCTCCAATGACATAAGTGAGGATCCGATGTCCTATAATTCTTCTCCCAAATAACTTAATATGCATCAAAATAATCAGCCATTTTTTCTTCCATCCAAGAAGTGAATGAAGAACCTCAACCAAAATATGAACCAAATAAGGAGCAAATAAAACATGAATACTTCAAGTGGCTCAAAGAAGTCTCATCAATACACCCATGAATATGTATAACATCATGAAATAAAAAAGGTTTTTTCTACTAATAATAATGTTCATCAATCATATCCCTCTTCACCCAAGTGTCGGATGAAGTTCCTCCACATCAAATGAACCAAGTGTTGAGCAAGAAAAACCACGAGTCTTCAACCGACTCAAATGCATCCCATAGGTGCATCCATGTAGAGGTGCATCATCATAAAGTAACAAAGTATGCTGCTGCAAATGTGAATAAGAGTTTTCTCCAACCATGTCATCATAAAAAAGTAAATATAGAAGTTTCATACTCCTCTTGTGGAACCATAAAAAAGAACCCTTTCACCCATACTTCATTGAGACTAATGCTGCAAAACTTAGAAGTGTAGGATGTAGAGGAAAGAACCAACTCAACCAAATGATCAGTAAGTCCAAAATTGCTATAATTTGAAGGATCCATAGGGGTAGTATTATGCATCTCCTTCAACAGTGTGAAACATTTGTCATAGATTGGTTCCAATGTAGAGGAATCGTGCTTTTATTTAAAAATTGAATACCCTTAATCAAGAGACAATTCAAGTTCCTATTCCACCACATCAAGTGTTTAGATATCTTGAAGTTCATATTTAATCACATAAATTACATTAAAATTTCCAAATTTCTCATGGTACACCTGTAATGCCCCGGTTTTGACCCCGTTACATTAGATGTATATGATGTATATATTGTAATGATCATGGTGTGGAGCTAAAGGCCAAGGCCCCACCATTGATCGGTAATGCTATGTTTTGGATTTAATTGTCACCGAAGATCTATCGTGGCATGTGGCATATAATATGTTGGCCGTCATGTAAATATGCATCATAATTAATTAATGGACACAACCAGCTGCGGTCGCGGCAACTAAATCGAATGGGGCATGATTTTATAAGGATAAGGGGGGTGAAATATTTAGCCTATGGGCCAATGGGGAAAAGCCAAATGTCTATGAGAAAACCCATCAAGCTGTCAACTACCTT
>LPNX010620697.1:61038-79685 GCA_001517045.1 Pseudotsuga menziesii
GGCTGAGTTAGTTATTGCATGGATGGGAAGAGTATGGGCAACCAAAATTCGAATTGGGCAGAGAACCATTTTTTGAAAAACGTGTTCTGACTTCCTTGGCAAGGAAAATGCCCAAAAATGTATGCCATTTTGGCTATGCATTCACGTTTTTCAGTTTCCTCACGTTTAGGGAGCAGCTGGAGTTTTTCCTGTGTTTTTCTTTCCACGATTTTGGCTGTTAGATTCATTTTCCCCATGGATTGGAGGTCGTTTTGATAGTGCTGGGGATTGGGTTGTCTTCCTCATGTTTTGGGAGTTGCCGGTGCATTTTTCCATTCACGTTTTTGTGATTTCATGTGTTTTTACCATGGCTGTGAAGAGCCATTCACATTTTTGACTGTCTCAGCAACTATTGGCCTCACGCACATGCTATTTGGGGATTTTTTCCCCTGCTGTGAGTTGGTTTCCCTGATAAGCTTCAGGACTGCGTGTTTTCCCCCATGTTGTGAGCCGTTTTTGCTGTTACGTATGGGGCTGTGTAATTCGTTTTTCCCTGTTTAAGCTGTGAGAGCTGAATTGATTTCCTGAGTGAAATTGTTGGTCTTTGAACTGTGTGAGGAGTAAGGGTGTTGGCTTGGTTGCTTGATAAACCTGGTGCTAGAGACCACACAGACAGAGCTAGAGGGCTAGCCTTCTTCTCCATCACCCCTGAATAGCACTGGAAGGGAATGCAGGGCCTGAGGGACTGTGTAGCAGAGAAGGGACTGATTCCTTGTGTTGGGTGTGGATGGGTGTCTTAGAGGTCAGGCTAGTTTTGGTGTAGGTGTTCTTGGCTTTGTAATGAGCTCTCCAGCTTAGCAATTTTCCTTCTCCGGCTCCTTAATGGCCTGATAAACCCAACTCTGTTGGCTTGGCTGTGTGTTTGGACATCCCTGGCTATGTGTAAGCCTGCTAGTTCCCTTATTCCTTGGAGAATCATGCCCAGCTCGGGGGTGGCAGCGTTGCTGAGAGATTAAGGAGCACGCTGGCCTATGGTTGGGTGGAACGTTGCAGCGACGTAGCTGGTTGCTGAGCAAGGCTTTCATAAGATAAATGTTCTTGTGCATTTTACCTCTGCAAATTCTATATTTACTGTTAATTAAATGGAAATGAACATGTTGCAAAAAAAATGCTTGTTTGAATTCATGAGGTTTTCGCTGTGCAAGATGAATTAATTCAGCTATGTATGATGAACAATTGTATATGTGCATGTTTTTGCTTCAATGCATTCTACTTCAGCATTATGTTTTGCCATTTTACTTCCTATACATGTTCATGAGGCTGTTAGTATGCTTGGTTAATGCCATGGATCGCGTCCTCCTTGCCGGTCGGATGCATGGGGACGTTACAACACCATGTCATGAGAATCCTCCAAACAATCTACCATTTGACAATCTGAAACATCGGAGGAAAAACAAGTATCTTGCAACTTTTCAAGAAGTTGCTCATTTTCAATTGTGAGATTATCAATAACTTCATTATTATTCAAGTAGGATTCATGTAACCATTCCAGAAGGTCAATGAAATTTTTTCTATAAAAAATAAAAGACATAAAATTACCTTTGATGTTGCACATTGCTCTTTGAATCTTCTCCATGTCTTGAAGGAAGGATGACCGCTCCAAGGAAGTAGCTCTTGAACAAGAATTTGATACCAAAGCTTGAATGTCATGGAGTATGTTAAGGGCCTCTTGGATATTCTTTTAATTAATATTTAAGGACCCTTAAATAAAATTAGTCTCTTGCAAATGAACCTCCTCATCTTCTTCCTTCTTGCTTGGACCAACTTCATGAAGCTCAAGTGGTGATGGGGAAGTTGATCTCGTTTCTTATTCAACTACTACAAGGTCTTCATTTTCATGTTTAATGGAATTTTGTATTGCATAAAAACTTTAAAAAGTGATCTCTATGTCCCCAAAATAGAGGTGTGAGAACCCATGAGTAGGTACTCCTTCATAGTTCAAGCATCCAGCATTAGATTCTCTTTGTTTCATTTCCAAGGTAGCACGTGTCTCAAAATTATCTTCAGTATTTTCAATAAAAAATTCTTCATACTTATGTGATGTCTCTTCATTATTTTCAGAGTCACTTGGGAGTAAATTTATATCATATTCATATAATACTTCTTCTACTTCACCTATTTCTGAACTAGGTGGTTCATGGGTCTCCTCCTTTTTCTTTTTCAAGCAAACTGATGCATTTTTCCCCTTGGTTTTCTTAAAATCAATATATTTTTCCCAAATTTTGATAGCCAAAAATTTGAATCCTTTCATAATATTCTTGGTCATGTATTCAAGGATATGTTCCATGCTTTTTACTATCTCCTCACCATCATATGAGGTTCTCTTCTCATGCCTACTCATAGTTTCGAAAAAATTGCCTTCTACTCCTACTTTTTTTTCCCTCTTCAACAAAAGCACTTTTGGGTTTCAATAAATAATGGTGGTAACTGAGTTACTGTAATAATAAATATCATACCAAATCAGGTGACAGTATCATACTCTGATACAACTGTAATGTCCCCTTTGTTGAAATTTTATTAAAATGCCCAATTTTCCAATTTTTTCACAATTTTGGCTCTTGACTAGTTTTAGTGTCTTGGTCCCCAAATCATCCCAATTGCTTCCAAGTATATAGAGTAGGTGTATGAATTATATAATATATTAATTATACTTTTCATGGATGTATTATGGCCTTCCAATTACTTCTGCAAGTCTATATAAAATTCTGAATAAGATAGATGCTTTAACTAGCAATTTTGGGACTCAAATCCCTCCTGAGTAATTGCCGGAATGGCTTCTCAAATGTACATAAACTCACTAAAATTATCAAAAAAAATGAGTGTATTTGTATAATACAGTATTATAGACTCACATGCATAACCAATCCAACTCCAATAGATTTTATCACTTCATTCAATCAGATATAAAAAACTACTTTTGGACCCTTCGGGAAACGAGATGTAGTTTGCTCCAAATGATATGAAATTCGAACCAATGGCCATAAATTCTAAGTTAATAAAACTGAAACCCATATTATACATTAATTAAATTTCATTCATTCATAAATCATCAATGGCACACACACATATTCTATTCCATCAATATTGCAAGAGTTTACAACAAGGTATTGGGGAAATGGCATTGTTTCTTCAATATTGGACAATAGCACATGAGATATATTGGATTTTATAAATGAGATATTTCTGATATTATATAAAATATAATTTACATCAGAATACAAAATAATGGAGCAATATAATATTACTCGAAGAGATGAATAGCTCACCAAGTGCACCTCATTCCATATAGCTGAAATATGGTGAGAAAACTTGAGAGGAATAGAAGAACAAGATCATATTGATATTTCCATGAAATTAATGTAGATTGAACCTGAAAAAAAGACTCCATTAAATATCCATGAAATACTTGAGTATCATTTCCAAACAACAACTAGGAGGGGAATCTTTCACCCTCGAAATTTGCTTAAGCAAAAAAACTAGTCATCCACTAGCTCTCACAATTCACAAATGACAATTACACAAATGAGAAAAATATTATTATAATGGATTATCCCTGTATTTTATAAAAATTATTGGTCTTATAAGGTTCCAAATCCATCCATAAACCAAATCCAAGTCGAATTGGTGTGGCTGCTCATGCTATGCCATGTGGCCTCTCTCTTCACCTTCCCTCTTCTCCCAAATTTGAGTAGGAGCCGTTTGGACTTCTCCAGCTCCCAAATTCGACCTATAATATGCTCTATTCAGTATTGAAATTTCATTATGTCAGTATTTCATACTTCATATCTGACTTGTATCTTAACTGTCATAGAATCTCCATCATTGGTGTCATAGATGTCATAAATTTAAGGGGAATCTAGCCAAGTGTCCATGAAACTCCCATTTGGCTCTTCCTCTCCCATGTAAGTTACACTTCATCAAAAATTGGTCCTATGAAGTATATGGACAATTATATTAACATCATAATCCATCCCAAAACATTAGGATTCCTATATATTCGAAATTACAAGAGGAGGATGCCACTTAACATAGGAATTCTAGCTTGACTGGGCCCCATAGTCTCCATGTGTCTCCATTCTCCATAGCCATTTCATTTTTATATTTTATTTATTTAATAATATGCATTATTAAATATTTATCCTATTCTAATTTATAAACATCATTTATTATCCACCTTATTCCAAATCTCAAATATTTCACCCCCAACCTAGGAAACTAGTGATTTTCCTCCTTGGCAATTATTTGACTTTTAGCATCCCTTTGAAAAATTTCATGAATATGGAAAATGTGTTTTATCCATTGTGGCCCAATTCAAAATTTGGGACATTAAAAATCCTCCCTTCCCAATATTTCTTGTCCTCAATAACTTTCAAACATGCTTGTTGAAGAACCTGCTTTCCGTATGATTCTTTGAAGTTGCCACCGAGCTGCCCACTTTGAGTCTTCGAGATTACCTAAAGATTTTAGAGAGGAAACACCATGTTTTATGCTCCACTATTCTCATTAAAATCACCTTATTAAGTGGGGAATCCATCTCCCATACTACTTTTTTCCCAAATAATTTGGAATCAATGGGACTAAAAACTATCCCAGGGTCCCATTGCTTGCATTTCACTCCAACAATTAAGAGTGATCTCCAACTCATACCATTAGGAAAGAGAATTCCTGGATCCCATTTTATTATATGAATTCTTCCAAAAATCATGAGTAGATAATATATATCATCAAATTACATAACAACATAATAAAAAGATACATCAAGGAGGTGCCTCATCAAAAAATCATGAAAGTGCTTATACCTCCAAGTGTGTAGAATACCATTTTCCAAGTGCATACATGCTTCAAGTGACCAATCAAATCTTCTCCAATGACATAGGTTAGGATACGATGTCCTATATTTATGCTCCCAAAAAATGTAATATGCATCAAAATAATAATCAGCCATTTCTTCTTTCATCCAAGAAATGAATGAATAACCTATACCAAAATACGAACCAAATAAGGAGCATATCAAACATGAACACTTCAACTGGCTCAAAGAAGTTTGATCAATACACCCATGAATATGTATATCATCATAAAATAATAGATGTTGTTTCTTCTTATAATAATTTTCCTCAATCATATGCCTCTTCACCTAAGTGTCGGATGAATTTCCTTCAACATCAAATGAACCAACCATTGAGCAAGAAAAACCACGAGTCTTCAAGTGAATCAAATGCATCTCATAGGTGCATCCATGTAGAAGTGCATAATAATAAGGTAACAAATGATGCTTCTGCAAATGTGAATAAGATTTTTCTTCAACCATGTCATCATAAAAAGTAAATATAGGAGTTTCATACTCCTGATGTGGCACCATAAAAAGGAAACCTTTCAGCCATACTTCATTAAGACTAATGCTGGAAAACATAGAAGTGTAGGATGTAGGAGAAAGAACCAACTCACCCAAATTATCAGTAAGTGCAAAATTGTCATAATGTGAAGGATCCATAGGGGTAGGATTATGCATCTCCTTCAAGAGTGTGAAACCTTTGTCATAGATTGGTTTCAATTTAGAGGAATCATGCTCTTCTTTAAAAATTGCATACCCTTCATCAAGAGACAATTCAAGTTCCCGTTCCACCACATCAAGTGTTTGGATCTCTTAATGTTCATATTCAAACACATCAAGTACATTCAAATTTCCAAATTTCTCATGATCCACCATGTCATGAGAACCTCCAAACAATCTACGATTTGAAAATCTGAAACATTGGAGGAAAAACAAATGTCTTGCAACTTTTCAATAAGTTGCTCATTTTGAATTGTGAGCTTATGAATAACTTCATTATTATTCAAGTAGGATTCATGTAACCATTCACTAAACTCAATGACATTTTTTCTATAAAAAATAAAAGACATGAAATTACCTTCGATGTTGCACATTGTTGTTTGAATCTTCTCCATGTCTTCAAGGAAGGATGGCTCCTCCAAGGAAGCAACTCTCCGACAAGAATTTCATACCAATGCTTGAGTGTCATGGAGTATGATAAGGGCCTCTTGGATATTATTTTAATTCATATTTAAGGATATTTCAAGAAAATTAATCTCTTTCAAATGAACATCCTCATCTTCTTCCTTCTTGCTTTGACCAACTTCATGAATCTCAAGTGGTGATGGGGAAGTTGATCTTGTTTCTTCTTCAACTGCTACAAGGTCTTCATTTTCATGTTTAATGGAATTTTGGCTTGCAGAAACACTTTAAAAAGTGATATCTATGTCACCAACGTAGAGGTGTGAGCACCCATTAGTAGGTCATCCTTCATAGTTCAAGGATCCATCATTAGATTCTCTTTGTCTCATTTCCAACGTAGGATGTGTCTCAAAATTATCTTCAGTGTTTTCAATAAAAAATTATTTATACTTATGTGATGTATCTTCATATTTTTCAAAGTCAATTTGGAGTGAATTTCTATCCTCTTGATATACTACTTCTTCTACTTCACCTATTTAAGAACTAGGTGGTTGATGGGTCTCCTCCTTTTGCTCCTTCAAGCAAATTGAAGCATTTTTCCCCTTGGTTTTCTTAAAATCAATATATTTTTCCCAACTTTGGATAGCAAAAAATTCAAATACTTTCATAATATTCTTTTCCATGTCTTCAAGGATAGGTTCCATGCTTTTTATTATCTCCTCACGATCATATGAGGTTCTCTTTTCATTCCTAGTCATAGTTTCCAAACAATTGCCTTCTTCTCCTACTTTTTTTTTCCTCTTCAACAAAAGAACTTTTGGATTTCAATATATCATGGTGGTCCTGAAATTATTGTAATAATAAATATCAGAAAAAATCAGAACATATTCTTTGTCACTTGAAAAATCATCACTTTCTTATTTGATTCTCTTTGCGGAAGGTTCATCATCCTCTGCAGCATGAGCATGATGTATTCTCTTGTTTCCCATCTTATTGTGAGAGCCTTTTTTGTTCCTAGGATAATGTCTGGCATAGTGTCCACTCTCACCACAAGTAAAACATCTGAGCTTAGATAAATATCTATTGAGTTTTCTTGAGTTACCTTTCTGGTGAAAATGCTTACCTTTGGGGTGATGATAGTCCCTTCTGCTTTTCTTGGAGTGTAGTGTTCCCTTCTGATTTTCTTGGAGTGTACTGTGAGAGCTTGATATTAACTTCCCATATTTTCTTCTTGGGATAATATTCTAGCTTCTTCTTGTGAGAATTCCTCCCACAGTCTACTAAAGTTGACTAGATTTCATCTAGCACAAAACCCCTGAATGAAGGAGTCCCATGACCTAGGGAGAACATTCAAGGTAGTCATCACAATATCTGCATTCTCCACTTCTTCAAGTTGTTCTTTGATCTGAGACACCCTTGTAAAGTATGATTATATGGTCTCCGCATTCTGGATTTTCACATTCTTCAACTAGTTCCTCAAAGTAATCTTCTAGTTTATGTTCTTCCCTTTAAATAGCTTGGTCAGGGCATCAAACATTTCCTTAGGTGTCTTTAGGGAGGACACATGTGGTATGAGGTTATCCTTAATTGGATCAGCAATAATGCTCTTAGCCATGACCAATTTATTTTTGTGTAAGGCCTTAGCCTGATCTCCCTCTGGAACTAGAACCTCTTCAATGATGTAAGACTCCAACTCATTTTCTTCCAGGACCAAGGAGATCCTATAGTTTTAGGCTCATAATTTATCATCTCCCTAAATATTTTCATCATGCTTGATGTGATGATACATATAAACAGAGAACCTCAAATGGAAATACAAAATATTTAGATCTTACCGATTTGAGAAGCTGAAAACTAGATCTGGAGTTCATTTCTGTAGTGCTGGTTTTCTGGTTCCAGGGAAAATTAGCGTTTGAATTTCCCATAGTTCTACCAAACAAAAAATATTGATTCTTGTCTCTAAAATTAGATTTTGAGGAGGAGAGAAATCCTATCCCAGGTCACTCAAAACTTCCTCTTCAGTGAAAAGCACAAATTTGTTGATGCAGTGGTAGGTCAAAAACTAAAATTGCTCAGAATCAGATTCTACATTAATAGAAAGATGCACCCTTTAATGGAGGTTCATCCCATCCTCCTTTTTCTGATGGATTGTGGATAGAGACCCAAAAATTAATAATCCCTAGCTTCCGTAGCTGCACAGTGTCTTATTCTCAGGTTAGCTTTGATACCATGTTAGATTTTTATCAATTTGACACCATTATCTTAGGATCTTCTCTAAGAGAATAACATGAACAACAATCAATCACAAGATACAATAGACACAAATATTTTCCTTGGGGAAACCATAAAGGAGAAAATCCTGCAACTTCCTCAGAGATAGAGTAAGCACCAATAGTAGCAGTAAAACCCAAAGACAATAAGATGATCTCTGATAGTTGTTCTCTCTCTTATCCTAGCTCCTTCTCTCTCACTCATGTGCTACAACTGAGTGTGAGTGACTGTGTGTTAAATAGAGATGCTCACTCTCTATTTATACTAATTCCCTACTTGACAATAACTTACGAGGGCCAACTTCTCTAGGAGGGTATAATAACCCTAGTGCCCCAAAGCTGCGGGGACTTTAAACCTTGAACAATAATGAGGGTTACCCTATATTACTTTACATAACTTGTTTACATTATTGATTCTCCCGATAGGAAGATTGGGGTATGAAATGACTCAATTACATTATAGGTACTTGCCGATAGGAACATCAGGGTACAATACATAAGATATACAAGTGAATACATTTCGAAGTTACAAATACATCAACAAGACTAACCAAAACATTAACTTATAACTCAATCCCTAGCTATAATCACATCTATTATCTAATCAAAACTTACTTTATTGTCATTGTACAACTGCACATTGAGAACAACTACACTAATAGCCCTTGAACTCTTTAGAGGGTCAAAATAAGGCACTCATTGTACCATTTGTTGCAATTCACTATGTATTATATCATGGAAATTATTTGTCAAAGCATATATGTACCTAACATTTTGATGAGTGGAACTTCTAACATGTTGGAGTGCCTAGCCTAATACAACTTAAACAAGATGTGATTTTTATGAACAGAGAGCAATTTTCAATCTCAAAATTAATTACAATTAACTTCAGCATATTAGGGACTAAATAATATGGACCTAGTTATTTCCTATCCAATAAGTAGAAGTTGTAAGTTTTCATATAATGAAAACAAAATGCATGCAAACCATTAAGAAATAACAAATTTTAAATTGATTTAAGTGATAACAAAAGAACATTTAATTAATGAAATGGAAGTTAGTAAGCATCATGGAGTAGAAAATTGATCAATGCCCTATTTCCTAAAAGGAAAGAGAGAGAGGAGAATATACTTCATCCTGAATATAAGGAATTCCTTGACATGAAACTCTATATATTCACTTTTATCTTTGCTCTCAATAACACTCCATATTTATTTATCCCATATATCATTCATATTATGGTGCTTACTAAATAGTGACATATCAGTGCCACTATCAGGAAAATAGGTTTTCAGTGGAATAGACCCAAAATTAAATACCTGAAATCCATGCAGAACATCAGTTGGAGTATGGTTCGAGTCCTTGTAGTTCCACCAAACTATGGCACATATTGTCAATGACGTAGAATCAAACAAAACATTTGAAAAATACAAGCCGTTAGGTAGACACAAAATCTAAAATTTGTTAGCATAACTAAAAAATGGCTGACACAACTAATGAATGGCTAGCACCTTTGATTGAAAATTTATTTCACAACCAGCATATATTACACATAACACCTATAATACATCACTACCTATTAAATGAATAATGCGCATCTAGAATGGTATTCATTTCAATGTATGTTCACTGAAATAATTCATCAAAGTCATTGTAGGTTCACTGAAATTATTTAATTTTCCCCTAAAACCCATGATATGTTAACTAATGGAATTGAAAATAAACAAGTTCACAATAAGTTCAATAGACCAAACATCTCTGACCTCGAAACTCAAGAACTTATATGTTAACTAATGACATTGAAAAGAAAAACGTTCAACTGACCAAACATCTTTGACCTTGCAACTGAAGCACTTATTACCTTGTATGTATCATACCCAAACAAATCCCCTCCTTGCACTGCTTCTCCTTAGACTTTAATTTGGTAAAATAGGGACAATTTCCTGAGCACCAAAACCAGTTGTAAAGGTAAAGGTATCAGCATCTTGAAAACTAATAACCCCCAATGACAGAGATGATGTAATAATTGGTTTAAGTTTATCCCATCAAATAACCAACACCTAGAGAAAATATAACAATGCCAAACTTATCACAACCCTCTCCCACGGCTTCTCTTCTTCTCTACACCCACTCCACACCCAACTCAGGATTATTTTGGTAGTATTGGCCATGTTTGGAAACATCCACACAAATTCCAGCATAGTCTTGGAAACAAAAAACTCAGCCACATGTCATAACATTCCAACATAGTCTTGGAAACTAAACCCTACAAATTAAAAAGCATACCCTTTTCCATGTCTCTGCATATTCCAAAACCATCTCAGCAACCAAACCCTTCTAAACCCCAACCAAACCATTGATCATGTCTCGGCACAGTGTGGGTACAGTCCAACACAAGTATCGACAACCAAAACTTGCCAAACCACAACAAAAATGTTTTCCACTGGTTCTCCACATCCCTCTTGCATTGTGATTGTGTTTCTTCTCTACCACTTCTCCACAGGGCCTACTCACAATGTGCTCGTGTTGCTTCTCTACAAACCACTCGTGTTTTGCTCACGATTCTTCTCCACACCCCGCTTGCACATCTTCTTCACCTAGTTTTATAATAAAAACCCCAACATATTATATATTAGTGTTAACCCATAAAAAAATCCTAGACCCTTAATATGACCCCAATATAATGTTTTTTAATTAAAAACCCCCAATACTAACATATGTGATATGGTATCCCCTTGTCAACGAAGCCCCTGTGGTTTCTTTCATAAATCCAATAAAAGGAATTTTGATATAAGAATATGCCTTGTAATTCTGTCTTGAACATAAATGATCTAGAATTTGAGGAAGACCATACTAGACCTTTCTAGACACCATATACAAACTCTTGTTGGAGAACAAGAAATTATTATCCTAGAACTAAATCTAGAAATATCCTTGACACCTTTTGGATCTAGAATGCAAGCCTCATCCTAAACATTAGCTCCTTTATGCATAATTATTTTTTCATACTAAATGTAAACTCATTTATCTTTGAATCCTCCCACATAATTAAAATTAACCTGAATATATCTTTGATCTATTATGGATTTCTCTTGTTGAATTACTCTATGAAATAAATAAGTTACAGTCAATTCACTCAAGGGTGTTAAGGTTTTAATACAATGGTTCAAATCTCTATCTGCATGTTAAACATGTATTGTTTCTAAATGAGTGTGAAGTCGGGGTTTATATCTTCTTAGTCATAAATCTAAAACCATTTAAACATGTACAAACAGGGTTTTAGACATAGCCTCCAAAATTGTCTATATTGTACAATGCTCTGAATTTTACTATTGATGAACCTTCAATATCAATACACATACTTACAAAGTATCAATGTATCAAAACCACCATATGGATCTTATTTATAAGTAATATTAAATAATAAAAATAATAAAAACATAATTATATAAGAAAACAAAGAGAAAATATTAATTTAAAGAAAAATATTTGAAAACAAACTCACACATCGCCCCTTATTATCATAACAAAACTTATTGAATATGTTATTTCAAGATCTAAAAGAAGAAAACAATACACTAGAGCACCAATTGCATAAAGTTCAAATTAAAACATATGTTTGATGATACCTTTGGAAAGGAAATAATAGTAGGGTACACTTGATTAATGTGTTATTTAATAAAATAAAATATCATAAATAGAATATAAGAATATAAGTTATTTTAGATTATGTTAATTGTTATTTTTGTTTTTGTTGAATGATTGTTTTGGATTACATTAGTTGTCATTTAACCTTTTACATTTGTTGAATGACACTATCGCTTACAATGAAATACCAATATAAAATAAATATTACTCCTTATTTCTTTGTAATTAGAAGATATGGCCTCTTAGGATTTTCATTTAACCTAATGTTATTTCATGTAATGAATTATTGCTTATTGAGAGTGCATTACTGTTGAAGTTTAATGATCATCGGCTAGGTGATGCAGCTATAGAATACATACATTATATTACTTAGCAATAAATTATGTGAGAAAAATTCTAAAAATATCATATCCTATACAAACCTACCCTCATAACTCCCTATTCTCAAAGCTCTATGATTGAGAACAAAATAATGTATCTTCTGTCGCAAGTCTAGGTTTTGGTTGTAGTCTTTCAAACCTATATTTTAACTTATATGACCAATAAAAGCCCCATAAGAATTGAAATTTTCAATACCATATGGATAGAGTAAGGTCTCACCCAATATGGGCATATGAAATTACATAGAAAATTGACAAATTCATGCAGGGATCGATGGTTTCTTTTCACACAACGTAATGTCAACTCTACCTTAATCAATTGTTAGATTCATACATAAATAAGTATTTAGCATACAAGTTTCAAACATTTAATAACACTTAATTATATAAACATTTCATAAAATATAGAGGGAAACATAAACTTCATTCTATTAGTTTGTCAAAAATTGGGTAACACCCTCCATTGATACAAAGCATAGCTCGAGAGCTTAAAATTCTACATATTTTTCTTTTTACTATCATGAAATACTTACGTAATCAATGTCTCTCATGTAACATGGAACTACTAGGAATTTTTAATGTCCCTTTGTTGAAATTTTATTAAAATGCCCAAATTTCAAAAAATTTCACAATTTTGGCTCTTGACTAATTTTAGTGTCTTGGTCTCCAAATAATCCCAATTTCTTCCAAAACTCTAGATAAGGTGTATGAATGATATAATATCTTAATTATAATTTTCAGGGATGTATTATTTCCTTCCAATTACTTCTGAAATTCTATATCAAATTTTGAATAAGATAGATGCTTTAGCTAGCAATTTTGGGGCTCAAATCCCTCCCGGGTAATTGTCGAAATGGATTCCAAAATGTAAAAAATCTCACTCAAATTATAAAAATCAAGCATTGTATGTGTATAATACATTATCATATACTTTTATTCATAACCAATCGAAATTCCATCGCATTTATCACTTCAGTCAATCAGATATAAAAAACTACTTTTGGACCCTTGGGGAAACGAGATGTAGTTTGCTCCAAATGATATGAAATTCGACCCAATGGACACAAATTATCCATTAATGAACATGAAACCCACAGTATAAATTAATTACAGTTCATTCATTCATAAATCATCAATGGTACACACATATATTTGATTCCATCAAGATTGCAAGAGTTTACAACAAGGTATTGGGGAAATGGCACTGTTTCTTCAATATTGGACAATAATACATGAGATATATTTGATTTTAGACCTGATATATTTATTAAATTAAATAAAACATAATTTACATCATAATACAAAATAATGGAGCAAGATAATCTCCCTCAAAGAGATGAATAGCTCACCAAGTGTGCCTACGTCCATAGAGCTGAAATATGGTGAGAAAACTTGAGATGAATGGAAGAACAAGATGATATTAATATATCCATGAAATTAATATATCTTTCACCTGAAAATAATACTCCATTAAATATCCATTAAATACCTTATTTTCCCTTCCAAACACCAACTAGGATGCGAATCTTTCACCGTTGAAATTGGCTTAAGCAAGAAAACTAGTCATCCACTAGCTCTCACAATTCACAAATGACAATTTCACAAATGAGAAAAATATTCTTATAATGTATTATACCTATATTTTATAAACATATTGGTATTATAAGGTTCCAAATATATCTATAAACCAAATCCAGTCGAATTGGTGTGGTTTCTCATGCTACTCCATATGGCCTCTCTCTTCACCTTCCCTCTTCTTCCAAATTTGAGTAGGAACATATTGGCCTTATACAAATCCAAAATTAGACCTATAAGATGCTCTATTCAGTACTGAAATGTTATTATGTAAGTATTTCATCATTTATATATGACATGTGTCATAAATTTCATAGCATCGCCATCATTGGTGTCATAGATGTCATAAATGTAAGGGGAATCTAGCCAAGTGTCCATGAAACTCCCATTTGGCTCTTCCTCTCTCATGTAAGTTACACTTAATCCCAAATTATACCTATGAAGTATATCTACAAGTATATTAACCTCATAATCCATCCTGAAACATTAGGCTTCCCATAGATTCAAAATTACAAGAGGAGGATGCCATTTAACATAGGAATTCTAGCTTGAGTGGGCCCCATAGTCTCCATGTGTCTCCATTCTCCATAGCCATTTCATTTTTATATTGTATTTATTGAATAATATAAATTGTTAAATATTTTTCCTCTTCTAATGTCTAAACATCATTTATTATCTCTCTTTTTCCAAATCTCAAAGCTTCCACCCCCAACCTAGGAAACTAGTGATTTTCCTCCTTGGCAATTATTTGACTTTCAGCATCCCTTTGACATATTTCATGAATATGTAAAATGTGATTTATGCATTGTGACCCAATGGAAAATTTGGGACTTTACAAATACTCCCTTCCCAATATTGCTTCTCCTCAAGCAATTTCAAACATGGTTGTTGAAGAACCTACTTTCTGTATGACTCTTTGAAGTTGCCACTGAGCTGCCCACTTTGAGTCTTTGAGATTCCATGATAATTTTAGAGAGGAACCACCATGATGGATGCTACACTACTCTTATTAGAATCACCTTATTAAGTTGGGAATCCATCTCCCATATTTCTTGTTTCCCGAAGAATTTGGAATCAATGGGACTAAAAACTATCCTGAGGTCCCATTGCTTGCATTGCACTCCAACAATTAAGAGTGCTCTCTAACTCATACCATTAGGAAAGAGAATTATTGGATCCCATTTTCTTGTATGAAGTCTTCCAAAAATCATGAGTACATAATATATATCATCAAAGTACATAACAACATAATAAAAAGATACATCAAGGAGGTGCCTCATCAAAAAATAATGAAAGTGGTTATACCTCCAAGTGAGTATACTACCATTTGCCAAGTGCATACATGCTTCAAGTGACCTATCAAATCTGCTCCAATGACATAGGTGAGGATACGATGTCCTATAAATCTGCTCCCAAAGAATTTAATATGCATCAAAATAATAATCATCCATTTTTTCTTTCATCCAAGAAGTGAATGAAGAACCTCCACCAAAATACAAACCAAATAAGGAGCAAATAAAACATGAATACTTCAAGTGGCTCAAATAAGTCTCATCAATACACCCATGAATATGTATATCATCATGAAATAACAAAGGTTTTTTGTACCAATCATAATGTTCCTCAATCATATCCCTCTTCACCCAAGTGTCGGATGAACTTCCTCCAACATCAAATGAACCAAGTGTTGAGCAAGAAAAAGCATGAGTCTTCAACTGACTCAAATGCATCCCATAGGTGCATCCATGTAGAGGTGAATCATCATAAAGTAACCAAGTATGCTGCTGAAAATGTTAATACGAGTGTTCTCCAACCATGTCATCATAAAAATTAAATATAGGAGTTTCATACTCCTCTTGTGGAACCATAAAAAAGAACCCTTTCACCAATACTTCATTGAGACTAATGCTGCAAAACTTAGAAGTGTAGGATGTAGGAGATAGAACCAACTCACCCAAATGATCAATAAGTGAAAAATTGTTATAATGTGAAGGATACATAGGGCTAGGATTATGCAGCTCCTTCGAGAGTTTGAAACCTTTGTCATAGATTGGTTCCAATGTAGAGGAATCATGCTCTTCTTTAAAAATTGCATACCCTTCATCAAGAGACAATTCAAGTTCCTCTTCCACCACATCAAGTGTTTCGATCTCTTCAAGTTCATATTTAATCACATCAAGTACATTAAAATTTCCAAATTTCTCATGGTAACCATGTCATGAGAATCCTCCAAACAATCTACCATTTCACAATCTGAAACATCGGAGGAAAAACAAGTGTCTTGCAACTTTTCAAGAAGTTGCTCATTTTTAATTGTGAGCTTATCAATAAATTCATTATTATTCAAGTAGGATTCATGTAACGATTCATTAATTTAAATTAAATTTTTTCTATCAAAAATCAAAGACATGAAATTACCTTTGATGTTGCACATTTCTCATTGAATCTTCTCCATGTCTTCAAGGAAGGATGACTCCTCCAAGGAAGTATCTCTCGAACAAGAATTTGATACCAATGCTTGAATGTCATGGAGTATGTTAAGGGCCTCTTGGATATTCTTTTAATTAATATTTAAGGACCCTTAAAGAAAATTAGGCTCTTGCAAATGAACCTCCTCATCTTCTTCCTTCTTGCTTGGACCAACTTCATGAAGCTCAAGTGGTGATGGGGAAGTTGATCTTGTTTCTTATTCAACTGCTACAAGGTCTTCATTTTCATGCTTAATGGAATTTTTGCTTGCATAAAAAATTTAAAAAGTGATCTCTATGTCCCCAAAATAGAGGTGTGAGCACCCATGAGTAGGTACTCCTTCATAGTTCAAGCATCCAGCATTAGATTCTCTTTGTTTCATTTCCAAGGTAGCACGTGTCTCAAAATTATCTTCAGTATTTTCAATAAAAACTTCTTCATAATTATGTGATGTCTCTTAATTATTTTTAGAGTAACTTGGGAGTAAATTTATATCCTCTTCATATACTATTTCTTATACTTCACCTATTTCTAAACTAGGTGGTTCATGGGTCTCCTCCTTTTGCTCCTTCAAGCAAACTGATGCATTTTTGCCCTTGGTTTTCTTAAAATCAATATATTTTTCCAAACTTTGGATAGCCAAAAATTTGAATCCTTTAATAATATTATTATTCATGTTTTCAAGGATAGGTTCCATGATTTTTATTATCTCATCACCATCATATGAGGTTCTATTCTCATGCCTAGTCATAGTTTCCAAAAAATTTCCTTCTACTCCTAGTTTTTTTTCCCTCATCAACAAAAGCACTTTTGCGTTTCAATATATAATGGTGGTCACTGAATTACTGTAATAATAAATATCATGCCAAATAAGGTGAAAATATCATGCACTGATACAAATGTAATGTCCCCTTTGTTGAAATTTTATTAAAATGCCCAATTTTCCAATTTTTTCACAATCTTGGCTCTTGACTAGTTTTAGTGTCTCGGTCCCCAAATCATCCCAATTGATTCCAAATATATAGAGAAGGTGTATGAATTATATAATATATTAATTATAATTTTCATGGATGTATTATGTCCTTCCAATTAATTCTGGAAGTCTATGTCAAATTCTGAATAACATAGATGCTTTAACTAGCAATTTTGGGGATCAAATCCCTCCCGGGTAATTGTCGGAATGGCTTCTCAAATGTACATAAAATCACTCAAATTATAAAAATAAATAATGGTATGGGTATAATACATTCTCATAAACTCACATGAATAACCAATCAAACTCCAATGGATTTTATCACTTCATTCAATCAGATATATGAAACTACTTTTGGACCCTTGGGGAAACGAGATGTAGTTTGCTCCAAATGATATGAAATTCGACCCAATGGATATAAATTATAAGTTAATAAAAATTAAACCCATAGTATACATTAATTAAATTTCATTCATTCATAAATCATCAATGGCGCACACATATATTCTATTCCATCAATATTGCAAGAGTTTATAACAAGGTATTGGGGAAATGGCATTGTTTCTTCAATATTGGACAATAATACATGAGATATATTGGATTTTAGACCTGAGATATTTATGAACTTATATAAAATATAATTTAAATCAGAATACAAAATAATGGAGCAATATAATATTACTCAAAGAGATGAATAGCTCACCAAGTGCACCTCATTCCATAGAGCTGAAATATGGTGAGAAAACTTGAGATGAATGGAAGAACAAGCTGATATTGAGATTTCCATGAAATTATTGTATATTGATCCTGAAAATAAGAATCCATTAAATCTCCATGAAATAGTTGAGTGGCCTTTCCAAACACCAACTAGGATTGGAATCTTTCACCCTCAAAATTTGCTTAAGCAAAAAAACTAGTCATCCACTAGCTCTCACAATTCACAAATGACAATTTCAAAAATGAGAAAAATATTATTATTATGGATTATCCCTGTATTTTATATAAATTATTGGTATTTTAAGGTTCCAAATCCATCCATATACCATATCCAAGTCGAATTGTTGTGGCTTCTCATGCTATGCCATGTGGCCTCTCTCTTCACCTTCCCTCTTCTCCCAAATTTGAGTAGGAGCTGCTTGGCCTTCTCCAACTACCAAATTCGACCCCTAATATGCTCTATTCAGTATTGAAATGTCATTATTTCATTATTTCAACATTCATATCTGACTTGTGTCGTAATTGTCATAGAATCTCCATCATTGGTGTCATAGATGTCATAAATGTAAGGGGAATCTAGCCAAGTGTCCATGAAACTCCCATTTGGCTCTTCCTCTCCC
>LPNX010620697.1:79701-96648 GCA_001517045.1 Pseudotsuga menziesii
CTCAAATTAGTCCTATGATGTATAGAGACAATTATATTAACCTCATAATCCATCCCAAAACATTAGGATTCCCATATATTCGAAATTACAAGAGGAGGATGCCATTTAACATAGGAATTCTAGCTTGACTGGGCTCCATAGTATCCATGTGTCACCATTCTCCATAGACATTTAATTTTTCTCTTGTATTTATTGAATAAGATAAATTATTAAATATTTATCCTATTCCAATTTCTAAACATCATTTATTATCCACCTTATTCCAAATCTCAAAGATCTCACCCCAAACCTAGGAAACTAGTGATTTTCCTCCTTGGCAATTATTTGACTTTTAGCATCCCTTTGAAAAATTTCATGAATATGGAAAATTTGATTTATCCATTGTGACACAATGAAAAATTTGGGACATTAAAAATCCTCCCTTCCCAATATTTCTTGTCCTCAAGAACTTTCAAACATGCTTGTTGAAGAACCTGCTTTCTGTATGATTCTTTGAAGTTGCCACTGAGCTGTCCACTTTGAGTCTTTGAGATTCCATGAAGATTTTGGAGAGGAACCACCATGCTATATTCTCAAATACTCTCATTAAAATCACCTTATTATGTTGGGAATCCATCTCCCATACTACGTTTTTCCCAAAGAATTTGGAATCAGTGGGACTAAAAACTATCCCAGGGTCCCATTGCTTGCATTTCACTCCAACAATTAAGAGTGCTCTCCAACTCATACCATTAGGAAAGAGAATTCCTGGATCCCATTTTATTATATGAATTATTCCAAAAATCATGAGTAGATAATATATATCATCAAAGTACATAACAACATAATAAAAAGATACATCAAGGAGGTGGCTCATCAAAAAATAATGAAAGTGCTTATACCTCCAAGTGAGTAGAATACCATTTTCCAAGTGCATACATGCTTCAAGTGACCAATCAAATTTCCTCCAATGACATAGGTTAGGAACCCATGTCCTATAATGATGCTCCCAAATAATGTAATATGCATCAAAATAATAATCAGCCATTTCTTCTTTCATCCAAGAAATGAATGAAGAACCTCTACCAAAATACGAACCAAATAAGGAGTAGATCAAACATGAACACTTCAAGTGGCTCAAATAAGTCTCATCAATACACCCATGAATATGTATATCATCACAAAATAATATAGGTTGTTTCTACCAATAATAATGTTCCTTAATCATTTTCCACTTCACCGAAATGTCTGATGAAGTTCCTCCAACATCAAATCAACCAACTGTTGAGCAAGAAAAACCATGAGTCTTCGAGTGAATCAAATGCATCTCATAGGTGCATCCATGTAGAAGTGCATAGTAATAAGGTAACAAATTATGCTGCTGCAAATGTGAATAAGAGTTTTCTCCAACCATGTAATCATAAAAATTAAATATAGGAGTTTCATACTCCTCATGTGGCACCATAAAAAAGAAACCTTTCAGCCATACTTCATTAAGACTAATGATGGAAAACTTAGAAGTGTAGGATGTAGGAGAAAGAACCAACTCACCCAAATTATCAGTAAGTGCAAAATTGTCCTAATGTGAAGGATCCATAGGGGTAGGATTATGCATCTCCTTCAAGAGTGTGAAACCTTTTTCATAGATTGGTTTCAATTTAGAGGAATCATGCTCTTCTTTAAAAATCGCATACCCTTCATCAAGAGACAATTCAAGTTCCCATTCCACCACATCAAGTGTTTGGATATATTAAAGTTCATATTCAAACACATAAATTACATTCAAATTTCCAAATTTCTCATGATCCACCATGTCATGAGAATCCTCCAAACAATTTACCATTTGACAATCTGAAACATCGGAGGAAAAACAAGTGTCTTGCAACTTTTCAAGAAGTTGCTCATTTTGAATTGTGAGCTTATCAATAACTTCATTATTATTCAAGTAGGATTCATGTAAAAATTCACTAAGCTCAATGAAATTTTTTATATCAAAAATAAAATACATGAAATTACCTTTGATGTTGCACATTGCTCTTTGAATCTTCTCCATGTCTTCAAGGAACGATGGCACCTCCAAGGAAGCAACTCTCCAACAAGAATTTCATACCAATGCTTGAGTGTCATGGAGTATTCTAAGGGCCTTTTGGATCTTATATTAATTCATATTTAAATACCCTTCAATAAAATGAATCTCTTTCAAATGAACCTCCTCATCTTCTTCCTTCTTGCTTTGACCAACTTCATGAAGCTCAAGTGGTGATGGGGAAGTTGATCTTGTTTCTTCTTCAACTGCTACAAGGTCTTCATTTTCATGTTTAATGGAATTTTTGCTTGCAGAAAAACTTTAAAAAGTGATATCTGTGTCACCAACATAGAGGTGTGAGCACCCATCAGTAGGTAATCCTTCATAGTTCAAGCATCCAATGATTAGATTCTCTTTGTTTCATTTCCAAGGTAGCATGTGTCTCAAAATTATCTTCAGTGTTTTCAATAAAAGATTATTCATATTTATATGATGTATATTCATATTTTTCAGAGTCACTTTGGAGTGATTTTATATCCTCTTGATATACTACTTCTTCTACTTCACCTATTTAAGAACTAGGTGGTTTATGGGTCTCCTCCTTTTGCTCCTTCAAGCAAACTGATGCATTTTTCCCCTTGGTTTTCTTAAAATCAATATATTTTTCCCAACTTTGGACAGCCAAAAATTTGAATATTTTCATAATATTCTTGTTCATGTCTTCAAGGATAGGTTCCATGATTTTTATTATCTCCTCACCATCATATGAGGTTCTCTTTTCATTCCTAGTCATAGTTTCCAAAAAATTGCCTTCTTCTCCTACTTTTTTTTTCCTCTTCAACAAAAGCACTTTTGGATTTCAATATATAATCCTGGTACTGAAATTATTGTAACAATAAATATTAGACAAAATTATGTTCCAATATTATGCTCTGATATGACTGTAATGTCCCCTTTTTGGAATTTTATTAAAATGCCCAATTTTCCAATTTTTCCACAATTTTGGATCTTGACTAGTTTTAGTGTCTTGGTCTCCAAATCATCCCAATTGCTCCCAAATATTTAGAAAAGGTGTATGAATGATATAATAAATTAATTAATATTTTGACGGGTGTATTCTGGTCCTCCAATCAGTTCTTTAAGTCTATATCAAATTATGAATAAGATAGATGAATTTACTAGCAATTTTGGGGCTCAAATCCCTCTCGGGTAATTTCCGGAATGGCTTCCCAAATGTACATAAAATAAATAAAATTATAAAATTAAAGAATGGGATGTGTATAATCCACTGTAATATACTCATATGTAGAATAAATTGAACTCTTGTGTCTTTTATCACTTCCTTCAATCAGATATAAAAAAACTAGTTTTGGACCCTTGGGGAAATGAGATGTAGTTTGCCCCAAATGCTATGAAATTCGACCCAATGGAAAAATATTATCAGTTAGATACCATGAAACCAATAGTATACATTAATTACATTTCATTCATTCATAAATCATCAATGGTTCACACATATATTCGATTCCATCAAGATTGCAAGAGTTTACAGCAAGGTATTGGGGAAATGGCATTGTTTCTTCAATATTGGACAATAATACATGAGATATATTATATTTTAGATCTGATAGATTTATTAACTTATAAAAAATATATTTTACATAACAATACAAAATAATTGAGAAAGAGAAGCTCCCTCAAAGAGATGAATAGCTCACCAAGTGCGCCTCACTCCATAGAGCTGAAATATGGTGAGAAAACTTGAGATGAGTGAAACAACAAGCTGATATTGAGATTTCCATGAAATTAATGTAGATTTCACCTGAAAATAAGACTCCATTAAATATCCATGAAATACCTAAGTGGAATTTACAAACACCAACTAGGATGGGAATCTTTCACCCTCGAAATTGGATTAAGGAAGAAAACTAGTCATCCACTAGCTCTCACAATTCACAAATGACAATTTCACAAGTGAGAAAAATATTATTCTCATGGATGATCCCTGTATTCTATAAAATATATTGGTATTATAAGGTTCCAAATCCAAGTCGAATTAGTTTGGTTTCTCATGCTATGCCATGTGGCCTCTCTCTTCACCTTGCCTCTTCTCCCAATTTTGAGTAGGAGCCTCTTGTCCTTCTCCAACTACCAAATTAGACCCCTAAGATGAGTTATGCATTCCTGAAATGTAATTATGTCATTATTTCAGCATTCATATCTGACTTGTGTCATAATTTTCATCGAATCGCCATCATTGGTGTCATAGATGTCATAAATGTAAGGGGAATCTAGCTAAGTGTCCATGAAACTCCCATTTGGCTATTCCTCTCCCATGTAAGCTAAAATTCATAAAAAATTATACCTATGAAGTATATGGATAATTATTTTATTTTCATAATCCATCCCAAAACATTAGGCTTCCCATAGATTCAAAATTACAAGAGGAGGATGACATTTAACATAGGAGTTCTAGCTTGAGTGGGCCCCATAGTCTCCATGTGTCTCCATTCTCCATGGACATTTAATTTTTATATTGTATTTATTTAATAAGATAAATTATTAAATATTTATCCTCTTCTAATGTCTAAACACCATTTATTATCCCTCTTATTCCAAATCTCAAAGCTTCCACCCCCAACCTAGGAAATTAGTGATTTTCCTCGTTGGTAATTATTTGACTTTTAGCATCCCTTTGAAAAATTTCATGAATATGGAAAATGTGATTTATCCATTGTGACCCAATGAAAAATTTGGGACATTATAGAATGAAGACAGCCATACATATTTAACCTAACAGAATGAAACAAGACGACCAAAAAATGGGCAACCCTTTAAAAATTAAGCCTTATATAGCCTTACGTTCATTCATCATTTAATAGAAGAAAACAATAGACTAGAGGACCAATTATAGAATGTGAAATTTAAAACATATATGTAACGATACCTTTCGATAGGAAATAATAGCACGATAATAGCTCAAAATGTGTTATTTAATAAAATATTACATTATAATTAGAGATATAAGAACCTAAGTTATTTTAGATTATGTTGATTGTAAGTTTTGTGTTGGTTGAATGATCACATTTGTTGAATGACACTATCCCTTACAATGAAAGAGGAATCTAAAAGAAATAATCTTGTTTTTTGGTTTCTAATGAGAAGAGATGGATTCTGAGGATTGTCATTTAACCTAATGCTACTTCATGTAATGAATTGTTGTTTGGTGATGGTGCATTAATCATGAAGTTTAATTATCATTGGCTAGGTGATGCAGCTATAGAATACATACATTATATTACTTAGTGATACATTATATGAGAAATATTTAAAAAATCTCATACAAGCAAGGCATATACAATACTTTATTGTTACAACTAAAAAAGATAGAACCAGTATAGAGATATTTTAATTGACATTGTCATTTCAATTTCAATAATTTCATTTTTTGTCATATAAGCTAATATTATTCAAACCTACCTTCATATCTCTCTATTCTCAAAACTCTATGATAAAGAACAAAATAATATCTATGTTTCCACAAGTATAGGTGTTGGTTGTAGTTTTTCATACCTAAAGTTTAACTTATATGACCAACGGAATTCCTACTTCACTAATACGTAAGTGAGAGAATATGTGGCCATCCCGTAAGGGTTAGTTGTAGCATTTGTATGACCTTGTTTATCCAAAGCAAGAGATCCCACAATATCAATTATTTTCTCTTAAATTAGGGCCTTTATAACTTCTTCTAGAAGTGCCAACATGACTATTAAAATTTTCTTTGCGTTCCATGGTGATGAATACTCTTATTTCTTTATCAGAAACTTCTAGAGAGATTGCACCAAGTTGATAGACCCCATAGTGGGAGTGAGAAAAAGAATCAGGATATTCCCAGGAGAAAAATAATCATTGTCATTCATCACTAGGCCAATATTGATATTTATATTCTGACTAATGTGACTGTTACTTACATAATCATTGACCATATTTTTTCCATAAATTTCACTTTAATTTCAATTTCAATGATATTCATCCACCCACATTAAAAGTATTTCCTATTCATGTAAAAATCAACAACTAGATTCCAACAAAGAGAAATGATATGAGCTCCCTTGCATTCATATAATCTCACAAAAGTTTGTTGATGTTTAAATCTTGCATTTGAAGATATGTGGTGATATCATCGATGCATTAGGTAGGCTAAATTCATCCATGAGTTAGCATTTAAGGATGATATTGTAGATGGATTGAACCATTTAGGTTCAATAAATTCGGAGAGCTTCTATATGTGTGAAATAATCTAGGAAATGATGGATTTTCAAATTGTTATGTCCTTCATTGTAGAAAGGAATGATGAAAAACATGTTGTGGGATATTGCATAACTCTTTTGGTTTATTAGAATGTCCTTTTTAATAAAAGGGAATGAGTCTTCTAACTGAAACATGGTGGAGGGAAAATCGTTAGATTGTTTAAGAAGTTGTTTGTAAATTTTGTCACTTGAAGGAGTTGAAGGGTAGTTTTCACACAATAATATATTTGTTTGGATTCCTCAATACTGGAAAGGGTAGACATACAATGTTAGTAAACTAATCATACTCCATCATTAGCATAGACTTTGAATTTTTTGTAGTTTACAAGCCTCGCTATTGTGGATTGTCAGTAATTAAATATATGGAATTTAGGTGAATTTTTATATTGAATCATTACGTTATGGAAAAACCAAACGAGCAAAGGAATCTAGCTATTAATGAAACTAATAATCTCCATGGTGAAGGGAATGAAGTAATGACTCATATTCTACATAAGATGTGGGATACAAACATAACTTGATGTAGTGATTCCAAGCATTGAATATCTGGATAGTTTATATATTGGTGAAAATAGGATGATAGGAAATGAGAGTGTGGTGGATTAAACAAGCTATAAAATGGAGAAATATTCAGTTTGTCTACAAGCCAAAGGGACAATGGTAGAAAGCTTGTAAAGACCAGGTTTTCTTTTTTGATAATTTTTTTATGTAATTTAAATATATTATCCTTGTGGGTTAGTTATGTAGTAATTATATAAGTAAACTAGATAGTCCAAAGTTCTCAAAACACATGGTTAGAAGCTTATAACTTGTATGAAAATGGAATTTTGATTTATGTAAAGATATATGTAGAATTTTTCTATCTAAAAGCAAAATAATTTATAAATAGGATTGATGGTTAGGCTCCAACCTCTATTTTAAGATGAATTAAAAATTAATCTCTCTTGTTAAGAAAATTATGTTTGGAAAACATATCTAGTTAATAATAAATAAAGGAATAAATGATCAATCATTTATATGCTTCAGACAATAGAAGCATAGGAATATCTTGATCATGTATCATTTTCTTCACTGGTTCCATAATGGTAATGTTCTTTCTTTCCGCAACACCATTCTGTTGAGGATTGTAGGGAGTGCTTAGTTCCCTCTTGATTCCAGCTTATTTACAAAAGGATTCAAACTCTTTTGAAGTATATTATCCACCATTGTTTGTTCTCAATGTCTTGATTCTTCCTTCTGAATGATTCTCTATCAAGGCTTTAAAATCCTTGAATTTTCCGAATACTTCATCCTTTGTTTTCAAGCAATATATCCATGTCTTTATTGAATAGTCAACATAATATTCATAACCACTCAGAGATGTCAAGGGAATTGGACCAAATACATGTGAACGAATTAATTCCAACATATCTTTAGTCTTTGTTTCACTCTTTGGAAGTGGATTCTTGATACTCTTTCATCTTTCAGATCCTTTACAGGTGACTTCATGATCGATCTTTAAATATGGTAAACATGTTACTACTTTTACCACATGTGGTAGTGATTTGTAGGTGATGTGAGAAATCCTCCTAGCCATAGTTCACTTAGAGTAGTGGTCTCATGAACAAAGGTTGTTTCTAATTGTCCCTTAAGTTTATATAATCCTCCTTCTTCTTCACCAATGACAACTGCATCCTCAATTGGTTTTCCTTTGGGCCAGATAAGTACTTATCGATATATAAATGCAACCCTATATCATTTTTGATCTAATGCTAATATAGAAAGTAAGTTCTTCTTCAAACTTGGTACATATAAGACTTCCTTCATCTTCACGAGGGTTCCAAAATCAATCTTGTAGCTTACTTCACCAATACCTTTTATAGGATATTGATAGTCATCTCATAATCATATTTTTTGAGGATATTTATTATTTTCAAGTTCTCACATAGTTTTCTTTTGTCCTGTCACGTGATTTGAATCACCACTATCAATAAGCCATGTATCATCTCCAAGAGTCATGGACCCAGATAGTGTAGAGAATAATCATATACTTTTCTGCATGTTCTTCTTTTGCTTGCTTTCTTTGAGGTCCTTCTTCCTCTTCATGTTCATATTCAACTAGATGTGCATGATGTATTTTGTTGTTCTTATTGTATTCTTGTTTCTTCAATGGACAATTTCTAGCCATGTGTCCTATTTTGTGATAATGGAAACATTGAAAATTGGAGCAATATTTCCTCTAATTGTTTCCTCTTGTCCTTTGGAACCTCTTGGGAGGTCGAGACTCCTTGTGGATTTCCTTCTTGAATTTAGATTCAATTCGTCATCTTTTAGTATGGGTGGCTAGGGCTTGATCATCTTCTTTAGATAGAGATTCTCTATTTGCTACTCTAGCCTCCTCCCGGATGCATACAATGCCAAACTTCATACTTTCCTTTTGGGCATATATAGTATGTATGAATGAGTCCGAAAGTCTAGTGATACCATTGAGAGTAGCCATAACTAGTTCATCTTCATCAAGGGAGTCTCCAATGGCTTCTGGTTTCTCCTTGAACTGGGAGACCCTTTTTAAGTAGTCTTGAATGGATTCTCCTTGGCTCATCTTGGTACTCTTAAATTGAGTTCTCAAATTCATATTTCTATTGATGTTCTTTATTTCATACATTATGGATAGGTCATCATACATATCCTTTGGGGTCTCTTCGGATGAAACTTGAGGAATCAAGTGATCTTTTATAGAATTAGCAATGATCCTCATTTCCTTAATCAGATCCTTCTTGTCCTTCTCCTTAGCTTCATCCTCTTTAGGTTTTGTTAAGTCATGAACTTGTTTTCTTCAATTTTATATTTTGCTTGTGATTTTTATTTTAAGTTTGCTCATTTGCTTACTTTAGAAAATTTTTGGTTTTAAGTGAAATTTTGATTTTTGCTTTAGGTTTTCATTAGGTTTGTTCTTCTTATGGTTTTCAAGGGTTCTATAGGACATTATGTAGATTAATTGGTTCACAAATAACACCATGATCAAAGTCTAACATAAAAACCTCATTCAAATGGAATTAATGACTAAAAAAGCACCAAATTTGGTTTTAAAATATTCTTGTAGCACAACGGCCAAAATTTTACACTACGGCGCTACAAGAATATCGTGGGCGCTAAAATTGCCGATTTTTAAGCCAAATTATCTCATGATTTCGATTTTTGGATGACTAATCACATGTGTAAAGGGTTTTGATACGTGTTTCATTAGAAATGATCATGCAAACAGGTGTGGTCTGTAACGTGAAGGAGATCGTGGCGATCAGCAGTTAAAGTTGGGAGAATGATGACAGATCGAGGAATAATCCTAGATTGATGGGAAATAAATTCTCCACATATGCATTACGAAGCTAGAGGTGAAGTCGAGCGAATACAACTGCTAAAAATCAGAAATTTGCAGTTACAGAGGGAATTTAGGGTTTTCTCAGCGCACCAGTTGGAAGCAAAATGAAGGATTGAAGACACTTGGACAGTTAAATTCAACAGTCAGATAGTCCAAGGATTAATTTTAAACATCTGCAGCAGGTCGGGAATGAGGTATTCCACTTTAACTTGGTTGTGGCTGCCAAATTGGGGGTTTTTCATTAAGGCTGGTTATGTTAAAAATGATTAAAGAAAGCCTTAATTCATGTTGTTAACAAGTTCTCAATGATCAGATATCAATCTTAAAGGTTTTATATGTATTAGCAAGTGATAAGTTGAAAAACAACTATTACATTGAACAATTTCCTTGTCAAGACCAGCAAGTATGGTAGGTTGAAGGTCTGTATTGTTTATGGCGACCAAGGTTTCACAGAATTACTTGTTATCTGTAATCAATGCAAGGAGTTATTTGAGCATGTTAGTTGTATGTAGACCTTGTCTGAGTATGTGCCAGAGGCTGATTGGTTTTGTGCTGAACGCAAGTTGAAGCAGAAAGTTGGCACACATAAGATTGCTCTCATATCATCTCATTCTCTAGTTAAATAATCACAATCTGAATCTAAGAAGCAAGCAATTCAGAACACTAATGTAGAATCCCTATTGCAAAGAGATAGCTCATTAGTAGCATTGGAAGGAGCCAAGGGTGCTATTTGTGCAGAATCACAACACACAGCTATTTCCATGTATTCTAAAGATGGTCTAGCATCGAAATGAACATTTTGGATGTTAGTTAAATTCAGTAGCAGCTTTGTGAAAGGATTTTTCGCACTCTGTTGACCCAAATTACCCAATATTAGTGTAAAACATTTCCTGCATTTAAAATAGAACAGACTGTCAAAAAACTCTGAGAGCTTGAGAGAGAAAGGGCTTTTAGGTCATTAACAGGGTTTTAAAAGCATACAGAAACAACATTCAGCCATAGGAAAGCAGATGAAGAAAAGTGGCAAGACCAACAAGGCTGGGCCCACTGAGCTGAATTCGATTGACAAGTTTCCAGGTTGTGCAGAGCTCTTCCAAAATGATGGATGGTTAGATTTATTTAAGAAGATTGATGGCTATAACACTGAGGTCTCTCATAAATTTTCCCAATGTTATAACCAAGACATGGTAGCATTTGATACTCTGAAGTTTAAGTTGACTATGGAGTTGGTGGATGAAGAAATAGGAGTCGGAAATGAAGGAGAGTTGTGGTTCAAAAAGGTGCCATTCACCTTCAATGCCCAAAGGTATCTTTTTCCTGGCATTGTTCCAGAATGGAGCAAGGGAGTACTCATCCAGAATTTCAGAGATGAATGGGTAGAGCCTATCAAATTCCTACAAAGCTACATCACCTCTGAAGGGAGATATGCTTATGTCTTCAATTATCATTTTAGGTTCCTACAGCACCTTGTTGGTGAATCAAGGATGAGTCTTCCTTTCTTCCTTTTTAAAAGTTTGTAGAAGATGTCAAAAAGGTTCAAGGAGCATCATGATCACACTACACAGTCCATCTTCCATCATGGATTGATCAAACTTATTATCAGCACTGCTCTTCAAAGAGAAGGGAAGACATGGGACTATTTTCTCTTTTGGTCTGGTTTCCAAATTAAGCAGGAAGAGCAGCCAACCAAAAAACATGTGGACAAGGGGAAAACCCTAGTTAGAAAACTAGTTCAAAGAGTCAAGGTTGAAGAAAAAAAAGGTGTTAAACTTGAAGAGGAGACATAACCCTCAAAAGGAGACTATGAACCTCAGCAGCCTTCAGCTGATAATAAGGGCAAAAGTTTGTTGTTTATAAAAAAGGAAGATCAGCCTGTGGAAACTAGGACACCAGCAGAAACTCTCATGGATGAGAAAATTGTTGACACAGAGAAAGTTGCATTAGAGGAAGAAAATACCAAGGTCCAGCAAAGAAGCCCAATTACTATTTTATCTGAAGATGAAGGATACCTGTTAGAAGGAGATGAATTGACTGTTAAGGCTGAAACTAGGGTTGGTACATACAGGGAAATATCCAGTCAAGAAGATAAGACAGTGAGGCCAAAGAAAAAGAAGATCAAGGTTAAAGCTATGGAGTTTTCCACAGTTAGACATAAAGGAAAAAGTTTGAAGATGATGGGATAGCTTGCCTCAACATGGAGACCCAAAACTAGGCCAAGAAACAAGTTGAGGCTGAATATGAAAAAGCTATTAAACCCTAGGTTAAATACAAAAGAGGTAATTGTGCTTGATGATGATTCTTCAGATGAAAATCCATTGAAGAGAGTAGAAGAGTCCAGCCTCACCGAAACCAAGCTATCTGCTGTATTTTTGGAATTAAGAGGTGAAATGTTGGAGGAACAACAAAAGAAGGAAACTGAAGTTTCTTATTCTGAACACTAGTTGTTGATGGATGAAATTGCACCTAATGAAACAGTTAATCAGGAAAAACCTAGTGTTCATGGTGTGTCTTCATAGCTACTGCCAAATGATGAAGACATTTTCAGAAAACTGAACATCCCATGGTTACCTAGTGAGCTACCGAATAACGCAGTAGGCAAGGCCTTTGACTCAGAAAAGGAGAATCTACAAAGAACCATCAAACAATATAAGCATCAAATGGAATACATGCAAGAAACAAATGATGGTCTGGTCCTAGCTAATAGAAGACTTAGGGAAGATTTAGCATAAGTGAATGATCATTATCAAGAGCTTACTGCAGTCTCCAAAGAGGCCCTAAAAAGAAAGAGAAACTCAGATTTACAGTGTGCAGAATTGAAGCTGACTGTCAAAATCCTACAGTAGAAGAATGAGGAGCTTACTAAAATAATGAGAAAGATGGAAGCTGAACAACAAAAAGCAAAGAAAAAGGCCCAAGCCTTAGATGGAATAGCCTTATTGGCAGAAGCTGCTAAAGACCTTTGAATATTGTTAGTTAAAACAGTTATTTGTTATGTCTTTTGAGAAATACTTTATTTTGTAATTATTATTTTGACATTATACCATCGATGAGTAGGCTAGAAACAGTTAGGGTTTAGACCCTAACTGATTTTTTTTTTGAAAAACAGTATTTAGGTAGATGAGAAAGAGAACAAAGGGTTCTACTTTTTGGCTGGCTAGAGGAGGTCTCCTGACTTGTTGATAAGCTAAGTATATGACTCTCATGTGTATTTGATGAACATATTATGAAATATATGCTCCATTTTACCCTTTAGTCTGTGTTTTGGCTTCATTTCTAGCTTGTTTAGCTACACAATTTGTAAATTCATTGCTGGTTTATGGTTTCTTTGCTTGTAATGCTTTCCTGTTGTGAATGAACTTCAAAGTTATGTTCTATTGGTACATGGTTATTATATTATGCATCTCTATTCTTCTTTAATTTTGATTTAGTTCCTATTTGGCTTATGAATGTATTCACTTTGGTCACCAAACTTTACAACTAGAAAAACCTTTCAGAAACCCTGAAACCTAGTTTTGCTTGATTGAATATTTGAGATTGTGTTGGCTTGTTTCTTTGTAGCTTGGAAACAATTTCTGGCATAAACATATTTGGCGTCGTTGCCAAGGAATGAAGTTGAAAACATATTTTTCCTTGGGATACTTATCATTTCACTGGTTTTAAGAGGTGAACTTAAACCAGCACATATTTAAGGCTACCTTTCACCAATTTGTCACAGTGGCTAATAAGGGAATTGGAACTAGAAACAGACCTGTTTCACCTTTTTAGCTGTGTGTTTCAGACCAGAATAGATACTGAAAATAGCTAGAAGGATTAGAAGGTTTCAGTCATCCCCAGCTTTATGCAGCCCTAATTAATTTGAACTACTGTCACCCCTTTCTCTTTATGAGGAGAAAAAACAAAATCTGTCTTGACAAATTGATTGCTGACTCCACTATTTAAAGATGCAGAGGCCGATGTCCATGGAAGCTATTCTGGCTCGAAGGTTTGCACCTTTCAATTTTTCTGATATTCCAGGTTTTCCAAATCCAGTACCTACTATGGATGTTTGGGGAGATTGTCTTCCATGGTTTAGAGAAAGCAAAGAGGATAATCCTTCAGATCACCTCATCATATTTCATCAATGCATGGTTCAGTTAAATATACAGCATGAAGATGTGCTCATGAATATGTTCATGTATTCACTTGAGCAAGATGCACGAGATTGGTATTTTTCTCTTCCCGCTGCTAGCATTTCCTCACTGAAATAATTCCACACATGTTTTCAGAAACATTGTAAGTATGTGTTCTCAGCTGAACTCTGTTTTAAAGATTGTTGTGAGCAGGCTGATGTTTATAATACAATTTTTGATTCAAAAAATCATGATGATGAGTACAATCAAGGGTTTGATTTTTGGATGGCTTAAGGAGGTCTTTTGGACTTATTGATGAGCTAAGTACTTAAACTCTCATGTGTATTTGATGAACAAAATTATGAATAATATTATCCTTTACACCCTTCGGTCTGTGTTTTGGCTTCATTTTTAACTTGTTTAGTTACATGATTGATAAATTCATTGCTGGTTTATGGTTTGTATGCTGGTAGTGCTTGTCAGTTGTGAATGAACTTCAATGTCATGTTCTGTTGGATATTGGTAATTATATTATGCATCTTTGTTCTTCTTTGCTTATGATTTAGTTCCTGCTTGGCTTATGAATGTATTCCCTTCAGTCACCAAACTTTACAACTAGGAAAACCTTTCAAAAAATCCTAAACCCTAGTTTTGTTTGATTGAATATTTGAGATTGTGTTGGCTTGTTTCTTTGTAGCCTAGAAACAATTTCTGGCACAAACATCTGGTCATTTAGTGTCTGCTGATGGTATAAGGATTGATCCTGAAAGGGTAAAAGCTATATTGAAAATAAGTTTACCTAGGAGTAAAAAGGATGTCCAATCTTTCATTGGTAAAATCAATTTTCTGAGTTGGTTTATACCAAACTTTGTTGAGACTATCAAACAGATCACAGTCATGCTGAAAAAGGATCAGGAAGTCAAGTGGACCACTGAGGCAAAGAATGCATTTGAGAAGATCAAAGTGGCTCTTACTGAAGCTCCTGTATTAGTAAGCCCATATTTTACCAGAGAATTTCTTACATTCTCATTTGCATCAGAGGATACAATAGCAGGTGTTCTGTTGCAGAAGAATAAGGAAGGACTGGAGCATCCTATTGCATTCTTTAGAAAAAATCTCAGGGATTCTGAACTGAAATACAATATCTTAGAAAAACAGGCCTATGCTTTGGTAAAAGCTTTAAAGTTTTTAGAATCTATGTTTTGCATTCTAAATTTATTTCATTTGTGCCCAATGCTGCTGTAAAAGATGTTTTAACACAGCCTGATGGTGAAGGGAAAACAGGCAGGTGGATTGCTAAAATCATGGAGTATGATGTAGATATCATACCTACCAAACTTTTCAAGGGACAAGGTTTAGCCAAGCTGCTGGCTGAATCAAATTGTCAAGCTCTGGGATTGCATGTCATGGCTGAAGAGTTAGCTCAGGACAAAGATCAAGCAATCTTAGAAAAAGAGAATATCATGGACTATTATTTAGCATCCACATGGTATGCAGACATTGTGTATTTTCTATTGTTTTTGCAATGTCCTGAGCATTTAGATAGGAAAGTTGCTAGATCTTTGAAGCTTAAAGCTACTAAGTATTGTCTAGTAGAAGAGCAGTTATTCTAGAAGGACCCAGGTGGTATTCTACTCAGATGCTTGGATAAATATGAAATTGAAGGAGTGATTTCTGAATCTCATGAGGGTGCTTATGGAGGCCACAAGTACTGGAAGACAACCGCATATAGGATTTTAAGAGCTGGATACTATTGGCCCTCTTTGTTTGCAGATGTTTATCAGCAGGTAAGAGCCTGTGTCCCTTGTCAGAAGTTTGCTGGCAAACAAAAATTGTTGTAATTGCCTCTGAAACCTATTGAAGTAAGTGCTCCTTTCCAGCAATGGGGTCTGGATTTTATTGGGAAAATAAATCCAGCTTCCTCAGGACAACACCGTTGGATTCTAACTGCAACAGACTTCTTTACGAAATGGGTGGAAGACATCCCTACTAGGAATGCCACAGACAAAGTAATCATGGAATTTATTGAGGAAAATATCCTTAGTAGATTTGGCTGTCCTCAAAAATTAGTAACAGATAATGCAAAGGCTTTCAAGTCCAAGGCAATGGAAACGTTTTGTGAAAATAATGGTATCTTGCTGAAACATTCAACTCCTTACTATCCCCAAGGAAATGGTTTGGCTGAGTCCTCAAATAAGAACATCATTTAGAGTATCAGAAAGTTGCTCAAGCATAAAAAGAGATCATGGGATTCAATGCTGAAATATGCATTGTGGGCTGATAGGATAATAGTCAAACAAGAAATTGGAACTTCTCCCTTCCAGTTAGTTTATGGTACAGCTGCAGTTTTTCCTGTTCAATTGGGAATCCTAGTGATGAAGTTTCTTCAGAATTGCCAAGAAGAACCAAATGATATGCAGAGAAGGATTTATGAGATGATAGAGTTGCAACAGAACAGGGAAAAGGTAGAAGAAAGGGCACAGTTGTACAGATTGAAGATCAAAAGCAGATTTGACAGGAACATCAAAGAAAACACTTTCTCAGTTGGTGATATGGTTTTGAGGTGGGATGCAAGGAAAGAACAAAAAGGGAAGCATGGTAAATTTGACAACCTCTGGTTTGGCCCTTTCCTAGTGTCTAAGATTCTGGAAAATAACACTTTTGTCCTGTAGTCTTTGGAAGGTGAGAATTGTCAAGTCCAGTCAATGGACGATTTCTCAAGCATTTTTATAGTCTTTGAGGATATTTTCACTTTTCATTGTATATACCAGTGTGAGTGAAGCATAATAAGGACTCCATAACCCAATGGAAATTTTGCAGACTAGTAGGTAGCAGAAAAGAAGGCACTGGACTACAGGTTCTTGAAGCCTCATAGGGAGGAATTCATCCCGTAGCTAGAGCCATATGTTAAGTCATGAACTTGTTTTCTTCAATTTTATATTTTGCTTGTGATTTTTATTGTAAGTTTGCTCATTTGCGTACTTTAGAAATTTTTTTATTTTAAGTGAAATTTTGATTTTTGCTTTAGGTTTTCATTAGGTTTGTTCTTCTTATGGTTTTGAAGGGTTCTATAGGACATTATGTGGATTAATTGGTTCACAAAAAACACCATGATCAAAGTTTAACATAAAAACCTCATTCAAAATGGAATTAATGAGTAAAAAA
>LPNX010620739.1:0-22442 GCA_001517045.1 Pseudotsuga menziesii
TCGGTCTCCCTAGGGTTTTGCTGCAGCTCTGCGGCCCTTTCTCGTCTGGCTTCCCTCTTCTTCTGTCTTTCATCCCTTTTGATTCTCTTAATGTCCGACATACTATAGTACAATACTATGCCTTCAGTTCTTCTTCGGTCGATTCTGCATTACAAGCGACGACGACTCTGGTCGACTAGGATCCACTGTGCTCTAGGTCCGACACACGACCAGCTACCCCCCCATGGCCTACCCGACGCTTTTTAGAAAGCTCGGATAGTGTCTACTTACTCAGGAAGTATTCCCACTCCCTTTCAGCAATGAATTTTTCCCACTGCTTTTGCTTCTCCGCCCAATTAGTGTTTGAGGGTGGGTCTAGTAAGAGAGGTCGAGGTTCAACAATGTGCCCGGCTCCTTTCTCTATTAAAAACTTGAACAGTAAAGCTGTCAAGGAACACAAGAATTGATCGGTAAATTCTGTGAAAAATTTCTGTCGGACGGTTTCCACAGAAGTCCTGTCTTCGACTGCTTGTTCCTCACAGAAGTCGTCGGCTATCTTTTCGAACCACTCCGAGAGATTCGTACGTCCTCCTCGGATCAGTTTCTGGAGTAACTGTGCTTCTTTAGTGTCGGCCGGTTTTCTCATCCAAAAGCTTCTTCAGTAGGTGGGGCACGGATTCGACAAATTTTTCGTGAGTTTCAGTGAAAAATCGGGCTTTGGCTTCTGCGACTATCAATCTGTTCCTTCTCGCGTAATTTTGTAGATAGTTAGCAATTTTTCGCTCCCACCAGTCCTTGATCTCCTGCTCTGGTATCATATGTGAGCATATATTCAGTTATGTACTACTGGCAATGGAACCAATGTTGTAATCCTACAGATCACATAAGGTTACCAATAATACATATAACAATATACACAGATGCAAGAGACAAGAACTGATAACAAGAACAGATTATATTATTCTCAATAAATCATACAAAGCCAAGAACTGAACTGTACTGTGTTCTTGTGGGGCTCAACAGCCTAATATACAGGTTACAAACAGTTACAATAACTACCTGTCGGTTCACCGAACCGACACGACTATTAGTTAACAGACTAACTACTGTGTTTACTCGGCCGACCGACGTAGTCGGTCCCTCGACTTAGTCGGCTGATCGACTAAGTCGGTCTCCGTTCAAGTCGACTTATGTCGACTTGCTCCTTCTACAATCCTATTTGTGAGTAATAAAGCCAACTAAAATCAACGCTAAAGTAAAATGAATTACACTCTTTTCTTTTCTAGGGTGCACCAAAAATCTTAGGTTTTAGGATCTTGGAATAGTTCATTGTAAGTTAATTCTCCAAGATCACTAAACTACAACATATAGGTGTCTGTCCAGGTGAGAGTGTGAAATCCTTGGTATAACCATTGTTCTCAGGATCCTCCTCTCAAACGGGAGTTAAGCACGAGGCAGTGTGAGTGGTTATTGATTGGGATGACCCCTAGTCATAACTGAGTAGCACCGCAAATATTTCCAGGATTGTATTCGTATCTGGGGGCTCTTTCGAGAGTTTCAGGCTTTGCTACCCTGCCCATACAGTCAATCCTGCCTGCGACTTTCCGCCTGAGCATTGATTATATTGAGGTGACCTTAGTGGCCTTACCTAGGATATCGAGGGGGTACTTGTAGAGGTTATTATGCGGGTGTCCTGGCCAGGTTGGGGTCAGACAACACAGTCGCTTTACGCGTTGAAGCTAAGGGCCACAATAATTGGTTACATACCTTCGCTTGTTGTGTATGGGAGTCGTAGGCCTCTCCTAGGTGAGACACACCTGCTTCATTCAGGAGCTCACTTATCCAGCCCTTGTTTGCTTGCATTTGGATTTATATTTTATTAGTGATTGCTCTGTGCATGCTAGTTGGCCTAGGGTTTACGTAAATAGAGAGTCTTTGCTATTTTTTGAGTCATTGTGGATTCGAGTTCGGTTCGTCGCCGTTCTCGTCGGTTAGTAGGACTTCTTCCTTCTACTTCTCCTCCAACTTTGGGAGAGAGACCTAGACATTCCAGGAGGACTATGTCACACACTGATTCACACATCATGGGAGACCGTTCTGAAGAGATTTCTGAACCACCTCCTCCCATTCGTATTGACGATGGGGAACTTACTCCTACATATGATCCTTCACCTGACCTAGCTGAGTTCGGTCCAGTGATTTCTGAGATAGGACCCTTGCATGATAGACCTACTCACCCTTGGTCTGAGTCCCCATTGACACATTACCGGTATGGAATGCCAGAAGATGCTGAGACTCACTTTGAACCTGCCACCACTAGCTACGGTAGTTATGCTACATCTAGTTTCCCTGCACATGATTTGACATTTCATGTCGAATCTGAATTTGAGCCTAACATTATGCCTGGGGGCACTCTCATTCCTTTCCATGCAGAAATATTTGGGAGCACTAGTCACATTGCACCTTCCGTCCCAGTGGTGGAAGCTACATCATATCTCCCTCCTAGGTCTAGAGTTAGCGATCCAATTAGGATACTAGATCCGAGACGAGTGATGATAGGTGGTAGTACATATCTTATTACTCAGATTCCTTCGTCCTCAGTTCCTAGTTCTTCAAATGTGCATCCTCCACCTTATTCACGTGGTCCTTCGAGCTGGTATATGGCTACGAGTCAGGTCCGTACTGTGGTTACTAGGCCGATTGTGTCTCAAGTTCACATACCGCCCGCTGCTTCGAGAGGCTATGTTCACACTTCTAAAGGTCAGCTTGCTACATCTGGGGCGTATGTACCTACTTCTAGTATGTATGTTCCTCCTTCCGGAGCTTATATTTCTACCTACGGAGTGTCTCATGGGGCATCGCATGCAATGACCTATGGACCTTATTATGGGACGCAGTATGGACAGGTTTATTCACCTTACGAAGGCGGGTATCAACAACCTGCTTACTCTCCTAATTACGGCTTCGTAGCTCCTACTAGTCAAGGTCCACCTTACTATGGTACTTCCACACCACCCTGTATGGGTCAGACAGGAGGAGGACACTATGGACAGGGCCATGGTGGTAATCAACCCTATATCAACCAGGGAGCGGTCCATCGACCTCATCATGCTGGAATCCCTTTCCTCGTGACTCTTAACCTTCCCGAATTATCGAGACTTACGGACAATCCTGTGGCCCACGACCCGGCTTGGCCAGCTGTCCCTACCAAGCTTCCTTCAAATATACCTAAGTTCAAAGGAAAACCAGGAGAGGATCCGAGTGAACACGTTACTAGATTTCACCTTTGGTGCTCTTTAAATTTGTTACATCACGACTCAGTTCGTTTGTGACTATTTCAACGCACCCTCATAGGGCCTGCGGTGAAATGGTATATAGAGTTACCTAGGGGTGCTTTCACTGTGTTCGACGATCTTGCGATGAATTTTCTTAATCACTTCCAGCTACCAGTGCGCTATGACGTTGGTACTGAACTCTTGTCAACATTTCGAAAAGATAAAGCCACCCATATTTCTGATCATATTCAAGAGTGGTGTAGACGGAAGAGATTAATTAAAGCTTTTATACCGCTAGAGTTCCTTCTCGAGTGGTTCCTCAAATCATTATTGCCATATATAGCGAAGGATGTTTCCACATTCGGAGTGCAAAATGAGGAACAAGCAATCTTTAGGGCGCAAGAACTGGACTTGATCTATGCTTAGTCTGGTTTGTTGTACGAGATTATTCCCAACGCTCCTTGTTCCAGTTTCAATCCCAAGGTCAAACCTGGACCACATGCCAATGGCATTGTGGGTTGTGCAAGTGCAAAACCTGTAGATTCGGTTGCAAAACAAGTTAGTCGATTGTCGCTCAACCAATCTACTTCGGGACAAGCTATGGCTTCGTCTCAACCCATCCAAATGGTGAATGTACTTTCTATGTAATCGTCGGACCAGAAGGGTAACCAGTAGCCCGAACAGAATAGAAGAAAGGGTAAGAATAATAATTGAAAGGGTGGGAATAAATGATGAGAATGCTACCAATAATGACAAGAATGGTAAAAATGCTGGGGGGGACAAGCAAGCGAAACGTAAAGTTAAATTCCCTTGTAAGATATGTAAGGATGATCATCTCACTTACTTGTGCCCTCGTATTGATGAAGCTTCGATATTCTTAGCACAAGGCCCAGTTGTGCTAACGAACCCTTTACCGAATAACCAGAATATGAACTCGAAGTCCCGAGACCAGTCTAGTGCGAATGATCCACCAAAGGCTAGTGCTCATGGGTGCATTAACATGGTTCGTGCTGCCAAGGTTGTGACTCATGCGAAAGATTATAGTTCGTCACAACCCAGCCCAGGCAAAGAGCCTGATCCACCAGGAACCCCTTTGCGCATTAAGAAACCTGCGGATAAACCTGAGGCTGCACCTCGCATTCCTAAGGGAGTACTTAAGCATTCGGGGCATAATCCAAATGCTCGAGCCGCCTAGAATTATTCAGTTGTCAAGGATTTGGGCCATACTCCTTGTGCGATGTCTGCATTGGAAGTGATTCAGATTTGTCCTTCGTAGAGGAAGGCATTGCTTTCTTCCCTTGGTGTGAACAGAGATGATTCTTCCTCGGTAATAAAATTTGAAACCCAGGACTGTAGCCTCGCTTGCCCTACTATGTGTCCCTTTTGGTGCTATTGAGGCCTGGAAATTCGCAGGCAACAACAGAAAGGGATTCTCCCCAGTCAACATTCCCAACTAGCCCGTGACTATTTGGTATGGGGAATCCATCCGGTTTGTGGTTCGGCTACCGTAGGTCAAAGTAAAAAAAACAAAGGTTTTACCGGTTGCGGCCCGGTCCACCGTGTATATTTTTGTATTTTTTGACTTATGTATGAGATGCATATGCCTACTTAACCATGCAGGGTGATTAGGATGCAAGGAACATTCACAATGTGATGCGCATGTTCTTACCTCTCCTCTTAGGCTTACAAGCATCTAAATCACATGTGCAGAAATAAAACTAACTATCTATCTACCTATCTATCCCCGGGGAGCAAACTGTAGTTTAATTATGAGTAATGTGTATTGTGCATGCATCATAAAGAGAAATTACAGGTAGCTGATGTTTCTTTCTACAACACATGAACGATTAAAGATATTTCAACAATCAGATAGCCAATTCTTTTATGAACAACATACATTACTCATGGTGGTAATTCCACAAAAATAAACCAGAAATCATTTAAACAAGGTCATAGGTTCTAAGAGTTAGAACGATCTCACGGTTAATGGATAGAAACTGGAAAAACAAAATAGTTCATCTTTCAGCCATCCACAGCATAACATTTGAAAGTGCCATCAATCTTTCTCCAACAAGAAAACAATGCATATTTATTGCAAAGAGAAGTAATTCTTCTTACAATATCGTTTCCATGTCTAACTGGGAAAAAACCCCTTTTTCCCTCTTAGTCTATTACATTTATACAAAAAGGTGAGACGGTTGGGCTGCCCAAAGTGACCTTTGGGCTTCCCAACTCTTCGTTTCCCAACGCTTGACTTTTCTCAAAGGTTTTTTCACAAAAGGTTACATATTACAAAAATGACCGATCTTTTATGAGGAGGGTCCCACTTAGGCATCTAGAAATTTATTCCATGCCGAAGCTTCGGAGGCAATGCCCTTAAATGCACAAGGCTCTAAAAACTGAATATTAATCTCAAACTTGGCAGCCTGGTTTTTTATAGCCTCAATCTTGGCCGCACTCAATCGAAGCTGATCCTCTAGAAGCTGGACACTGATAGCTGAATGATCTACTTCGCTCTTCAGGATCTGATCATTCAGTGCTTTAATCTGCTGTACTTTGGCCTCCTCCTCCTGGTATCTCTTCTGCAACAGCTCTACAAAGGCGTTGTGATCTGGGGAAGCCTCAAGCCTCTGCTCGACCTCTATCTGGCACTGGTTGTAGGTAATGAGAAGCCTTCTGAAAAACTCGGTGCATGCTGCTTTCGTCTTCTTAACTGATTTTTTGAAATCCTCCGCGCTATTAATAGCAAATTCTATTAAGTCGTAATCCCACTTGAGGGCTTGTTTATCTTTTGATGGCAGCTCTACTGGAGTTTCTTCATTGCTTTCCAACCTCGCCATTCTTGCAGTCAGGACCTCAAGGACGTCCTGAGATCTGTCCACAAAGTAAGATGCAGTTTCCAAGATCTCTTCCAATCGACCATCGATCTGCAGCACTCTACATCTCTCCTCTTCAACAGTAGTTTGTAGCTACAGCATCTTGGATTTTTGGGCCAAGACATGCTCTTTGAATGGCTGGAGGTTAACCTGCTGCTCCCTTGCTTCCTCCAGAGAAGCTGTCAGAGAAGAAATATGCTCTTGATGTTTCTCTTTCTGCTCTTGGGAGTGCATCTCACTGGCCTGTAAGATAATCTTTTGCTGCTCTTCTAGCTCTTCTACTTTTCCTAGAAGCTTTTCCTTTTCACTTCTTAGCTCTTGACATTCTTTCTGCACTTCCTCCAGAGCCTCGTGTGTAGTTTCAATAACCTATTTCTCTGCTTGGAGGGCCTGCAATTCAGCCTTAGAAGCCTTGATCTCCCTCTGCATGTCTTCATACTTACGCTTCAGCCTATTGCCTTCCTCTCTCTCTTTCCTCAAAGTGTCTTTTAATTGAGCCAAGGATTTCTTAGATAGTTGTAAGTCTGTCATAATCCTGCCCACATTATCCTCTGAGGCTTGAATCAGTGCTGCTCCGGCTCTGATGGTGAATCTTGGATCTTGGTCTGTTCCCAACACAACAGCCGTATCCATTATCATTTTACCAGGAATATCTCCTGTTTCCACCCTCTTTTCTATTCTCTTTACTATCCTCTTTGTAGCCATGTCATAAAACACAGTGTTAAAATCAGGGATTTCTTCTCCCTTTTTCTGCACAAAGGGGAGCAGCTTCAGTGTGGGGACCATGGGTGTGCTGGAAACAGGTACTTGTGGGTCCTGAACCTCGGGGTTCTCCACGTCCTGGGTCTAACCTGCAGCTATTTCAGAAGCTAATTGTTCTGTCTGTGTCAACTTTAGCCTTTCAGCTTCTTGCTTTTGAAGCTCCTCATCCAGCTTCCTTTTCTTTTCTTCTTCTTCTGTCTTAGCTGCTTCTTCTTCTTTCTCAACTGCTTCCTAAGCAGCCTTTATTTTCTCTTCTTCTTCTATGTGCAGCCACCCTGCAGCTTCTTGCGCTAACCTCTGGGCTTCCTCATTTCTCTTTCTGGCCTCTTCATCATCCTTGGTTTGTTCATCTCCCTTCCCACCTTTTGTGGTAATCTTCTTCGTAAGGCTGTCATGTTTACTGCATTTTGAAAGATGGACTCCTCTCAATCCCAATGGTGGGCATACTCAAAATGCACGTTGTGCTCTTTACAGTGTTCAGCCACTTTGCCTTGAGTATCATTTCTACGGAAGGGCATTTCGCCAAAATGAAATCTTTCCAGTTCTACAAATTCATCGGCTTTCTTCACTTTGGTGAACTTGTAGTTCCCTAACTTGAAGGGAAAAGGGGTATAGGCGGTCTTCTTGTGCTCAAACAGAAATCTGCCTATTCCATCCAGGAACACTTGCATGACTGCCTCCTTGTGAATAATGTAATCAGTTGTGTATTTGGGCAGCAGGTAAGGTGCTCTCGAAGCTCCAAACATACTGAAGTACAGGCCATTTTCAGTCAAATAGTAGTCTGCATACTCCCCTATTACTTGCTGTGCCTCTTTTGACATACAATCACACTCCTTTAGGAAAATGAGTGTGTGTAAGGGCATGATAAAGTGTTCACATACTTCTCGATAATGGTTGTGAAATTTGTGTGCCCACAACAGTTTATAGGCAGCATAGACATGCATTCTTTCCCTATCCCAGATGCACCTGAGTTTGGGGAAAGGATAATTACACAATATGAAATCGATGAGTATGGAACTCATATAGAATTCAAACCTCTTTTGGGCCACTCCTCCCAAAGCTGAGGCCAAGCAAGTTGAAATAATATTTTATACAAGGATAGCCCAGTTGAAAATTGTCCCCTGGGTTGCAACATGAAAAATGATGGGTATCCACTCCAACTTGAAGAACCTACCATGTGCTCTTCCAAAAATCCTATTTATCATCAAAGCTATGAACCTATAAGGAGCCCTTAAGCTTGCCGTATCGTAATCACCCATCGGTCTATATCTGTAATGTTTTCCCTGCAACAGCATCCTTTTAAGAGTCTCTACCAGGTCCATTCTAATGTTGTTCAGCCAATCATCAGATAAAAATACTTGGGCTTCTGGCAGGTGGTAAGCCAACGCTACATATCCAGGGCTATATGCAGCATAGCACTGTCTTTCAACATTTTCCAGAATCATTGTTGTGACATCTGCCCGGGGCAGAATCCATCCGATTACCTCAGAGCACGGGAACAACTCTGGTCTGGTGGTGATCTTCATCAGTGAAGATCTTTCTATGTTTGCATATATGGACTCTTTTTCTAATCCCATGTCAGGAGCCTCTCTGCGTGTGATTAGTCTGTATATTTCCCCCAACTGGTATTCAGGTTCAATGCTAGAAATGCACTTAGTGTCCTCGTATATGTATTCTGTCTTGGTGACAACTTCTACTTCTGGCTCTTCTTTGACCACATGGGCCTTTTTCTTTTGTCTCTTTGACATTGTGAGCTCTTCCTGCCATAAAATTGTAACATTAAGCCCTTTTGGTTGAGTAACAAAATTATATACATCAATGTGCAGCATGCCATTTCTTCTATGTTCAACATGATAGCAATCAGTCAATGAAGTAAATAAATGCATGTATAGCCTGAAATGGCCTAACTACAGAACTATTAAAACCCAATGTGTAGCGTTCAGTGACTTAGTTTATGTCTAGCATGATGAAACATAGTTATATACAATAAAATGTGCAATCTACCACTGTTGTAGGATATTAAACAATTCTATCAACCATATTCAAAACGGAAATAGATCTAGATTAATATGCAACAAATCTCGGCTCTCTGCGCATGCCATGGTTGTTTCGCTGCATGGGAAAGATAGTGGTAACTACGTGGTTTTCTTCAACCGCACCATGCTCACCCACTAAGAGTAATGACATATCCCTTTCAGTAGGCTAGGGGTTCGACACTAAGCTTGAATGAGGTCGCGCGGAACCGTGTGATGAAAAAGATTGGGGTTCAAACGACACGGAAGCCCAAAAACAGCACAAATAGTCCCAAACCCCCAAGGAAGGTCATGGAAAACCTATATCCTACCCACCATCATTACGTAGGGTGGTTTGGCGCAAACAGGGTAACGGTCGTCTGCGCCAAACCCCCTCGCTCTTTATGCGCAGGGTTGCAAAAATAAATGGCAGTGAGGGGAAAACTACTCCGCATGTCAAACCGCCCTCCCACAGTCTACTATGAAATGAAATCCTCCAAATATATATGCAATTACGGGGTCGAGTAAACAGCCGGGAAAACAAACCACCATAGCAAGCATAACCACCAAACGTTCAACGGAAAGGGAAAGGAAAACGAAACCTACCTGGCAGTGATGTGTAACCGGCGTGTATGGCGGGACGAAGATAGTCGGGCTTCCACAGTTGCCACCTGGACACGTGTATCAGCACTAGGGTCCAAACAAGCTCGAGCACTCGACAGCACGATAGCAACAGAGCACGGCGGTAAAAAAATAACAATAGAATAATCTAACGCCTCGACCCTGTATATATAGTCAACCACAACGGGCGAGCAAAGATCAGACGACGGAGAGCTTTTGAATCAGAATATTAAAGCAAATTCCCTTCCGCAACGGCAGATGATCGAAGTGCCAAGCCATCCGCAATGAGTAAAGTTAAGTCGGAATCAACACGCATACACATCGGAAGGGCTAGCGTTTCTTTCATCCACAGCGGCAGAACCGTAAAGCGCACCATCGTCCACAACGTCAGGATTTAAGTTGGAAGTGGAACGTCTAAGAGATCAGCAAGGAAAAGCATTCGGCAGCCGCAACGGTGGAGCTAACAAAAGGTCCGACCTTCCGCAATGGTGGGCTTAAAATGACTCAAACGGCCAGAAGGATAAAACTTCCGACAGTCGCAATGGCAGCAGCCAAAGACTTACGGGTTCGATGTAAACAATCAAAGCAGGAGCAAAACTTCAAGCCATAATCGTGAGAGATTGTGATTTGCTGTCCGCAATGCTAGAAGGAGAAGGCTCCCTGCAGCCGCAAGGGTGGAAGCCCGCGACCTATGGAATCGATGGAAATGAAAAACGGACCCGAAACATCAAAGCACTGATCGGAAGAGGAAGTAGTTTTCCTTCCGCAACGGCGGAGAAAGAAATGATAAAAGTTCTGATGCCAAAACACAAAAGTAGCCGATGAAAATCAATCGAAACGGGAGAAAAGTCGAAGTTAAAACCGAAATTCTATCCGCAATGGCAGAGAAAGAAATGACAAGTCCTTCCGATTCAAACATGTTGTAAATGCATTTAACAAGAGCAATGAAGTTTGATCAGACATTAGATCTTTTCCAGCGTTAAAGCAAGTGGTAGATCAATCCAAATATAGGAAAACAAAGAAGAAAATCAACTAATCCAAAGCAAAGGAGGGTCCTAAATTTTTTTGGAATTTTGGGAAATTGTTGCAGCTGCAACAATTGGCGACTACCTGGTGAACCCCAGATTTCTGAATTAACTCCTTCTCAGTGCAAGTCCGTCTGAATAAAATTGAAATCTTCTAGATGTTTGTATCCCTAGGCTGGCCAACTTAAGCATTTAAATCATTGAGAAGCAGTCCATTCTTTGGGAAATGGTAACCTCAGAAATATTGCAAGTCTAAATAACTCTTTTGAGGCCTAATAAATGAGGTTCATTTTACCCATCCTTAGGTATTTTCAGGCTTGGACACCACAGGATTGTAACAGATAGTAAACAGCATTATCCTTTTGTTCCTCATTCCCATGCCAATTGCACTTTTGTGCCATTAGAACTTTAGTTCTTGTGAGTCCTCCATTTGCCTTTCTTTCTGAATTTTATTCAGGCTCCTCTATCCCATAGTGCCCTTTTGTGTGAGAGAAGAATTGGTGTTTCATCTCATGGACGGAGAGGAACTTTTGGCAATTTGAAATTCATGCTTTTGATACTTGGCTTTGATATGTATTGTTTCTTTTAAGGAGTTTAGACTCTTGATAGCTTTTAGCTTTTCTGAAATTATGGCATGGGATCATTTATATATGATATATTGTTTACCTTGCTTCCTTTCCATGGGTCTTTTTCTATCACCCCCTTGGATATTTAATATGTGAAATGGATGGAGCCTCGAAATAGTATTCCAGACCTCTTTTACTTCTGAGTTATTTACAGGGGTTAAGTAAAACTTCAATGAATGCATGGCCAGTTAGGAACACTGCTACTAGAAGACATTCTATGTTTAAAGCACAGTCTTTTGCTCAAGATATTAGTTAATAAAGAACCCTGATGTTTTGATTGCAACCAAAAGTTTGCCTCTTTATTCGAAAACAGAGCAGTAAAGGAAACAACATCAAATCAATAATCAAAGCATTAAAGACAACAAATCAATTTATTTATGTACAAGGAAAAAGAAAAGAAAATGGTGCCCGCCCTTAAGAATCTTCAATCAAACGAGTTAAGGGGGTGGGCTGGATTATAGACATGAGATATCTAACCATGGTCTAGTTGTGCTATTTTTTAAATTGAACACATGTCTACTATCCTACATTCATCCCTTTCAGCCTGAGGAAGTTGAAGGAGCTCAGGCTGATTGTCAATCATCGAACTAGCCTTTCTTGAGGTATGATGTCTTAGCTTAAGCTCAGTCAGATAGTTTCCCAGGAAAGAATCAGCAGATTCATTTCCCTCTCCTAGCCCAGTAACATTGTGCTTCATGTAGGGCTCTCTTAAAATATTAATCAGGTTTGGGATACCCTTCTGAGGAAACCATAGGTGTGACCAGTCTGAAGCAAATTAACCATCTAGTCGTGCTAACCAGTCTTGATTCAAGATCAATCCATAGCCATCAGGTATGTCTGCTACTGAAATATCAAGGTACTGACATATCTTTTTATTTGCAGACAATCGAATCAGAACATTCTTCATCTCCCCCACCACTTTGACACAAGTCTTGTCTAATTGAGTGACATCCCAATCAGTAGGTATTAGCTGCCCATTAATTTTTTTGCAGATTGCAAGAGGCATAACATTCACCGATGATCTAGAGTCCACCAGACAATTATGCACCTTATGGTTCAAAATATTCAGAGTCAAAAGGAAAGGTGGGGTGCTAGTTTTTCTTTCCCCAGTTGATTTGACCTTTTCCTCCACAGGTTGGTTCTTGGTGGGTATCTCCTCTTTAACTTCCTTAATCTTTTCTATAGGTTTGACAGGCTCAATGATTGGTTCTGTTTCCTAGTTGAAAGTAGTGGCTTTAGGTGTTTTGTCTTCAACATTCTCTTCTACCTGTCTCTTGACATTCTCCTGCAACCTTTTAATATTCGAAATCATTAAATCCCTGTTCTTTGTTGCTGTAGGTGTGCATTCAGTTTTGAGAGCGCTCTCTTCAGTGTCAAAAAGCGAGACACCATCCCATGAAAACATGGTGTCATTATCTTGTTTCTCCCTAGTCTGGTTTTTCTTTTCCTCTTTACCACTGTCCTTGGTCAATTTAGAATCTAGCAGCTGACTCATAACCAAGTTTATCGAATTCAACCATTGAGGGCACTTCTTTTCCGAATGAGGCTGTTTGTGAAAAGTGCAGAAATTGTATCCTCCCACTTCTGTTATATTCATTGAGGCTAAATTTGGGGGAGGGATTTTCCATTGGTTGCTATCCTCTTTTTTTGGATAGGATAGTTTGTAAGTTTTCCGCATTTCCCTTTCCTTTTCCAGATCTATTATTCGGTTGGATAGTTTCTGCATCATTTTCAGCATTCCCTCAAAATCACATGCTTGTTCCTCTTTAGGTTTAGATAGCAATAACGTTCTTCTCTCTATAGTCTTTTCTCTTAGTTGCTCAGGATAGTCTTCTATGCTTTCCTTTTCCGCCTCTACCCTTTCTGCCTCTTCATAAGTCTCTACCAATGTAGGTTTGGCTTTCATCTTGGAAAACATGGCCAGCTCAGGTCCTAGAGCTGAGGTATAATATTCAATTAAGACTTTGTCAGAGGGTCTGTCAGCTTCAGAAAATTTCTTTAGGTATATTGAAAATCTTTGAGTGAAACTACGTACCTTCTCATTCTTCTCTTTCCTTAACAAACCAAGACCTTTCATCAATGAGGCATGTGTTTTTTGGGCTGTGTATTTACTTTTGAAAACCATTTCGAAGGTGTCCCAATCAGGATTAGAGTTTGCAGGCAAGCTGAAATACTAGGACGTTGCTGCTCCTTTCAGGGTGTGAGGGAATAATCTACAGACAACATCTTCGTACTCCCCATCCCTTATACCTTCTACCACCAAATAGAAACTTTGTAAGTGGTCATCTACAGCAATCCTTTCCTCGGGGTCAAACTTAGGTAGCAGCTTATCAAAAGCTTGAGGTAGGTTATGCAATGGTGGTGTGAGGTTCAACGGGGATCTAGCTATCCATGTCGGCAGAGGGTTGGGCTGATTTGCATTTATCCCAGCCATAGGCACAGGTACAAGAAAAAAGTCTGAGTAAAGAGAAACGTAGGGTAAGAACAGGCTTTCTCACCTCAAAGGTATAACCGGAACCTGTAAGTACTTGGGTCAGGTTACAAGCTTCAAACATCTGCTGGTGGGGTAATCTTGGGAAAAATAAGTTTCCATGACCAGCCATGCACTGGCGGCCCTCCTTCTAGCACCAGAACTATTGAGGCCTGGAAACTCGTAGGCAACAACAGAAAGGGATTCTCCCCAGTCAACGTTCCCAACTAGCTCATGACTGTTTGGTATGGGGAATACGTTCGGTTTGTGGTCCGGCTACCATAGGTCAAAGTAACAAAAACAAAGGTTTTACCGGTTGCGGCCCGATCCACCGTGTATATTTTTGTATTTTTTCACTTATGTATGAGATGCATATGCCTACTTAACCATGTAGGGTGATTAGGATGCAAGGAGCATTCACAATGTGATGCGCAGGTTCTTACCTCTCATCTTAGGCTTACAAGCATCTAAATCACATGTGCAGAAATAAAACTAACTATCTATCTACCTATCTATCCCCGGGGAGCAAACTGTAGTTTAATTATGAGTAATGTGTATTGTGCATGCATCATAAAGAGAAATTATAGGTAGCTGATGTTTCTTTCTACAACACATGAACGATTAAAGATATTTCAACAATCAGATAGCCAATTGTTTTATGAACAGCATACATTACTCATGGTGGTAATTCCACAAAAATAAACCAGAAATCATTTAAACAAGGACATAGGTTCTAAGAGTTAGAATGATCTCACGGTTAATGGACAGAAACTGGAAAAAAAAAATAGTTCATCTTTCAGCCATCCACAGCATAACATTTGAAAGTGCCACCAATCTTTCTCCAACAGGAAAAAAATTCATCTTTATTGCAAAGAGAAGTAATTCTTCTTACAATATCATTTCCATGTCTAACTGGGAAAAAGCCCCTTTTTCCCTCTTAGTCTATTACATTTATACAAAAAGGTGAGACGGTTGGGCTGCCCAAAGTGACCTTTGGGCTTCCCAACTCTTCATTTCCCAACGCTTGAATTTTCTCAAAGGTTTCTTCATAAAACGTTACATATTACAAAAATGACCGATCCTTTATGAGGAGGGTCTCACTTGGGCATCTAGAAATTTCTGCCATGCTGAAGCTTCAGAGGAAATGCCCTCAAATGCACAAGGCTCTAAAAACTAAATATTAATCTCAAACTTGGCAGCCTGTTTTTTTATAGCCTCAATCCTGGCCGCATTCAATCGAAGCTGATCCTCCAGAAGCTTCACGTTGATAGCTGAATGATCTACTTCGCTCCTCAGGATCTGATCATTCAGTGCTTTAATCTGCTGTACTTTGGCCTCCTTCTCCTGGTATCTCTTCTGCAACAGCTCTACAAAGGGGTTGTGATCTGGGGAAGCCTCAAGCCTCTGCTCGGCCTCTATCTGGCACCGGTTGTAGGTAATGAGAAGCCTTCTGAAAAACTCAGTGTATTCTGCTTTCGTCTTCTTAACTGATTTTTTGAAATCCTCTGCGGTATTAATAACAAATTCTATTAAGTCATAATCTACTTGAGGGCTTGATTATATTTTGATGGCAGCTCTGCTGGAGTTTCTTCATTGCTTTCCAACCTCGCCATTCTTACAGTCAGGACCTTGAGGATGTCCTAAGATCTGTCCACAAAGTAAGATGCATTTTCCAAGATCTCTTCCAATCGGCCATCGATCTGCAGCACTCTACATCTCTCCTCTTCAATAGTATTATGTAGCTGCAGTATCTTGGATTTTTGGGCAAAGACATGCTCTTTGAATGGCTGGAGGTTAACCTGCTGCTCCCTTGATTCCTCCAGAGCAGCTGTCAGAGAAGAAATCTGCTCTTGATGTTTCTCTTTCTGCTCTTGGGAGTGCATCCCACTGGCCTGTAAGATAATATTTTGCTACTCTTCTAGCTCTTCTACTTTTCCCATCAGCTTTTCCTTTTCACTTCTTAGCTCTTGACATTCTTTCTGCACTTTCTCTAGAGCCTCCTGTGTAGTTTCAATAACCTATTTTTTTGCTTGGAGGGCCTGCAATTCATCCTTATAATCCTTGATCTCCCTCTGCATGTCTTCATACTTACGCTTCATCCTATTGCCTTCCTCTCTCTCTTTCCTCAAAGTGTCTTTTAATTGAGCCGAGGATTTCTTAGATAGTTGTAAGTCTGTCATAATCCTGCCCACATTATCCTCTGAGGCTTGAATCAGTGCTGCTCCGGCTCTGATGGTGAATCTTGGATCTTGGTCTATTCCCAACATAACAGCCATATCCGTTATCATTTTACCAGGCATATCTCCTGTTTCCACCCTCTTTTCTGTTCTCTTTACTATCCTCTTTGTATCCCTGTCATAAAACACAATGTTAAAATCAGGGATTTATTCTCCCTTTTTTTGCACAAAGGGACCAGCTTCAGTGTGGGGACCATGGGTGTGCTGGAAACAGGTACTTGTGGGTCTTGAACCTCGAGGTTCTCCACGTCCTAGGTCTACCCTGCAGCTATTTCAGAAGTTGATTGTTCTGTCTGTGTCAACTTTAGCCTTTCAACTTCTTGCTTTTGAATCTCCTCATCCAGCTTCCTTTTCTTTTCTTCTTCTTCTGTCTTAGCTGCTTCTTCTGCTTTCTCAGCTGCTTTCTGAGCAGCCTTTGTTTTCTCTTCTTCTTCTATGTGCAGCCACCCTACAGCTTCTTGTGCTAACCTCTAGGCTTCCTCATTTCTCTTTCTGGCCTCTTCATCAGCCTTGGTTTGTTCATCTCCCTTCCCACCTTTTGTGGTAATCTTCTTCTTAAACCTTCTTCGTAAGGCTGTCATGTTTACTGCATTTTGGAAGATGGACTCCTCTCGATCCCAATGGTGGGAATACTCAAAATGCATGTTGTGCTCTTTACAGTGTTCAACCACTTTGCCTTGAGTATCATTTCCACGGAAGGGCATTTCGCCAAAATGAAATATTTCCAATTCTTCTACAAATTCATCAGCTTTCTTCACTTTGGTGAACTTGTAGTTCCCTAACTTGAAGGGCAAAGGGGTATAGGCGGTCTTCTTGTGCTCAAACAGAAAGCTGCCTATTCCATCCAGGAACACTTGTCTGACTACCTCCTTGTGAATAATGTAATCAGTTGTGTATTTGGGCAGCAGGGAAGGTGCTCTCGAACCTCCAAACATCCTGAAGTACAGGCCATTTTCAGTCAAATAGTAGTCTGCATACTCCCCTATTACTTGTAGTGCCTCTTCTGACATACAATCACACTCCTTTAGGAAAATGAGTGTGTGTAAGGGCATGATAAAGTGTTCACATACTTCTCGATAATGGCTGTGATATTTGTGTTCCAACAGCGGTTTATAGGCAGCATAGACAGGCATTCTTTCCCTATCCCAGATGCACCTGAGTTCAGTGAAAGGATGATTACACAATATGCAATCGATGAGTATGGAACACATATAGAATTTAGACCTCTTTTGGGCCACTCCTCCCAAAGCTGAGGCCAAGCAAGCCGAAAGACTATTTGATACAAGGCTAGCCCAGTTGAAAATTGTCCCCTGGGTTGCAACATGAAAAATAATGGGTATCCACTCCAACTTGAAGAACCTACCATGTGCTCTTCCAAAAATCCTATTTAGCATCAAAGCTATGAACCTATAAGGAGCCCTTAAGCTTGCCGTATCGTAATCACCTGTCGGTCTATATCTATAATTTTTTCCCTGCAACAACATCCTTTTAAGAGTCTCTACCAGGTCCATTCTAATGTTGTTCAGCCAATCATCAGATAAAAATACTTGGGCTTCTAGCAGGTGGTAAGCCAACGTTACATATCCAGAGCTATATGTAGCATAGCCCTATCTTTCAACATTTTCTAGAATCATTGTTGTGACATCTGCCCAGGGTAGAATCCATCCGATTACCTCAGAGCATAGGAACAACTCTGGTCTGGTGGCGATCTTCATTAGTGAAGATCTTTCTATGTTGGCATATATGGACTCTTCTTTTAAGCCCATGTCAGGAACCTCTCTGCATGTGATCAGTCTGTATATTTCCCTCCACTGGTATTCATGTTCAATACCAGAAATGCACTTAGTGTCCTCGTATATGTATTCTGTCTTGGTGACAACTTCTACTTCTGGCTCTTCTTTGACCACAAGGGCCTTTTTCTTTTGTCTCTTTGACATTGTAAGCTCTTCCTTCCATAAAATTGTAACATTAAGCCCTTTTGGCTGAGTAACAAACTTATATACATCAATGTGCAGCGTGCCATTTATTCTATGTTCAACATGATAGCAATCAGTGAATGAAGTAAATAAATGCATGTATACCTTGAAATGGCCTAACTACAGAACTATCAAAACCCAATGTGCAGTGTTCAGTGACTTAGTTTATGTCTAGCATGATGAAACATAGTTATATACAGTAAAATGTGCAATCTACCACTGCTGTAGGATATTAAACAATTCTATCAACCATATTCAAAATGGCAATAGATATACATTAATATGAAACAAATATCGACTCTCTGCACACACCATGGTCGTTTCGCTGTGCGGGAAATATAGTGGTAACTAGGCGGTTTTATTCAACGACGCCATGCTCACCCACTAAGAGTAATGACGTATCCCTTTCAGCAAGCTAGGGGTTCGACACTAAGCTCGAATGAGGCCGCGTGGAACTGTGTGATGAAAACGATTGGGGTTCAAACGACACAGAAGCCCAAAAATGGCACAAACAGTCACAAACCCCCAAGGAAGTCCATGGCAAACCTATCTCCTACCCACCTTCATTATGCAGTGTGGTTTGGCGCAGACAACGTAACGGTCATCTGCGCCAAACCCGCTCGCTCTCTATGCGCAGGGTTGCAAAAATAAACGGCGGTGAGGGGAAAACTACTCCGCATGTCAAACCTCCCTCCCATTGTCTACTATGACACGAAATCCTCGGAATATATACGTAATTACGGGGTCGAGTAAGCGGCCGGGAAAACAAACCACCGTAGCAAGCATAACCACCAAACGTTCAATGGAAAGGGAAAGGAAAACGAAACCTACCTAGCACTGATGTGTAACCGGTGTGTATGGTGGGATGAAGACAGTCGGGATTCCATAGTTGCCACCTGGACGTGGGTACCAGCACTAGGGTCCAAACAAGCTCGAGCACTCGACAGCATGATAGCGACAAAGCACGGCGGTCAAAAAATAACAATAGAATAATCTAACGCCCCGACCCCGTATATATAGTCAACCACAACGGACGAGCAAAGATCGGATGGCGGAGAGCTTTTGAATTGGAAGATGAAAGCAAACGCCCTTCCGCAACGGCGGATGATCGAAGCGCCAAGCCATTCGCAATGAGTAAAGTTAAGTCAGAAGCAACATGCATACACATCAAAAGGGCTAGCATTTCTTTCATCTGCAACGGCAGAACCGTAAAGCGCACCATCGTCTGCAATGTCGGGACTTAAGTTGGAAGCAGAATGTCTAAGAGATCGGCAAGGAAAAGCGTTCGGTAGCCGCAATGGCAGAGATAACAAAAGGTCCGACCTTCCAGAACGGCGGGCTTAAAATGACTCAAACGGCCGGAAGGAGAAAACTTCTGACAGTCGCAACGGCGGCAGCCGAAGACTTACGGGTTCGATGTAAACAATCAAATCAGGAGCAAAAATTCAAGCCATAATCATAGATCATATTTCCTTCCATCGCTTGACCATTTGGAGCATGAGGATTATAGGGAGATTATTAGGCAGAGAGTTGGTAGTCGCATGGTTCCATTAATCTCTCCTGGTCCGATGGCTGATGGAAACATGGTGAACATATCTTCCACGATTCCTATCAACATCTCTCGCAATCCTGGCACTGTTGAGAATGTCTATATTGGGGCAAAATGTTCCCATGCTGAGATTCTCGAATATACTGAGCTATTCAAGGAATTTCATGATATTTTTTCTTGGTCTTACGACGATATGCTAGGTATTGACCCTCGGATTTTCAAACATGAGCTTAATACTTACCCCAACTCTAAGCCTGTTCGACAATGTTTACGCGCTGTGAATCCTAGGAAAGCACTCACCATTAAGGCAGAGATATAGAAGCTGTTGAAAGCCGGTTTAATCTATCCCGTTCCCTTGATGGAGTGGGTTTCAAACCCCATTCCGGTGGATAAGAAGCAGGGAGCGATCTGAATATGTACTGATTTTTGCAATTTGAATCATGCCTGTCCTAAGGATAACTTCCCCACACCATTTATAGATCAGATTTTGGATGAGTGTGAGGGTAGCGAGGTGTTCTCCTTCATGGACGGATTTTCCGGGTATAATCAGATCTAGATTAAACCTGAGGACCAACACAAGACTGCATTTATTTGTCCTTGGGGAATGTTTGCATAACGAAAAATGCCTGTCGGCCTTAAAAACACCCGAGCTACGTTTCAGTGGGCGATGACCTTGATTTTCCACGATCTCAAGTCCATTATCGAAGTATTTTTGGATGATCTCGCTACTCATTCTCGTATGAGAATGCGTCATCCCTATCACTTGAGATTGGTATTTGAAAGATACCGCACTATTCAGTTAGATTAAATCCTCATAAGTGCATCTTTTGTGTGAAGTCGGGTCATTTGTTAGGATTCATCATTTCAAAGGAGGGTATAAGAGTCGACCCTTTGAAGGTGGAGGCAATACTTCAATTGTCTCCCCCGAGGATTATTCATCATCTTCAATGTTTGCAATGCATGGCAAAATTCTTACGAATATTTTTTGTCAACTTTGCCAATTTGACTAGAGGATTCATGCGTCTCTTGAAGAAGGATACTCCTTTTGAATGGGATGAGCGAGCCCAGGATTCCTTCGATGCACTCAAGCAAGCCCTAGCATCAGCCCCGGTGATTAGTCCTCCAAATTATAGCCATGATTTTCTATTATATGTGGCCGCGTCCTTAGAGACGATTGGTATGGTTTTGGTTCAAGATGATGAGGAGCTCTAAGAGCATGTCATATATTATCTGAGCCAAAACCTTATTGACGCAGAGATTCATTATTCTCATGTCGAGAAGCTTGCTTTGGCTACCGTACATGCGGTTCAGCGTTTGAGACATTACATTCTCCTTTTCCAGACCTTGGTTGTGGCCCATGTCAATCCATTTCATTTCTTCCTCACATGAAGTATGATTGGGGGAAAGTATAATAAATGGATTGTCATTCTGCAAGAGTTTGATCTCGAGTTTGTTTCGGCAAAATCAAAGAAGTTGTTAATTTTTGCAGAGCTTATATCGGATTTCCCAAGCGAGGCCGAGGAGTTGGTTTGTGAGGATACGTTTGTCGATGAACATATCTTCTTAATATCAACATCTGACCCATGGTATGGAGATATCATAGTATATCTGCAAACACAGAGGACCCCTACTCACCTCTCGCGAGATGAACGACGACGATTACGTCACGTCTCTAAGAACTACCTTATAGTGGACAATACTTTGTACTGTCGTGGGGTAGATTCCATTTTATGAAGTTGTTTAACTCACAAGGAGGCTGAGGTTGTGCTAAATGATTGCCATGGAGGGGCGTGTGGTGGTCATTTATCTGGGATTTATACAGCTCAAAAGATTTTGAGAGCGGGTTATTTCTGGCCGTCGATCTTTAAAGATTGTGTTGATGCGGTCAAGAGGTGTCACCCTTGCCAGGTGTTCACCCATAATATGTGCTCGAAGCATTCCCTGTTACATCCTATTATCACCACCGGTCCCTTCACTAAGTGGGGGCTCGATTTTATGGATTGCAACCCAGCTTCAGCTGGGGGGCACCATCATATTATAGTGGTTGTTGATTATTTCACGAAATGGGCTGAGGCAACGCCTACAGTAAAATCCGACGGTGAGACAGCCACTCATTTTGTATTCAACCAAATCATTACTCAGTTCGGGATTCTGAAAGAGCTTGTCACTGACCATGGCTCACACTTTCAGAACCGTATGACGGAAGAGTTGGCATCCAAGTTTGGGTATAAGCAAGAGCACTCCTCTTCTTCATGGTTAATTTTAGGGGCGAATATTCGCAAAAGGGCGAAATTAGGGGCACTTAGAAAATTTGGAGGGTGAATTTTTATAAAGAAAGTTTTTTCAAAATTTTAAATAATTCGCTCAAAATTTAAATAAAAAATAATAATAATTAGGGTAATAGCCTGCTTCATTTCCGGAGGGAGAGGCCAAAAAACTTATTTCGCCTCCCCGATTCCTGTAAAATTTGTTCCCATCGCCCATAGAAATCACTCGAATCTGTTAAAAATACCTTATTCGCCTGGGATTTATGGCTATGAAGATTTTTATTGGCAGTTTCGCCTTCGATTTTGGTTGTAAATCCAAAACAAGGGTATTTTCGCCCATCGATTTCCCCTTTAGAGAATATATTTGCAGAAAATCGTCCCTAAATCGTGGAAATGGAGTGTATTGGGAAGAATTTCGCCCTATATAATCACGTAATCTAGTTTCAGAGGTGAATACTGTTCAATTTGGAACTTTGGGTTATTTGGGAGTTGCAGGTTAAGATTATTCCGAGCTTACTGGTTCAATTTGGAACTTCGGGTTATTTGGGAGTTGCAGGCTAAGATTGTTTCAAGTTTATTCATCTTTCCAGTTCAGGGGTTTCCAGTTCGTAGAGAGATCAGGTAATCTTTGTTTAAATCCGGCTCACAATATGATCACAATGAAGTGTAGCTTTCTGTGAATCGTGATTTTCAGTTTCTCTGCATATTTGTCCGAATTTTTTGTTGGGTGTCATAGATTATGCTTTTTTGTTATTTGAGGCATTGGA
>LPNX010620768.1:0-17074 GCA_001517045.1 Pseudotsuga menziesii
TTCTTCGTCGAAAGTTGAAACCACTTAAATTGCAGAGAAATAACAAATCAAACACAATGAAAACAAAGCGAGAATGAAGACAAAGCCGCTATTGATCTTACTGCCGAGAGAGAAGGCCTCACCCCCTTCTACTTGGGGGAGCGGGTTCGTATCTCGCCCTCCTGCGGTCGGGCTTTGGGTTCGTACCCTCAGCCCCATCAATGGCCCAGAGAGAAGTATCACACGTTCCCACCAGACGACAGGAGAAGTTAACCATCACTGGCTGTCAGGAGAAGGATCACATAACTGGCCAACACAAGAGGGTATGACAAGTTCTCTCATATATATATTTATTTTTTCCACTATAAGCGCGTTATATATTTATTTTTTCCATTATAAGCGCGTTTTTCAAATATTTAATCGAAAATATTGAAAATAATTTAAAATAGAATTAAAATTGGAAGTTTTTAATTTTAAAAAGTGATATATTTATAAGATTTTTTGAAATACAAATGGAAAACCCCACCGCCAGGCCGCTGCCCACGCACACCCCGAAGCCACGGATCCGCTGCCCAACAACTCACCAAAGTCACTGCTCTTGGCCACATCATGGCCTTTGAAAAGGAAAGCAGAAAGGGCAGATTGAACAAGGGATAGTTTTGGGATGCCGACCCCAAAAAAATATTATATTTTTTTTTGAATTTGTTGGGTGAAGGGTCCATTGGTTTAAAAGTTCGACCATATTAATGTAAATAAGGTTTTTTTTGTGCATAAATTTATATTAATGTAAATAAGGTTTTTTTGGGCATAAATTTGAATAAATTTGGTTGGATTTTTTGGGCAAAAATTTGAATCAATTTGGTTGGCTTTTTTCAAAATTTCAATGGTCAACGTTTATGTGAGTTTTTGAGAATGTTTGAACTTACTTTTACCATCCACACATTTAACTTATTAAAACAATTTTGGTCAATTAAAAAACTATTTGATTTGGTGATTTGGCACACGTGTTGTCTTGGGGGGAGATATTGAAGGAGCTATGTAACAGGCATTGTTACGCTATGGCGTATGTGCATGGCTCCTATATCCTGATGTGTGACATCGAGGATTTGTCGACATGGGCAGTGGAGACACTATTACTATGTATATTAGGTTCCACGGGGAGCCACAGGATCTCCGGAAGGCAGCTTCAGCCAGTAGAGGATGCTATAGGGGGCATGTACTATGGATGGGGCCAGATGTAACTTCAGGTTGTTTGACATCAGCTAAACAAGTCGAAGACATCTGGGGTAGTATTTTGTTTTGGCTCCTTCCTATGTGCTTTCTTTTTTGAGAAAGTACCTACACTGCGTTTGCACCGGGCTGTGCAGGATAGTGGACCACGGGAGCCACATATGTACCAGTGGTGTTAGATGATGATCCGAGAGGGTGGTGGTAGAGTGGGCTGATTTTTTACTCAGGAGTTGTTTGAGCAGTGGCTACAGCTTCTAGTGGTGATCGAGGAGTACCCATATGCAGGTATGGACTATTAGGGGGACCCCAATATGCCCCAACCTCCTGGACAGGCGTGGGGACTAGCTGGTATGTATGCGTGATGTTTTTGTGTTCATCTTTATACGTAGTGTAGTTTGAGCTGGCAGGTAGTTGTATGTGTGGACTGATGATGTCCTTATTTGTGTGTGTAGATATTGGTCCTCACCCACTGCCTGGGCATCGAAGGTGGGTAGTTACCATAGCTCCTGTGGCGGTTCTTGCTGGGAGCTCCCACAGGTGACGACGGGAGATGGATGGAGTGATGCCGTATCTGAAGCGGCTAGCTACTGGGGTCTCAAATGATGGCTGGAAACATCTGAGTAGTGACTCGATGATTGCTGCTATTCACAACCTTCCTCCAGAGTGGATTGGTGTGATGAGAAAGATGGCTATGGCTTGTGAGCACTTTCACCGAGCGGCGAGAGGTGATCTTCCTGCAGAGGATGAGTCCTTTGAGGAAGACGATGATACCGAGTCAGACTATGAGTCTGAGTCAAATTAGTAGCCTAGTGGGGTGTCCCTAGTGCATTGGTGCACTTAGGGGTTTTTGTGTCGCTATGTATATACTACTGAGAAAACATAAGTGGCTTCTCATTTTTGTATTGGACATGTTGTAGACATGCAACTTATCTTTCTATACATATTTTTGATGCACGTAGATGCGCTTTTATGGTTTTATTATGTGAGTATTTTTATGATGCCGTGGAATGCAAATGCCTATGTGATGTATAATTACACTGTGTGTGTATTTTTTTAAATGATTATGCATGATGTTGTGGTTGTATGTTTCCTATACGCGATTGTGAATGTGCCAATTTAGAATATAATTAGCCATTTGATATGTGACACTATTGAGGTTTCTAGGAACATGTGTGAATGTGATAGACTCAAATGCTCTGCTCTAACCATCTGTTTAGTGCACAGGAACTTTCTAAAGAGGCAAGGATCATGTATCTGATAGTAGTTGTTAAACTAAGAAACAAGCAGCTGGGAGTCTAAGAAGACATCGATATGGTGAACACCTAAGTGAAGAGCAGTGGCCAAGAGTCCATTGACACCATCGTATTCATCCTGGTTGTTGGTCGTAGTGCCCACGCATATGCCATCGATATGGATTAGCTCATGCGATGTGGAGTATATGACCCATGTAGCCGAGGCAAGGTTTGGAGACCATCTGTTTGCTCCATCAGCAAATCCCATATATCGGTTTGAGTTGTGCTCCATCTGGAACAATGAGAGGAAATGATACATAAGACTCATTTTCTAGAAAATATGTAAAAAAAAGGGAGAAAGACTATAATACAAGTACTGTCATCACTCAAAGGGGTGATGTTAGAGGGAAAGTCATTTGGAATTTCCAGGGATCAGTGGTCATTCCTTTGTGTGACACGGTGAATCCTTGTAGACAGCTTGTTGGGACAGAGAAAACACACTTGAGAGGGTTCAAGTGGATTCTGTACTTGGGACATCATAGGAATATTTGTCACAGGTCGTCTATGTGTTGTGTTTGTTTCTGTGACTACGCAATGAGGTTTTCTAGACAAACCAACATGATGTGAACGAGGTCGTGGAAGCAGTGTCTCATGGTGCGTTGGAAATTGGATCCAACATTTTTTAGGCCAAAGGGCATGACTCGATACGTGAATGTGCCCCATGGGGTTGTGAATGCTATGTTATAATGATCTTGTTTCTAGATTTGGATTTGGTTATAACCGAAAAATCCGTCCATGAAGGCAAAGGCCTTATGTCTGACGCATGCATCGATGATCTGATCGATGAAGGGTGTTGGGAAGTTTTTTTTGGGAAATGCTCCATTGAGTTCATGGAAGTTTGTGCAAACACGAATGTTACCTTGATTATTATTCATGGGAACAGGATTAGAAACCCAAGTGGTGTATGCAATGGGGTAGATGAAGCTGACAGTGCATAGCTTCTCTATCTCAGCTTTAACTACGGCCACTTTGGAAGGGTGAATGGGTCATTGCTTTTGTCGTATAGGTGCCACATCGGGCCATGTGTCGATGTGGTGTTCCACGATGGATGGATCTAAGCTGAGAATTTCAGTGTATGAACAAGCAAAGATGTCACAAAATTCTTGGAAGAGAGCTTTGTAGGCAGCGGCCTCTTCCGGGGAGCAAGATCCCCCCAGCATGATTTCTTCAACAATCTCAGAATTGGTTGAGATGTTGATTTTTATGGTGGGTGAAATGTTGACCATGTTCCCTTCTTCAAAGGAGTCAGGTGTCGGGATGGGGTTCTTGAACTAGTCGACTTTCCCATGGATGAAATCTTTGGTCCCCACGGAAAACTGGTAAGACTGCGACACAAGTTCTTCATGGAGGAAGAACAAGAGATGGTGCATGTCATCCCATGGGTATTCTTGGGTGGTCAAAGCTTCAAGTATCTCCTCATAATTGTTGAAGCAACGAAGCGACAAGTCTGATGGACCTTCATTGGAGGTGGAGATAAGTGGTTCAGTTGAACTAGACATCATGTAAATGGACATGGTGTCTGAAGAAGGCGATAGGGCGTGAACTTCTTCGATCAAGGTTATTTCAAACTCAAGGGAATGTTTACAGAGGTCAGCTAGAGCCATTCAAAATTTGGGCAGGTCTTGGCAATGGTGAGAGTAATGTACATACAAACCGCAAAGGGTGCAAGCATGGTTTGTTCTCAGTGCCTTGTTTCTGACTATCGGTGTGGTTGGAAGTTCAACCACGGGGATGTTTTCGTTTGAATCCATGGCATCTAAATTGGCATGGATCATTGGAATTTTAGGGCAACTCTGACTTGGGTGGCCCTATTGTTCATAGATGGCACAAGGTGGGACTTGTTGTGGCTATTCGGTAGGTTTCACATTCTTTCCCCTGGCCCTTTTTGGGTGGGGTGGTGCAGGTGCTAGTGCGGCGGTTAGCTTTTGCGGGCTGGGTGGAGGGTGAGACTCCACTGCAATGGGTTGCACTGGGGTTAAGGCAACCTAAGGAATTGGTGGTTGAGCTTGTGGATCTAGATACCATACCAGAATTCCCAATGTGAAGTTAGGTAGGCTTAAGGTGGCCATTACCGGCATGCTCATGACCCCAGATGGGGGAAAGAGGAAGGGAATCATATGGACTGGCGATGAGCCCAGATAACTCCCTACTGGCCGCATGTGGGGATGCGGTTTTGGTTGTAGCTATGCAAAACATTGTTGCTGCGGATGATGTTGCGGCTGCTATTGGTGTTGCGGCTGCATACGGTTTTGGGGTTGGGGCTATAGCTGCGCTTGTTGTTTGGGTGTAGTGGTGCTGGATGAGACCATGCACAAGTCCGCAGTCTCATTTTTTTCCAGTGGTGGTGACACTAAGGGGAAATGAGCCGTCATGGTGGTATCGGCAAATAACCCAGGACCCACATTCAACAATGGGGAGGCTGGTGTGTTGTCAACCATGGTGTTGATTGCAGGGATGACATTAGCATGTGTAGTCATCCCTTGTGGCTCAATGGTGGTGATGGTAGGGATAACATTGGTGGGTGTTGTTAACCCTTGCAGATCATGATAAGTGAGTTGATCAACCGTCATAATCTTCCATTCATGGGGGAACATCATGAGATGGAAGACAATTGATGCTATTGCTCTCATGGAGTACATATAACTTCTTTCAAGGAGAAGGTTATAGTCTAGTTGAGTGTTGATGACCTCTATGTCGATCAGCACTGTCTTCCCAGCTAATGTGATCAGGACATGGGGGAGGAGTCCTTGACTTTAGTGGGATGGTCATCATAAGCCCGCAGAGTTATGGAGGATGGTTGTAGAATTGGTGATCCCATTTTATGCCAAACTAGGGTAGACATAACGCATGTAGATGCCCCCTCATCTACTATGCACCGGTGCAAAACCAAGTTTCGGATAGATACCGATATTTGGAAGGTAATGGCCGATGGCATGCGTGGTTCTCCATTCTCCATGTCAAACATGATAAACTTGGAGTCGAAGGGGTCTATGGCCCTGAGAGTGGCTAGTAATGCTTTTCGCTACGTTGGGTACATTTTGAGTACTTCTAGAGCAGACATGGCCATTGGTGTTTAGGCCAAATCATCCACAATGCTATATATGACAGCAGATCTAGCTGTGGCACTGCTAGCCACTCAACGTATGGGGGGGTGGGGGAAAGGGGGTAACTGAAGAGGTGCATTGACCATCTTAGACGTAGATGTCGCTGATGTGTCAGTGGGTTTAGTGGTGGTACCATACTGATTCCATCTAGTTTGTAAGTTTACCTCTTCAGTCGTCATGGCTAGCAGGTGGTGAACACCTGTTTCTACCATGGGAGGTGAACTCGAAGCATTGGGATTGGGTTGAGGAGGGGTTGCAGTTGCCACCAACCCTTGGATAGGTAGTGGGTTCTGGAGCACCATAGGAGGAGGTCCTTGTGGTGTCAGGTTAGGTTGGGCTTAGTTTGTAGCATTGGCGGCATGTTGGGCCTCGTTCTGAATGGCTTGCTTAGCTCGACCCATGAGGGGACACTCAAATGTGTAGTGCCCATAGACCTCACAGAGTCTGCATGGTTGGTTTGTGCACAACTGAGCGTTGCATCTAGGAGCATTTGGTCATGGGGATTTTTGGGCGGGTCGATTCACTGCGGCATTGTTAGGAGGATTTGGTTGTTGACCGCCTCCCTGCGGTTGGTTATTGGCTTGGTTTTGGGGCCAATTATTTCTAGCTTTCCCTTGTTGATTGTTAGGGGCAGGATGGTTATGACAGTTTTGTTGTGCAAATACTTGTCCCAATGGAGCGGGTTGATCAAGGGCGGGGGCTTGAACCGCTTGCATTGGTGGGGCATAATAAATTTCGGTGGGTTGTGGTGCAACAAATGTGGGCATTTTCCCCACGTACTACTATGTTGGCCATGCCATGGCCTGAGCCTGCTACGGTAGCATATGTTGTGCGTAGCAAGTTGTTGCTCCGGACTGGGACATCATTCTGGAATAGTCCAGAGTTTGGTTTTGGTAAGCACCACTAGCAGTGTTGCTTGGTTGTGGTGTAACAGAAGGTGGTGTCGGATGGTGATATGGCTGTTGGGAGACTGAGCCTATGATGTCGTCCGCAGCATGGGATGCCCCTAGTGCATCTCGGTAGGAGGTGTTTGGACGGGGGGCATCTGGAATGACGGTGTACAGATATCTAGACTGGGCGTAGATAAGGTCAAATTGTTGGGCTTTCAGTATGGCCTCCTCTTCGGATTGGGGACATTTGGATGTGACGTCCTTTGCTATGGGCGGGAGCAAGGTCTTGAGGAACCAATCCAAGAAGATCATGTCGTCAAGTTGGATTTTACATAAGTTGTGATGTCGCCGCCACTCATGGATGTGGTCGGTTATATGTGTCGCAGTGCTTTGGCGACAGGATAACAGGATCTCCACCCCTTCGCCATATCTGACAGGGAGTTGGAAATACTGTAGGAACATGAAAGCTAAGGAGTTGAAAGCTATGGTGTGGGAGATCGCTGAGAATGGTTTAGACGGTGTTGGTTTAACGTCCCAAATGGTGGTGGTTTACATCTTAGGCGTGAGGAAGAGCATGGGGGATCAATTGTGTTAGATGTTTATCAAAATGATGGGAATGATGTTTGGACCCCAGTTTCAATGGCTTCCTATTGGCTGTAGGTAGTCACTCGGCCAGCAAGATTGTCAGAAGACAACACTTGGCTTTTTCCTCACGGGCATTTCTACTCAATCAGTGGGGGTTCTTTCTCGTTTCGCTTGGAAATTCCTCTCAGTGGCCAGCTACTTTGGGGTTCCCATGGTACTCCTCACAATGAGTTTCTGGGATGAGCCCAAGTACTTCCCATGGTTGAAGCAGTCAGGGACTTATGTCCTTAAAGACTGGAGATTTGTCTGAACTTAGTGTAAATTGATAAATTTTAAGGCTCTCTCAATGTCATGAACTAAGTTGGGTTGATTACTTGGTATGGTGTATTTGTTTTTCTATCTTTCTGGTATCAGGTGGCTGCAAATGGTTTATGAATTCATCATATTGTGGTAGAGTTCATATCATTGTTGTGCAAGCAGTGAATAATCAGAAATTTGTAAACAAATACATTTTTAACCCTGAATGTGATAGCCCAACTAGGTGACTACCTTACACCTATATTCCTCTTAGGCCAAGAGAAGGTGCTGGGCTCTCAAAAAAATGGGACTAGGCCCATCCGTAGATCCACAGGTCACCTCCCGGATGCAAGGTTGATCAACAGGGAGGACACTTAGCACTGTGAGAAGCCCTCCTTCTCTACCCCCTCTACCTTCCAGGTCATCTATTTTTAATGGTTTAGAACAATATTCACTGAAGGGCCTAGGTCTATACGAGCTATGCCCTTCATCGTATCCCAGAATACCCTGAAGGGTGATGACTGGGCAGAGCAGGAAGGGTAAGCAAGACAATTAGTTTTATGTTAATTTTAGTTAAGCTACATTCATTGATTAAGGCATTAAAATTTATTTTGAATTTACACTTTGTTTGTTGATGCAATTACAATAAACTGAAACAGAAATAGAAATTGAACTACTATGTTGGACAGAGGTGGTTGAGCCACACTAACAGTCCCTATTAAACTGAAAATTAAGTACTTTTTGACAAACCGCACATTTCGAGTCAATTTCGGTGAGGGGGTCATGATTTTTTTCCAGAAAAGGGCGAGGGGGTCGCACATATTTCACAAACATAAGCAGTATGCCTGTCTGAGTGAAGTAACACCTTTCGGGGGGGAAAGGGTGGCCTAGTTGCTCCTGTGAGGCCTAAAAGAGTGACTCCATCCCCTGTTCAGGCCTAATAAGTGCGACCTACCCTGGATTTGGGGTTTTTCTGATGCTGACTCAGATCCAGCCAACAGTAACCTGTACTGTTGCCAAACTGACTCGGATTTTCCTTATCGATGCTTTGGCAGTATTAAAATTTGGAAATAAACTAGATCTAAGCTAGATTTGACAAGAATTTTCTAAAACTAGGGCATAAACTAAAAAACTTGAAATTTAAAAAAAAACTGAACCACGGATCCTATGGGATCGACCTGGTATGGTCGCCAGTTCTGTAGCAAGGATTTCTCCTTGCTACAGGGGTAGGAATGGCTCCCTTCTATCTATAGGATAGAAGGGTAGGTTCCTGCGTGTGGAAAATGCAGTAAAGAAATCAGAATTAACAAAAAGCAAAGAACAAGAAAGAATAGTTGTGAGCCCCTCTACAAACAAGGTTAGGGCTTCGCCTTGGCTACCTGCAAACAACTAATGAATATAAATAAACTTGAAAAACATGTCAATAAACAAGCCTGCAAACAAACATGGGTCATAAATCAACTAAACTACTAAAGAAAAATGCATAAACAAGACAATATTATACCTCTACTTTGGTGAAATGGGACACCATGCCCTAGCTGGAAGGAAGCACCTCTCTATCTCACTTAGCAATGGAGGAGGATCTATGGCTCAATGGGGAATGTGAGTGGAAGAGAGGGGGATGTGAGTGTCTTGAGAGGCAAAGAGGTCTCAAGGCATCCACAGGCAGCATAACAGTATGCAAGAGAGAAGTGTTTTGAGAGTGACCGCCCACCCTCCTTTTATATCTTTTTTGGGGTTTTAGGGTTTTAAGCCCTTGGTCTGGGCTTTAGCCCCTTTTTTGGTCTTTTAGCCTTTTCCTCCATAACTTTAGCTCCTTTTATGGTTTTAGGCTCCTTTAAGGGGTTTTAGCCCCTAAGAGAGTTATTTAGGCTCCTTTTTGGGATTTTTAAGCCCTTTTCTTCATCCTTAAGCCTTTTTGAGGGTGTGGGGGTCTAATGGAGGGTCGTGAATGGGTGTCCTTGGTTGGTGTAGGACTTGTAGAGATAAGTGAGGAATTTTTTGGGTTAATAGGCATAACTCAATTACATTATAGATACTTCCCAGAATAAATATCGGGGTACAATACATGAAATATACAAGTGAATAAATTCTGAAGATACAAATACATCAACAAATATATATTATTTGTTAACATTTTTCTTTGGGTATCATGTGTTATGATCCCTAAACTTATGACACTTTCTTCATTAAGGTCATCAGGTAGGTGTTTAGGTATACTAAGCTAGGAAACTCTAAACATCCTTGCATATTGGATTCCCTTGTATAACATGGTAGTTTTTCAGTAGTTGATGAGATACAAAAATTTGAAATTTCGTTTAATTACTTATAAATAAGTCAGATGAGATGAAAATTTTTCTTGAGTCATTTTCACTCGACATAATTAATTCTTTTCAGTAACTCCTAGTGCTTATCTAGAGCCCATACTCAATGTTAAAAACAAGGAGTTACAAACTTAGTGCAATTCCAGATCTCCTTGCTCAAGACTAATGCTAGGATGTACTCGTAGGATACACCTACAGATACAATGGCCAAGGATCCGATGTTCGAGAGATTATGATCAACATCAACATGGAAGGCTATAGGGATTATTCCCAACACGTCCAATTTATCTTTTCATGTGTTCCAGAGCGTCATGCTCAACACAAATGTCTCAAAATTCATTTTCTCCAGATATTCTGGCTCAACACAAATATAAGTACTCATGTTACTAGAGCTTCAACACAAAACATCAATTTATCCATTGGCTCCAAATATCCCTGCTCAACACAAAATATCTCATCAACCATGTGCTTCAAGGTCCATGCCCAACACAAGAAAACATATATATATCATATGCAATTGGATTATGCCCAATATATCAAACAAATCATCATGTTCATATGCAGTGGGGTCTTTGACACAGTATATCAAAATAAAACATCAAGGTAATGTCATAATCAATGGGGCTCATGCCCATAAGTTTTAGGTCAAAAATTTGGGATATTACATCCCTCCCCGATTATAACAACATCATCCCTAGTGTTCTAGGGACTGGGAATGAAATCATGAAACAATGTGGGGTAATCCTTTCTCATGGTGGCTTCATTCTTCCAAGTAGCCTCATCGGCTTCGAAGTGCTTCCATTGCACTTTCAAATGGACTATGGTGTACTTCCTGAGCTACACCTCTCTCTTGTCCAATAAATGAAGAGGTTTAGGGGAAAACTCCCCTTCAGGTTACACTTGTAATAAGGACCAACCAATCACATGTTTAGTATCATAAACATATTTCTTTAATAATGATGCATGGAAAACATTATGTACTCTTATGTGAGTGGGTAATGATAGTTCATATGCCACTGGAACTCTCTTGGTCAGTATTTCAAAGGGTCCAAAAAATATAGGTGCTAACTTACCGCACCTTCCCAAGCTCAACGAGCTCCGTTTTGCTTTTAATTTCAAGTAGACATGGTCTCCTATGTGATAATATTTATCTTTTCTTTTATTATCTGCGTAGCTTTTTTGGCAGTATTGTGCTTCTTTAAGGTTCACCTGGACCTTAGTAACCAAATTTTCCAAGTCCCTTAACCATTCAAGCCCTAACATGAGTCAACCCACCGGGCTATACCAAGTAACCGATGTTCTACACTTTCGTCCACAGAGTACCTCAAAGGGGCTCATCTTGGCAGAAGTTTGGTAACCATTGTTATACATAAAATTGACAAGATGCAGGTAACATTCCCACTTGGTGGGGTTGTTAATGAAATACATCCTAAGCATGTTCTCAATAATATGGTTTACCTTTGTCTGCCCATCTATCTACAGATGATAAGTAGTACTAAATTTCAACTGCATCTCTAATCCGGAAAATAAAGATCTCCAAAAGTTTTCGGTAAACTTAGTATCTCGATCCAAGATGATTTCCTTGGGTATCCCATGCAATCTAAATATATTCTTCAAGAAGATATCGACAATGTCTACTTCCTTTTAAGTCGACTTCACTGGAATGAAGTGTGCTTCTTTTGACAATTTATCAACTACTAAAAAGATAGAATCATTTTGTTTCTTACTCTTAGGTATACCAATGATAAAATACATACTAATGACCTCCCACTTCCATTCTGGAATGGGTAATGGGTACATCAATCCCAAAGGATGCTGATGCTCAGGTTTGACCAGCTAGAATTCCTATCATTTCACAATAAACAACACAATGTCGAGCTTTAACTTAGGCCAGAAAAAGTGTCTCTTAACGGAGGATATCATATTTTGATATCCTGGATGCCCCAAGTATGGTGTTCGATGAAATTTTGTGAGGATCCTGGATCAAATATCCCCTCCTTTTGGAACGTATGATCTCTCCTTGGACCATAGCAGTCGTATTCATCTACCTTGTACTCTTTTTGTTGTTGAAACAACCTATCCTCTTAGACCTTCTTGAGGATTTCTACATAGAAACGGTCAACTCTATTGGCCGTTCTAATCATCTTGTGTAAATTGGAACTAGTTTGACTTAAAGTCACCTCATATATCATATGAGTTCATAAACTCAAATCATTAGCAATCTTGTTCTCTTTTCCCTTAATATGCTTTAGCTCGAAATGGTACTCGCTAAGGAAAGCTAACCATCTCGCTTTCCTAGCATTCACATCCGGCTACTCGAATAAATACTTCAGACTCATATTGCCTATCTTCAAAAGGAATTTCCTTCCCATGAGATAGTGCCTCCACATATTCAAGGCATAGATGATGGCTGCTAACTCAAGATCATGTGTGGGGTAGTTCTGCTCATGTTCTTTTAACTTGCACGATTCATAATAGTTCGGGTAATCGTTCTGCAAGAGGACTCCTCTAAGCCCTTCCTTGCTTGCATCCGTGCAAAGAATGAAATCCCCATTGGGATCCACAATTCATAGTATCAATGCGGTTGTCAAAATTTGTTTAAGCTTTTGAAAAATTTCCTCGCACTTGGTAATCCATAAGAACTATTTGCCTTCTTTTGCAAAGCGGTCATGGGACAAGCTATTCTCAAGAAGTTCTCAATGAACTTCCGATAATATCCAGATAATCCCAAAAAGGACCTAATGTCGGTGAAACTAGTAGGGGTAGGCCAATCCTTTATGGATTCAATATTTTTGGGTCCACATATATCCCTTTTGTGGAGATGATGTGACCCAAGTACTGTATGTGTGGTTTGTAAAAATCGCATTTATTAAACTTGGCATAAATCTGGTGTTCTCGTAACACCCATAGTACCATGCGAAGGTGTTCCTCGTGTTTCTTTTTATTCTTAGAGTAAAATAGGATGTCATCTATAAAGACCAAAACAAATTTATCCATATATTAGTGAATATACTATTCATCATACACATAAAGTTCGTGGGTGCATTGGTCAACCCAAACGGCATTACTACAAACTCATAGTGCTTGTACCTTGTATGAAAGGCAGTTTTGTGAATATCTTCGTCACGAATCTGTACCTGATGGTACCTGGATCACAGGTTGATATTTGAAAAGATATTGGCTGATCCTACTTGATCGAACAATTCATCAATCCTAGGGAGTGGGTATCAGTTCTTGATAGTCATTTTTTAAGCTGACAGTAATCAATGCACATCTGCATCGTACCATCCTTCTTTTCCATGAAAAGTATCGATGCTCCCCAAAGGGACACACTTGGTCGGATATATATTTTTTCTATCAACTCCTGCAACTGCACTTTTACTTCCACCAACTCAGGTGAACTCATACTTTATTTTCCTTGCAACGAATGTCTGGTATGCCCATTTCGTCTTAGTGTTAAAACTGGGCTCTAATACCACTTTTAATGTCCCCCAAATTTGATTTTTTTTATTAGACTAGTCAAAACTACCTATGTTGGACATTATTTGAACTTTTGGAATGTGTCATACTTGGTTTATTGTACCATAATGTCGTAATATGTTCTTACATTCTATTTTCATATTTCTTGATCTGGTTATTTAATGTATTACTTACATTATCGTGATGTTGATTACTATGTTATTCTCTAGTTATGCATTGATATGTATGTTAGGGATTTGATTACGTACTCATTGGTGATAAAGTTTATTACTGTTGCATACACAAATCTGACTTAACTTTGTTATTTGGAAAAAGGGGTGGAGTGGCAGGACTAGTTTCCCTTGTAACCAACTGAGATGTACTATTTTCTACCTGTCCCATCAGGCTTACTTAGTTCTTACAAACTAATGCATTTATTTTCACTTTGCGTGCAGGTTCACTTAGCGACGAAAACTACTTATATAAGATGAACAGGTTATGCTGTCTGTTTTCATCACTAGCACTCCATCTTACAGATCTATCCTTGTGGCGATATGCTGGTTGTTTAGATGATATTTATACCAGACTAGACTATTTACTAGCCTATGTTACACTAATTATTATTGTTAAACTTACGGACTTTATGATAGTGACTTGTTCACTACTGGACTTATTATTTACATGGCACCTATTTACTATGGTATAAAGGCTGATGACTTTGTTGATGCCTTAACATAGGTTTTAATATATAGTTTTAATAGTTGGATTAAGATTGTAAGAACCTTGGACTAAAGTATTCCATGGAATATTTCATATGCCATGGACTTATGGCTTAAATCCTATGTAATTCGATGCACAATTGGGGTTTATGTACAAACACATGGTTTTGGGACAATATTTAAATGGTGGCATGAACTATATGATTATGGGTTTGGAACGTGATATTAGAGGCTATTGTGGTGAAATAAATGCGCATGGGGAAATGTGGCATCCAAGCTTAGGGATTGGCTCATTGCATTGGTTTGGTCATTCGCAGCTGGGGTCCTTGTGCTCTTCTCCCGCACGGTGTAATGGGGTGAAAACACGATGGCTTAACAGGTACGTTCATAGTATGGTTCGGCAGCATTATTGTGTCTGTTCAAATTGTTTACAATGCAACATAATCCTCATCATGGCTTGTCTTGCATGTACAGGTTTCAGGGTATGAAGGGGTCGTGGTCGTGGGTTTCCTTGTGTTCAAAAGACATACCCAATATGGGTAAGCTCTAATTGTACAAGTTAAAACTTGCCTCTCTCTTGTGTGGTTGTTGTGACCGTGTTTTGAACTCGTTGGGAGTTTGGATGTTTGGTTCTAGGTTTTAATGGCTGCCTCATGGAAGAAGGATTGTCTGTGTAAAAATTGTAATGCATCATAGACGCGTTAAGACTTGGGGTTTTTGCTAGGTTTCTCGATCCTTAGGGTTGGAACTAATGTATTTGGGGTTTTTAGTTTAAATGTTTCTTTGCGTGGTAAACATGACTGAGAATCTCTCAACAGGATCTACGTATTGTAAATAAGTTTTTTTTTTAAAATGGAGGCAGCACCATTGCTTGCAATGGTGCAAGGCTGAGTTTAAAATGACTGTGTAACTCTTATTGGTTTTGGTAATGATTATGTTTATGGACACAAGCAGTAATTTTATACTGTGTTGTTTTCGTGGTCATAATTCTTATTTAATGCATTGCGTGTAATCGAAATTCTTGTTTGAATTATTGTATGGAAAATCATTGACAATGTTGATGGCTTTGGGGACATTCCGTATGTGGCATTGGTGTTCCTGCCATTAGAGCTGCGATAGTGTATTAACAATTGCATTATCATTTTGATGGATGAAAGTTGTTTTATGGTTAAACCTTTATGTTAAGATGTAACATGAGGTGACAGGGGTGTAACCCTTCAGTGGTGTCATTGACAGTCACATAGCATTTGACACTGTTGCGTTAATGTTTAAAGCTTATTTAAACGTTTGGATATGTATAAGGCCAAGTGCCATAGTTTGGGTGTGTATTTTAATTCAGGATCCGACCTCTGTTTAGAGATTTGATGTATTTAAAGTACAACCTGTGTGTGTGTGTGTGTGTGTGTGTGTATATATATATATCATGGTTCGATAGTGGAACACTACGGCGTGAGGTAGAAGACTTAATAACGAATCCTGTAGGATTCGTCATGGTGTCTTGTAAATGAACATACCCTATAGGAATTGATCCTGGGTTGTTTATGGTTGTGAGGGTTTATAATTGTAAGGATTCAATCTAGGCTTAACGCTTACAGGAATCGATCCTGTGACCTATGTGTAAATATATTTAAGTTTTTAATGAATGTTGTACATGATATTATGGTTAATTTATTACGTTGGTATTTTTCGTTATGCATGTGATTCTTATAAAGTAGTTTATAAATGTTTAAAGGGATTATTTGTTATGCATAAAATGGATTTAATATATTGATAGATTCTTTACTACATATGATTTCGTGGATTTAGTTAGTATATTAATATGTGGTTTGATGTAATGTGGATTGGATATTGTTTAAGCTTGGTTCTTGATATAAATATATACAGACACTGATATGTCTTTGATGGTTTTGAATTTAGCTTTAATACTTTGAATTTATGATTATCTGTAGCATAGAATAATGTGTATATAAAATTTCCTAATTAGAATACATTTATGTTTACTATACTTTCGCTAATTGTGTTTTATATTTAGGGTTTGTTTATAACTTAACTTGAAATAGTATTTTATTCCTAAGATTAGCTCTGCTGGCAATATGAAATCTTCCAGTAGAGTTCATAGGCAAATAAGCATATAGGAATTGTTAGATTAATTTCTAAGTTTTAGGTAAACAAAGTTGATGTTGTAAATAAATGCGGAACTAAGTATAGTAGAAGAAAACATAAATAATTCTTAAATATGAATTAATTTGCACACATAGGGTTTATAAATACGATGTAAACCCTTAAATATTTTGAAAGGAAAACAATAGTAAACATAGGGTTAGAATTTAAACATAAACACTTGCATATTCTAACTAGAAATTATAATAGATAATGAAATATAAGAATCTAAGAACCTCATAACTAGAAGGTGAAGCTATCTCAATGGCTAAAACCTGCACACTCAATTACCTAGAATTAACAATTCATAGGAATATCTGATCTCTGTATAGATGACCGAATCACTTGGGAACTACCACGTTCTACCCAACCATGACCAGGAACCGTTCCCGGATTTAATCTAGATCCCCCCAAGTTGTTTCCAACATGCAAGTAGCTTAAAGATCCTAAGGTGAGGCTTCCCTAACTAGTATTTCAGGTCTATATCAGTTCTCCCTTTTCCTCTTAGCAAAATGTTCTCCAAGAACTCTCTTCAGAATAATTAGAAAAAATAATGAATCGAAAAATATGGAAGAGATCCCAAAGCCTCTCTTTGGCTTGGGACATTATAGACATACTTTTTAGTCAAAGGGGCAGTTAAATCAAGAATCATCTGATTTCTTGATTTAATCCTTTTTATTTAATATAGGTACTTTTAATATTTTGACTTAGGAACTTTTAACTAGTTCCTAATTGGAATTTTGTAGGTATTATAATATTTAGTTTTCTTTTGGTAATAACAATAATAAATGGAGCTTTTCCTTCTTTCTTATATTATTAATATTATTACTATGGTTACTCTTTATACATACCATGTATAAAATATATAATAATACATATTAATTGTTAACATTTTTCTTTGGGTATCATCTATTGTGATCCCTAAACTTGTGACATTATCTTCATTAAGATCATCAGGTAGGTGGTTAGGTCTACTAGGCTAGGAAAATATAAACATCTTTGCATGTTGGATTCCCTTGAATAACATGGTAGTTA
>LPNX010620815.1:0-244119 GCA_001517045.1 Pseudotsuga menziesii
TTGACGGACCCCGCTACCCCAAAAACAAGAAATACCTGAAAAAATGGAATGATGATGTCATCATTCTGTTTTTTCAGGTATTTCTTGTTTTTGGGGTAGCAGGGTCTGTCAAAAGTATGCCGAGTGGGTACTCGTTGGATGCAGAATTTAATTCCGCATCCAACAAGCTCTCCCAATCGAAATTTGAGTAAAAACACAAGGAGATATGTCAAAAATACAAACAAAAAAAATAGTTTTTTTTATGATACCTATTCCCAAATTTATATTAAAAAAGTGTTTACGACCTATACAGTATTTCAAATTTAAAGAAATTTCATTGGCTAACACACGATGACATGGAATTTGAATAAAAGTTAAAAGGCCCATTTTGAGTTGAAATTTCCTCTAATGAACAATTGAACCACATGTGGATTCAATTTTGTAGTCATTGTTTAGGACTTGCATAGAAAGAGATGAACATTTTCCTATTTGGCTATTGTAATGGCCAACGAACCGATGTCTACCAAAAGAGTCAAAACCAACCAAAACTCCATATTCTTTTGTTTGATTGTGTTTCCACTGTGAGATGAAATTGTTTTCGGACACAATACGATTCCAACCTTTGCAAACCATTTTCAAACGGATAATCATAGATAAAGGCAACCAAAGAAAGATCATTTCAAGTATGTCTATTGGCAGAGATTTCCAAATCGCAGGGACCATGTCCATTTATATAACACAAAATAAGAGAATCGGTTAGCGAATGGATTGATGTAAATATGCCTCCAGTTCCAAATACTCATAAATCACAGTTTTTTTTTTGCAGGCATAAGTATAATTTAAAAGTGCTATACCAAGGGAAACATTTTTTGGCATGTTACTTGTACAATTGAAGTACAAAAAAAAATGACGAAATGTTAAGATGATCGCAAAAAAATACATACACTACAAGAAAACATAACATCCACAATGGATATTATTTGGTGCAATATAATTTTTTAGACATATATCTAATGAGTACATGGATGTAGATAATATAAAAAGATGATCAAAATTCACAAAATATGCAAAAAAAAGTTTTTTTGCATATTGTTTACATGCCATAATGCTCCAACGACTCATCATAATTTGTAGGAAAAGGGAGTAAATCCTCGAATGCTTTCATGCTTGGAGTTAGAGGGCAAAAATTTCTAGACATTACAATGTTGGTACATTGGATGTCTACTGGCATAAGCAATCAATGACTTTGGAGCAATGATCCTTCATCGGGTCCTACATGAGTAACCCTGCAAGTGTTGAGGTCATAATATATGTACGGGGTTTGGCCATACCTACACATCAGAATAAAACTCCCCACAGCCCGAAATGGAAGGTACCTTGGACAACGTGTGTTTATATGGAGTGTCATAACTTCTAAAAGGGTCCATCTCAAATCTCTTCCAAATATCCAAAACCAGTGCACCTCTTCAATTGCAGATGCACCAATCCTCAAATCTATCATTTCAGTTATGGACCATATAGTTGTCCTACCATCGTTCACAAGACACAACAGTTGGTTTTGATGTACAGTCAAACACATGGATCGTTTGATGCATCCTATATGAATTGCATGACCAGCCCATTTGTTCAATCCAATGTTGAGTGACCACATAGAATAGGAATATAGAGCATCTTCCTCTGAAATGATTCTCATATGTATCCAATATATTTTTCCATTAAAAAACACTGTATCTTTAGAAGGGGTTAGAATGAAGCTAGTTGCATCAATTTCTATGCAATCTCTATTCACATTGCTGGACACAAAAAAATTTGAACCATGTTCGTTATCTTCATGACGAACAACTATCCATCCCTGTTTGTGATCACCGATGTTGCTAATGAGTGTGAAGAATCCAAGCACTCCAATTTCAATCACGCCTATATATAAAAACTATTTTTTGAATGGGTTAATAATAGAGTAGCGCTTGTGACCTGGAAATGAACAAAACTCTGATAGCAAAATGTTTGAACCAGTTGTGCATTCAACTGCCCAATTGTTTTCTAGATTGGTAATATGCAGAAGAGACGTATGGCCTACAGAATTTATAAACTTATATAGTATTTCGATCTCGTATGGGCGCCAGACTTCAACAAAAAAACCAACTTCAGTTATGTGATTGTTCAACCAAGAAGTTCTAAATGATCGTTGCCACAAAATTGCCTGGAAATGTTTGGAAGTTGATCCGAACCGGATCAATGTCGAGAAAGGAACCCACAACAAAATCAGTTCCAATATCTCCATTGGCAACAGACTCCAGATGGCAGGATCCATTTGTAGCTATATAACAAAACAATGAAAAAACATATGGTTATGAACAAAACCAATAAAAATGAAAAAATATTTATTTTACCATTTTATACATGGAACATAACTTCATTTGTTGACATAAAGCAATGTCTATGTCAAACAAAATTGATCTTCCAATTTCAATTTTGGGGTCATTGACATGTGCTTTATGAGTCCAACATCCAAAAGCGGATGTTATAGTGATAAACGACATGTCAATGTTACGCATCCTATGTCTATCATCCAACAATGGAATGCTAAATGAGATCCCTCAACTTTTCATGTATAATCCTATGTCCACCATCCAACAATGGAATGCTAAATGAGATCCCTCAACTTTTCATTTATAAATGTGAGTTCTACATCCAAATTTGTTTTTTGGTTGGGCCACATATATGTTCATCAAAACCTAATCTATCATTTTCAGGTTTCTCATGATTATAGATATTGAGGTCATTTGCAAGAGGGGCCTCACCAATTGGGTGAGCACATGTCTCTTGACTTCTAACATGATGACACCTCTCTCTCAAATGGTATCCATAAATTTATAATTTATGAATACCATGGGACGAACCTAATGTATCATTTTTTAGGTTTCTCATGATTATACATATTGAGGTCATTGACATGTCATTTATCAGTCTAACATCCAAAAATTAGATGTGCAAGAGGGGCCTCACCAATTGGCTGACCACATGTCTCTTGACTTCTGACATCATGACACATCTCTCTCAAATGGTATTCCTAAATTTATAATTTATGAATACCATGGGACTCTGGACTACAATGTTTATATAAAAACAACAAATAACTCTGACCCATAAATTGCCATTTTAACCATCTGGAAAAACATTATATATATATATATATATATATCGATGTAGTCACAATCTTACACATAAAAATTACGAAGCATGATTTAAAAAATGAAATGAGTTGCATTTAAACATTTCCGTAATACATATCCATAAAGGGAAATTTGACATAGTATTTTCAAAAAAAAAACCTAAAAAAAAGTAGGTAATATAAAAAAGCAAGATTATATATATATATATATATTTAATTTTGTTGTCTTGCATTTCTAATTTGGTCGGTAATTTCTTCTTGTTCAACTAAAGCTTCCCAAGCTCTCTCAAACTCTTCTCTTGTTCTGGCTGTATTCAGTACTAAATTGAATAATTGGGAAGATATGGAAATCTGAGTCCCAAAACCATTGGGCAAATTTGGTTGGATTCGTTGCGGTATTGTCATGCTTCTTTCAAAATGTAAAATCTGATGTGCATGAACAACAAAGTTTATTAGTTAAGGTGGTGCTTCATAGTTTAACTCTTTAGTATATTAATAATTCAAAGTTTAATACAGACACACCACGTATATAGTGACATAGCAAGACAATAAAGATGAAATGACTAAATTACTTAACTTATATAATTTCAAATGTTCAATTCGTTACAACTAAAATGTAATTTTTATCCATCCTCGTTCACCATACCCCAATTTGTGTTGTCATTTGTCATGTGACAAGAAGATGTGTGATAAAACTTTTTGTTCCCATGGCCTATCTCCATCTAAGTTAGGATGTGGCTGGGTGGAATTATATTTCTATATCAATTATTGTGAGTAGTGTCAAGGACATGCAATGAATCCAACAAATAGTCCACCACAACGTTTGCATTTGCATATCCTTTCGATGAACTGAGGTGAACAGTACAATTTCGTACAAACATGTGGCACCCAATTTCTGCAACAATACATGGACCCCAAGGCTCTTCAACATGTAAACAAAAGTCTCTAAAGTCACTTAAAGGTGATCGTGAGAGGTGAGAGAGCTCAGTAAACCTATGGGACTATGGATTTATGAGATTATGTGAAAAACAATTCTAGCACACCCACATAGTTTGTCGTTGGATCACTTTGATAGGGATCAAATGGTTGAGAGATAGTGATGGAATAGAAGACACTTGTGAGTTATCTATGCCTTTCTACATGTTATCATCCACATTCTTCAAGTTATCCATGAAGTGTTGGTTATCCATTCATCACTTGTGAGTTATCCATTCATCCCTACCAATTATCGCTTAATGAGATACCGAAAACAAAAATACCTATCAACATCATTATTCATATTTCATATCTCAATTTATAAAGGAAGCATAGATATAAATAGCTGGCCATCCAACAACATAGTATAATTTTCAAATCAATAAATAATATTTCTGTTTTAGTTTAACATTAGAGAAATGCCAATATTAAAATTAAAATTTGAATTAATTCAAGTTCGCGATTCATATAGACATAATAAAACTCTTTTCAAATTAGTATAGTATTGAAAAGGTTAAAAATACTCAACAACATGGTATAAGTTTATAATAAATATTCTGAGGTGATTTACAATAAAGATATTTCCAGCCATTGCATTCAAAGCAAATAGTTATACTTCAAGGTAGCGGGATTTGAATTGAAGGATGGCTTCAGTTATAGTTCCATAAATTTCCTGAAATGTTGTTATTATGTTGTCTGCTTCACATTTGCTGAATTGATTGCTGGGCCTCAAATGTTGTTATGATATAGGCTATGGTTGTAAGCATTTCAGAATGCAAGTATATGTTTTTCTACCAAATGTTTTCCAAGGACATTTAAGTGTACATTTGGTTGATATGCTAATAATTCTATTATTACAAAATGGATTGGTTTTGGTTGATATGCTAATAATTCTATTATTACAAAATGGATTGGTTTTATAATAAAAATTTGAAACAGGTCAACCTTATATAAAACAACTGGGAGTAGGCGTTCTGAAGGTAGTTTAAACTTCTTAATCAAAGATCAATATAAATAACTGGGAGTAGGCGTTTTGAAGGTTGTTTAAACTTCCTAATCAAATCAGTATAAGTTGTTTTCAAAATATAGAAGTTGATTCAGTGAAGAATGCTGACCCTATAAAGAACAATAACTGGGAGTAGGCGTTTTGAAGGTTGTTTAAACTTAATCAAATCAGCATAAGTAGTTTTCAAAATATAGAAGTTGATTCACTGAAGAATGCTGACCCTATAAAGAATAATAACTAGGAATAGGTGTTTTAAAGGTTGTTTAAACTTAATCAAATCAGCATAAGTCGTTTTATTCTAAAACGACTTATGCTGACCCTAGAAAAAACATAGAATAACTGGCATTACCATAAATCAGTATAAATCGTTTTGAGAATATAGAAGTTGATTCAGTGAAGTATGCTGAATCAACTTATATTGTGTAAGTGGTTGTCTATCATCAAATTGACCGGCACATTGAAAACTTCTGAGTACCTAAATCTTATATATATAATATTCATTTATTTTATGTAAAAAATATTTTGAGTTTAAGACTTTTTGAATCTTAGTTTAAAAGATAAATAAAAATAATAATTAAATACAATTGTAAACCTAAGTTAAACCTAATTGTGTTAACCATAAACATTATATATATGTTAGACATCGGCATTTTGTATGTTTAAATGCAAAACCTACATGATAATGAAACATAATTGTATGCATAAGTTAAAGTGAGATGCTCTAACCTTTATAGAAAATGTTTAAGAATATTTTTTATAAATACTTAGTTAACATTTCTTTTGATATTTGAATGTAAAAGAACCTAGGAAAGAAGATAAATGAACCATAAAGAAAAAGAAGAAAAACAAGTAAAACAGCAAAACATTAAAAAAATAATACGGATATCAAAACATTAAAAAAAATACGGATATTCAATATCATAAACAATTTAATAAATAAAATCTATTCACATAGCTTTAGTGCATATCACTATTCAATCTTATAAAATATTTAATAAATAAATTCTATCTACACATATCTTTGATGCATATCATTATTCAATCTCATAAACAATTTAATTAGAATTAATGAGTTCGATAGTCCTGTTTTGCTTATTATTATGTGTGTGAAATAAGAACACCATTAGGATATCATTAAAAAACACTATGTTTCTCTTTATTTCTCACTTTCGTGAATATATGTGCAGATATTCAAGTTTTTAAGACTTTCTTGAATATATTTGTAGATACTCGTGTGTTTAAATGTAAAAGTGAACTAAGAATTGGATTGCAATAACTACAAAACATTCTTCAAAGTCTTTTAGAATTTAAAATAGATATTTACTTTGCAGAGCCGGTCAATCTAATATATAGATGTTCTGTCAACTCTCAGTATCTGAGAGAAAGGACGGATATTCAAGTTTTTAAGACTTTCTTGAATATATTTGTAGATACTGGTGTGTTTAAATGTAAAAGTGAAGTAAGACTTGGATTGCAATAACTACAAAACATTCTTCAAAGTCTTTTAGAATTTAAAATAGATATTTACTTTGCAGAGCCGGTCAATCTAATATATAGATTTTCTGTCAACTCTCAGTATATGAGAGAAAGGACGGTCAGTCAGTCAGACGCCTGTTATTGTTTTGCAGAAGACGGTAAATTATTTTGCAGAAAGAGCTCTGAGTATTTCAGAGGCGACTATGATAAAAGACAACTATGCCCAATGCATTGTATTCTCAACTACAAATTTTAAATGGATAAAATTAAAATTTGAACCAAGCAGACTGTAGCTGCATAACTTGTAATCCCCTGTGCTGGTCGAGTTAGGTAAAGATGGAGAATTTAGAACATTATCCATGCCCGGACTTCCTAATAATGAACCATTTGAGATATCATGAGATACAAACTATCCATACATACTGATGAGAAAAATTAGTACTCACTTCCACCCGCGATTGAAATTCTGGGAAGGGATTATAATCTATAATCACATAAGAAGGTTTAAATTAATACGTCAATTGATTAAGTCAAAATAACATATACATAACTTGTGAGGCAGGTAACGTGGCTCTGAAACCCTACAATTTTACTAAGAAAATCCAATACTCAATTAATGTACTTATGAAATGTTAATTTGGTTGGATATAATAAGTTGGTTGCAGTTAAATTTTAATTTTAATAATATTTTAGAATTTAAGGTGGTTAAGATTTTTTTAAAATTGCATGAAAAAGGATAAAAGTATTGTCTAAATAAAATGTATGGTAGTTGTTATAAAGTTGAAATAAATATTTTTTGAAAAAAAAAACTTGTAATTAATGATGCATGAATAAGTGAAGTTAATGCATAAATACCTCTTGATAAATGTATAAATAACAAACAGTTCATAGCATTCAACCCAATTAATTAAAAAGAACAGCACATAGCATACAACCCAATATCTAATTTAAAAAGCAACACATAACAACTGATTTATGGTCAACTACCATAAATTAAATTAAATTGCTATATATATATATACATATGGTTTTTTGACACTTCTAAATAAATGTGGCGATAGTTCTGCCGACATTAGGGTTAGGAGAGCCATAAGACAGAATAACTAAATTCACCCAAAATCAAACATCTAGCAGTGTAGTTGTAGATATATAATTTACATAAACAGAGAAAATCCTCGTTGATCTTCCATGTGATTCAATTCGTTCACTCTATCAGTAATGAAATTGCCCCAGATTCTTTATATGGAGAAACTGCAAACTTACAATATATATATATAATAATCGTCGTTATTCAGAAACCTTAACCGTCGACTCTCACAACCTACTGCTCAAGATACGATATTTTCTCTTTAATTACCTGCCATGGATGATCTATGTTGTATCACCAATGGTAGCGTAATACTGGAGGGAGGAAGGTTCTGCGCAGATTCTAAGATGACACCAGCCAGTCTGGGTTCAAGCAAAGGCGAACCCACAAAATTGGATCCTATCCCTTTTATCATTATACAGGCAACCCATACCCCCCAGTCAAGAAAACTGAGACAGTTTAGAAAATAGAAAGAAAGTTGCATCCATAGGATTAGGTCTAGAACGAAGTTTCTCGGTAATTTCATAGTGGATGTTTTCTTCATCAAATAATGCGCATACGTTAAAATTGGGTTGATATTTTTACGCGTCCATTAATTAATTTAACAAGTTGGTCGTTCTTTTATATTAATCAAATAATGTGGTAATAAATCATGTGGAAGAGTTTAGAGCAGTTTTTTACATGCACGGTAAAATAGTTCCACTTGGCAATGCTTAAGACAACCACTTAAGCGATTTATAAAATAGTTCCATTTCTGATTGAGCGATTTATAAATATTTTCTCCCGCAAGGTCTGCCCGGACAGACATTGGACATCAAATTTAAACAATACTCAGGATATGTAACAGTTGATAATAAGGCAGGCAAAGCGCTTTTCTATTATTTCACGGAGGCCGTCCAAGATCCCTCTTGTTCTCTGGCTTAATGGCGGTAAATGGCGGTAAATTCATTATAATATTAATTCTATTGTCTAGTTTTCATTGTCTTGACAAACCGCTTGGCGCACAGGACCTGGATGTTCGTCACTGGGATATGGAGCAATGGCGAAATGTGGACCTTTTCACATAAACCCAAATGGAAAAATGCTGGAACCAAGGTGAGTATTGCAGAGCCGGTCAATCTAATATATAGATTTTCTGTCAACTCTCAGTATCTAAGAGAAAGGACGGTCGGTCAGTCAGAGGCCTGTTATTGTTTTGCAGAAGATGGTAAATTATTTTGCAGAAAGACAACTAAAAATTGTCTTGACAAACCGCTTGGCGCACAGGACTTGGATGTTCGTCACTGGGATATGAAGCAATGGCGGAACTTGGACCTTTTCACGTAAACCCAGATGGAAAAACCCTGGAACCAAGGTGAGTATTGCAGAGCCGGTCAATCTAATATATAGATTTTCTGTCAACTCTCAGTATCTGAGAGAAAGGACGGTCGGTCAGTCAGAGGCCTGTTATTGTTTTGCAGAAGACGGTAAATTATTTTGCAGAAAGACAACTAAAAAGTTTTGCTTTTTGTTGTTGTTGCAAAACTCTGATAAAAGCTAGTTAAATTTGATATTGTAAACTAAAAACTTGATTTTAAAACTATCTAGATAACCAAAATTACAACTTAAACATTCCAAATCGTGATTTCAGCCATAATTTCTCTCCGGCGATTCGGAGCATTTTGGTTACGCTTCTACTGCTCCTTTCAGAGGCGGTGGGAGGAATTGTGGTCGGTTCAGGTTTCGTCTAGACTAGTGATGACGTGTAAAGGATGATGACAGATACGTATGACAGTGAACGGCTGACAGAGATTGGCATGTATGAGACTGAATGGTGGGATGGTATTGGTCTGTCCAAAACTGTACAGTGTCCTATTGTAAATCTTTTAAAGAGTCTATTCTAATTCCATAAGGGAAAATGCAACATTTAAAAAGTTTTTTTTTGGTAGCAGGTTTCCACAATATAAATTCCAAGATTTATTCATAGCAGGCGAAAGTTATGCTGGTAATATCCTAGTAGTATTTAAAGTGTAGAATATAGTACAATGTTTGTTTATTTGGTCATTCCTTCTATCAAATAGACTTGTATACTATGAACAAATTCAAGCCCTGTTCGATTTAGAGAGAAACACAGATATTTCAGGGTTACCTCTACTGCACAGGAGAATCCGTGAATGCTCTAGCGACCGGTGAATGCTCCAGCGACCAGCGAATGCTCTAGCTACGAATCGGCGAATGCTCCAGGATTGCATAGGAATGGGGAAACTGGGTTTTCGAAACTGTATCAGGACTGGGTTTTCGAAACTGTATCAGGACTGCACAGGAATGGGGAAAATGGGTTTTCGAAACTGTATCTTTGGGTTTTGGAAACTGTATCTCTGGGATCTCGTCTGCGCTTATCTCCTCCACCGCCACGTCTCCTCACGTCTCCTAACAGACCTTTGGCAGCTAACAGATTCCTCGACGACTCCAGCGAATGCTCCACGACTCCAGCGAATTCTCCACGACTCCACATATCTAGGCGCTGGCTAACGATTGACGACCTCATCTGTTAACAAACTCTCCTAACAAACTCCTAACTCATATGTTAAAAGATCAGACGATTGGGATGATCTTGAGCATCCACTTAGCGGGATTTGCAGGATCTTGATGATCCGCTCAAGCAAGTCCATCCCCCCCCAAAATACCATTGATATACGCCTATCGGCGTAAATATTCCGCTTACTGCAGGAAGGATGAATCAACTTCAATGCTCCAACAAACACTCTCCATTAATTGAAAATGACTTACCACCTGCTTCATCTAGCCCAGTGCACAACAACTGATGTTATATATATATATATAATAACATAAAAAATAGAAACTAGCAATTTTTTGCTTTGCCCGTTAATCGACGGCTGGCAAATGCACTTAGACTTCACAGCTAACGTGGAAATTTCATATCGGGGTGTATTTGACGGTGAAAAAACCCAAATACGTCTATACGGGCATCAATTTTAACCCTTGCTCCGGGGAGAAAAGTATATTCTTTGAAATGTCTTATTAGAGCTTCTAACTAGACCGTTAACGAATAGAAATGAAATTATTTGCATGTGTAATAAATTCCTTCTAATGTATTATTCTCACTTTCTGCATATATGGATCGGCCCATGTGGGCGGGCCACATTGTTGAATTGTACTATTTCTATTTCCATTGTATGCAGAGTAAAACAATAATCACCTTCTAGATCAATTGAATCTATTCCCACAGTTTGTCTTTTCTCAGCAGTAGATGCAAACCTTGATTGAATATTTCTTCGATAAATCCGTGCCTGAGTGTTCCAGTCTGTATATGAGATCATAGCTTCTTTTAATGTCAATTTTAAAAATATTTCTTTAATTTTAAAAGTGTCTTGATACATAATAGATTTAAAATTAAAATGAATCTGTAATATTCTTGTTTTCACTTACTTAAAATGACAAAGAGACAAAGACAAAATTCATCTTCACACATCGGGTGCAGCCGTAACCATGTAATATTCTCATTTTCACTTATGTAATATTCTCGTTTTCATTTACTTAAAACTATAGAGAGACAAAGATAGGCACTTGATATTCTCGAATAGCTGCTTGAGAATAATTATTTTAATTATTTTTTTTCTATAATATTTTTGTTGTTTTGGTGTATTAATATAGCAAGTGTTTCAAACAAAACGTTTACTACTTTTTACATTTGTTACTTCAATATTACAAAAGTTACAAACTTTACATCACGTTACAAGATCTCTCCCATAATATTCACTATCACTATTATTTTTTGCCGACATGTTACAAACGTTACAAACTTTACATCACTTTACAAGATCTCTCCCATAATATTCACCATCACTATTATTTTTTGTCGACATGTTACAAAGGTTACATCACGTTACACGATCTCTCCCATAATATTCACTATCACTATTATTTTTTGTCGACATGTTACAAACATTACATCACGTTACAAGATCTCCCCCATACTGGTCTGTAGAGTGCCTCTCGGCGCAATCATCAGTCATAAAGCATAACATTAGATTTCTATAAAGAATATTAAATAAATTTATTTTTTTAATTTAAATAAAATATTAAATAAAATTATTGTTTTAATTTTAAATTTTTAATGTATTAACATTATATTTTTCACTTTTAATGATTTCATTAATTTTTCTATTGTATTTTTAGAATATTGTTTATTTTATTTACTTTATTTATATATAGTAAACAATATTAAAGCATCGCTCTTCTTAGGTATTGTACTCAAGTAGGTTTGCACCTCCGGATATGTGATCCCTCTCGGTGCTAGATAGAGCCTAGGATTTGGATCTATGCTGGTTTAGATAACAGTTTCGACCCACATGATGGACAACCATGCTTCCCCTCGGTTTGTAGTCCTAGAATAAATATGAAAATCATATTTCGCAAATGGTAAAATGATTATAATAATTACAAACATAAATTATAAATAACTTACCACAACAAATAGAGAATCGCGTGAAAAAAGGAAGTTTCTATCATAAATATGTCTTGATACGTCATACATATTTACACCATTTCATAATTCATGAAGATCATCAATGAGAGGCTCCATATATATATGTACATATCCTTTACTTGGTACTTTCCTATGTAAATTTAAAAAAAAAGTTAATTAAGGGTAAACTAAATGGACAAAATTTTATATGATTTTCAAGAAAATATTGCATAAGTAATAGAACCTAGTACAATTAGAGTTAACATCGCATGCACCCTTTTCATTTCCATCAAAGTGGGGAAGATTGTTGTTAATAATGAGGACTGGACAAACATAATAAAGGATTTATATCGTCCATTGCTAGAGAAATTCTTGTATTTCTTGGCTCATTTCTTAAATGTGGCCATTTTTCTTCCACCTCTTCCCAATGTTTACCATATGTAGCCATACGAATCACACCATCTTGACTCCTCCCTCTTCCATGATAATCCATAAATCTTTCCAACTCCTTACATTTGAACATCCTTTCAAACCTTGGTCTTAGAGGAATGGGCTACATACGCATCACACCATCTTGACTCCTCCCTCTTCCATGAGAATCCATAAATCTTTCCAACTCCTTACATTTGAACATCCTTTCAAACCTTGGTCTTGGAGGAATGGTCTTAGAGGAATGTGGCACAATACGTTATGAGGAACTTTCTTGGATACTTGATCTTGGTGATACGTATTAGTGTGACACACTGGGAATTGTTGTAAATTTGAATTCTTTCCATAGTACAATATATGGTCATTTGGACAAGCATCATATGTATTGTACTCCATTCCAATGTAATTCATTAACGATGATACTTCTCTATGAGAATGACTCATTTTATTTTCCTTTGGAAGTATTTTTTGGCAAAAAGTCTACATTATGAAAAAAAATATTTTTATAATAACAAGTATAATGAATATTCAAAATATGTATAGCTTTTAAAGATATAATTTATAGGGATTTAAAATCTTGCGTCAATATATCAGTAAAACATGTGTTTGTTAATCTATATGTAACCTTTGAAATCAATAATAACATAATTGTTGCTAGTATAGAACATTCTGCATTTGGGAAAAGAGGTGCCCTAGCCAATTCTTTTAGAGGCGAATCAACAATTTCTTCTGCATATGTGTAGAAGCCTTATATAAATTCATTCACACCAACCTCATGTATATGTGAAGTGGTCTCATCCATATATGTATCTTCTTCTTGACCTTGAGCGTAGCTATCATGAATGTTAATAGTTGGGTCTTCAAGAATGTTGGAGCTGGGAATGTCTTTTGACCAAAACGTTATTTGAAAAATAGTCAATAATAATATAAAATATAAATCGCATATTCATTTATATAAAGCATGCCAATTTTTAAATTATAGTATACCTCTTCTACATAAACTCCGTACTTCAATATATGGATACCAACAAGTCGATGCTTCTTTATTTTCTTATTTTTACATATTTTGCAAGTGCAATATATCATTTCATTGAAGCATTCCTCTCTCCCTAGGATTGCTATTGATGCTCGTTCATCTGAATATCCAGATGATGATGTGTTATTTTGCTGCATCCACCATGTATTATTTTTCGAGTTTTATTTTTTTAAACCTATATGTTTATGCAATACCATTTACAAGATCATTTCCAAAATAATAGGACAAAGAATCAAACCTATGGTAGATGCAGGAATCTCTCCAAAATAGTTTGGATTTTTTCTATGTAGACAAATTCGTGATGTTATGGGTATTGTTCAGAAAGGGGTCCATTCTATCAAAACAAAAATCTCAAAGTGGTTGTAATCAAGATAAACTTTAAAAAGGAATATTATAATGTAATTTAGATGTACCTAAGGATGATACTAAGTCAATTAGGGTTTTGTGTACAATTCATCAAATGGGTTATGGCTTGTATTCACTATTTCATTCTATGTCCTTGTTAACAGTGTGGCAACAAACTTTTTTTGTCCTTGGAGAGGAATCAATCAAGGGTTCCCTGTTTCCCCTTTATTGTTTCTTCTAATGGCGGAGGGGTTAAGAAGATATATTTTAAATGCATGAGGTGCAAGGAGATTTAAAGGAATCCATATTGGAGGAAACTATTGGCTCACTCACACCTTATTTGTAGACGACACACTAATATTCTGTGAAGGGTCTAATAGAGATTTGGATACCCTTTCTGGTGTTATAGAACTATATTTCTCCATAATAGGGATGCAAGTAAATGAACATAAATAAAACATTGCAGGAGAAGGTATAGATGAAGAATATATGAAAATTTACTAAAATATATTTCCATATAATCTGTTTGTTCTTGAAAATTGTTTGAAATATTTAGGATTCCATCTTAAACTAGCATCTTATTACATAAATGATACGAAGTAGATTTTATCTAAATGTGAGAAAAGAATGGAAAACTTGAACTAAAAGTGGATATCAAAGGAGACAAATCTATTGCAATCTTTAATTGGTTTCCCTAATTTGGATTTGTAGGCATCCCAAGATAGGTGGAAGAAGAAACTATAAAAGAATATATTCCATGGTCCTATTTTGATGGTGTAGCGCAAAGGGATCCCAATGCAGTAGGCATGGGAGTTGTGATATACCTTTCAAATGTAATAATCCAATCCAATTTTATTTGTCATTAACTCACTTTTCTCAAAAAAAATTCAAACAAAGTGTGAGTGCAAGGGTTTTGTACTAGTCAATTGTGCAAGGATCAAGGAGGTAAGTCAAAAATAAGAAAGGGAAGAGGGTTGTGATATCTCAAGTTCCTATGCACACTGTACCGAGACCATTTATGTTTCAAGCATCAACGAGGATGAAGTCTACTCCAAGGCTCCTGGGCACTCCAACATATGCAAACTAAAACCTTTGCTTGTCACTTCCCAACAACCAGTGGCAAGGGAATTTGACTTACGGAAGCTTGAAGATCTCTAATATCATGATATGTAACACTAATAATATGTTTATGCATGTTTATAACATATTTGGAAAGGTTGGGGGGTCACACAAGCAAGATTAGCCTCTAGGACTTTGAAGAAACTTGTGTAAATATTACAAGCAATACTCTGGATGAACTTTTGTGTAAAGATTACATATTAGAAAGGATTAGTCAAACTGATCAAATTTCGAGACTAGGTCTTATGACCAACTCTTCTATATGAAATTGAAAAATGTAACTTTCTTTATATTCAAATAAAGTTATGATTTTTTCTCTGAAGGAAAAAAAAAGACTTCAATTAAGACAATAAATAGAGTCTCTCACTATTGGGTTATTATGCACTATGAGGTCAAAATTGTGAAAATATAATTCCTTTGAAGTGATAAGCATTAGTTCTACTATGTGTGTTACCTAATAAATATTAAGTTAGTGTTTGTATAATATGGAAATTATATAAATGCTTACTCTACCTACCCCATTCTTTCCTCCATTTGAGAAAATTAATAAGATTTTAAAATAACAATTTGGAATGATAAATCATTTTGTTAAAATTACTATAAAAATAAATAAATAAATACCTAATCTGCCATTTTGTTGAAATGCACTTAGTGAATATTTTAATAAAATTATGCAAAGATAAGTGGGTACTAGTTAATATCCATAAATAAATACTTGTTGTCAAAATAAGTATTCTAAGAAACATTTTATAAAACAAATATTTTTTTCCTTAAAAGAAAGCATCTTCTCTATTTGTTCTCTACATATAATGCTAAACAAACAATTTACCTATCAAATTTTATGCCAGTTCCAAGCATATAATCTTTAAAAAAAACTGAATCCTGAATCTTTATTTTGTAAGTAAGAGAGATATTATTAACAGCAAAAAAAGAAAGATACAACTAGCATTACTCCAGTCCTTCTGATATAACATATTCAACATGGCATGCAAGCTAGTGTCGAACTATGATAACCAACCCATCCTGGTATTTTACCTATTACAAAACTTCCACCTACAGAACTGCACACCCAAAAGAAATTCATAGGACTAACATAACTATCATTCTAACCAGGGTGACTTCCAACTTGTCCAAGAGACCGCCAACCGAGCTAATAACCATATGAATAACTAGAGACAAAACCTGCTCTAGATGGAGCACACAGGATAGAATTCAAAAGGAAAATAGGTGAAAACCCAACACCAGGCCATTATAGCAGAATGTACAGAAAATATAGAAAACCACTAGGCTTCTTACCACTATCCTCGGTCGGGTTTACAAACTGGGGAATGACCATGGGGGTTAGAATCCCAAAGAACTACATGCAGAGGTCCATCTTCTAGTTCAGTTGCTTCAAGTCCGCATCCATGCCCACTCTCCATTGCTCCATGGACTCCCCTGAATCTGCGGTGCCCTCCTTTTTCCAGGTCGAGCGTCCGATGATGTTCTTCATAACCCAGAAGAGGGCTATCGTTCGCTCATATAGGATTAGGTGCCCAACATTGTGGCCTGGGTCTAAGATCCAATCAACCAATTTCTTGCATTCCTCATGGATTGTTTCCTGGTCACATTCTTCCCATAGTTTCTTCTTTGAGTGGTTAATTTTTTGTTGAACCTTAGATGTCAGCTCCAGCTCAAACATGCGGGACTCCCACATGGCTTTCCTCTGAGCGTGAGTCACCCTTCCACTATACTCAGCACCACCTAATACTCGTTTCCCTTTGCCTTTGCTTGCCTCCATACTCTCAATTATTTCCCGGATCAAACTAACAACAACCCAAACCTAACCCTTCCTCTCTCTATCCAGAACAAAAAATGATGCAGATTTCCAACAGGCTTGATAAGCCTCTCTGAGCTTCCTTAAAATGCAGCTTCCAATTACAAATCATGATTTCCTTTATTCCTATCATGATGATACACAAGTTGGTTGTCGTACTGAGCAGATCGATCTCCTGCCTTAAACCAAATTTCTCATTTATCTTCTTCATTGTTGCATGTATGTCCTCTTTCCGATGGGACTGACTCTGAGCCTGATCAGTTACCATATTAATACTCATATGATATTCAGTTGATGTCACCATCCTTCTCTCATTGCCACCCATTTTCCATATTAAGTGGGAGATCCCGCCCCCTTTCCTCCCCCCCTTCTTCATCACTATCGTGCGTGTACTGGAGCAGGAGGTGCATACAAGTGTCTCGGGATATCACATATGTCAACTCGTTCCAACCTTTGACCTTCATGTTTCGGTGGGTATAGATTCCAAAGTTTGCTAACATGTCGGCGACCTTGTTCCCCTCCCTCCTTATGTGGTTGAAGCACACCCCCAACCCCTCATCCAATAATTCCTTAATACGCTCCACCCTGCTCTCTAGATGCTAAGACCATGCCACCTTGGCAAGTTGAGTTTCGTTGAGAAACTTTGTGGCCATGTTAATGACCAATTGTGAATCCCCTTCTATCAAAAGTGGCAACCAACTGGTTTCCTTCACCATTTCCAAACCTTGAATAAGCCATTCAAATTATGTAGCATTGTTCGTTTCCCATCCGATGAACCCCGCGTTGAAGTCGAGCATGTTCCCTCTAGAGTCTTGAATGATGCATTTTTACCTAGCCTAGCATGGGTTCCCCTTCGAGGCCTCATCAAAGTTCATTTTAGAAAACCCTAATGGCAGAGGACTCCAATGATTTGCGCTTGAGATATTTTTGTTCGAGCTCTGCCGGTGGAGGGTTCCTTACAAGGTTGATAACCCCCAGGCTTACAAAATGATTATTTCAGGCCTAGCCACCTCCCAATCTACATCCCTATGGGCCTCTATTCTGATAGTTTCCTCCAACTGAGATGTGATTGTTACCCATACCTTCGGCTGCAGCCATGATTGTCCTTGAAACATTCTGAGGTTTCTCTCCTGCCATATTTCCCATACAACAAAATGAGGATAGATTTCCCGCAATTTTTTCAGGATGGGATTCTAGAACGGTTTTTTGGACCATTCTGTAAGGCTTCTCTCTGAGATCTGCCTGATTCATTCCAATCTATGAAATCTTGCAGCACCCTAGTCCCAAATGCTAGAGGCAAAAAGACATTCATCTAGAAAGCAACCGGACGTCTCATCCACCTGCTCACAGGGAAAGTAACGGTAAGGCCCAATAATCCCTCTCTTTTTTAGGCTCTCTCTCGTTATTTGTTTCCTTATAGCCAACTAAAGACAGTAATTCTAGGCCATATATTTTTTTCCATAATTTTTTTCATGTTTCGTCCATAGGTTGGACTTATTCTTCTGTCAATAACTCATAGGATTCCTTTATTGAAAAAATACCTTGTGGTTTGTATCCCCACCTGATTTTATCTTCCCCGGTGTTTTTTCTAATCTATATGTTGGCAAGGGCTTCTTCCACTCTGTCAACTTCCTTTGTCAACCCCCATTTATACCACCAATCCCAACTTGGCCAAACCCTGAAATGTTGATCAACGTCCTGATCAACCCAGAGGTCTGCAACCTTCTTAATTCCTTAATGTGTGCATTCCTCAATGAGTTGTTGAATTCTAGAATCACGCCCTAGGGGAGGGATTTTTCGCCACGAGTCATCCCACAAATCTATGGATTAACTGTTTCTGATTTCCCAGAAGCTATGGTCTTGAACTAGCGCCTCCCTCTGCAAGCCGTTTTCCATATATGAGACCCTGGAAGGTCTTCTGAGAATCTAATGAGGTCTCTCTTATCCGAGTTCTCCACATATTTTATGTGCCATACCTTCGCCCAAGGCTCCTAAGAGTGAGTTACCCATCTCCACCAAAGTCCCCCCCCCACAAGATTTGCTACTTCGAGGTCCCTAAGGCCCAGGCCGCCCTAGTTCTTTGGGGTACACACTGTGTCCCATTTTACCAAATCCCATTTACAATCAGTAGTGGCCTCACTCAACAAAAACTTTCTCTGAATGTTCCTTATCTCTTTCAGAATAGATTTTGGGGCTTCCAGGGTAGAAAAGAGATATGTCGGAATGCCTTGAAAAATGGATTTTACCAAGACCAGTCTGTTTGGAAAGTTTAGGGGCCTCAAGGTCCATTTTGATAATCATTTTTTGATGCTATCCACAAGTTCCACCCATGACCCCCTTTTTTCCATAGATAGAACCAGTGGAGCACCCAGATATTTGGATGGAAGGGAGCTCTTTTGGAAGCTCAAAATGCGACATATATTGCGGCAGGTGATGTGATGCGTGTGAAAGAAGTAAACCTGGGATTTCTAATTATTGATCTATAATCCTGAAGCTTTACCAAAGGTTGTGAGACATTCCTTAAACTTCTGAGCCTCCTGGAACGAAGGGTACCCCATTAGCATAGTATCATCCACAAATTGTTGGTGGGTCTGCTTCTCTGCCCTTGGATGAGATTTAAGGCCTCTGAGGTCATTGTTATCTCTCATTCTCAATAGAGATCTAACTAATCCTTCAGCTATTAGGATAAAGATAAAAGGGGAGAGAGGGTCCCCCTGTCATATCCCACGTGAGGGCTTGATGAGGCTAGAAGGGCTACCATTCACAATAATAGAGAAGAAATATGAAGATACCAAGTTCATAATCCACTCCACCCAATTTAATTGAAATCCAAAAGCTATTAATATACCTATCATGAATTTCCAGTTGATTTTATCATATGCTTTTTCTATGTCCATCTTTACCATCATGCCCGGGAGTTTCTTGATTTTAAGCGAGTGGAGCATCTCATGAACCAAAATTATGCCATCCGTCATATGTCTTCCTTCAACGAAGCCTGATTTCTCTCGAGAGATCAGATGAGGGAATATGGCTTTAAGTTGATTAGTTATAACCTTAGTGATTATTTTGTATATCACATTACACGAACTTACAGGCCTAAATTTTTTAGGATTATCTTTCCCCTCACACTTTGGAATAAGAGTGAGAAACGTGGCATTTAGAGCTGGAAAAATCTTGCGAGAGGACCTAAAATCCTCCACGATTTTCCAAACTTCAAGTTTGATAATGTCCCAGAAGTGATGAAATAAATTCATAACGAATCCATTGGGACCCGGGGCCTTACCTACTTCCATCGGGAAGACTACATCCTCTACCACCCCCAAAGAGATAGATCTCATTAGGAGAACATTCTGCTCTTGAGAAATCAAAGAAGGAATGAGGCTGGTAATGTTCGCAATGTCTCTCTGTCTATCCGGCCTTAGGTCTGTCATTATGTCTTTGAAGTGGTGTTTTAGAGTTACCTCTATTTCTTCCCGCATTTCAACCATATCTCCCTCAAGGGTCCTTAGAGAGAGGATTTTTTTCTACATTCTATTCTAGGAAACCGAGCGATGAAAGAAGGAAGTGTTCCTTTCTCCCTCCTTGATCCACTTGCTCCTGGATTTTTGATGCCAAAGGATTTCCTCCTGCCTTTCTCGTTCCTCAATTTTAGCATTTAGATCTTATTCTTCCTTCTACAGGTTGGGTTATATCCTTCATTCATTCCTTTGGATTGAACCTCCTGCAACTTGGATTCCAAGGTTTTTTTGTCCACAAATATGTTTCCAAAATCTTCCTTATTTCATTTTTTTAATATTTCCTTCAGACCTTTAAGCTTTTGTTGAAACTAGTACATGCTCCTTCTCGAGCCTTCACTCAACTCCTCCCACCAAGTCTTAATTTTGTCTACAAAATCTGGGTTCCCTAACCAAAATTGCTCAAACCTCAAAGGTTTTTTGAATTGCAATCTCAGGCCACTCCACCTCAACTCTAGTAGCCAATGATCTAACCCCACCCCTGGGAGAGTTGTTGAATGGAGTTCACTTCCCAGTTCTAGGATGGACTCTGATACCAGGAACCTATCCAAATGTGAGCCTATGTATTTATCCATGCATCTCTTATTGTTCCAGTTAAAACATCCTTCCCCCAACAGGATGTCCACCAGCTTTAGGTCTTCGATCACATCACAGAACAATCCAACTTCCTCCTCTAACCTGCGCCTACCTCCCTTCTTTTTTTCTAGTGAAGTTATGAGGTTGAATTCACCCTCAATCACCCAGTGTTTCCCCTGAGACTTGCATGGGTGGTTCAAAGCATCTCAATGAACTTCCTTTTTTATCTTGTTGAATGAGGGCCATAAACATTTGTTAACACTCGTTCAATAGGGAATCCTATCACTTTGAAGTATGTCGAGAGAAAGTATTTAGACCCTCAGAAGCCATCTAAAGCGATCCTATTAGGATCCCAAAAAATTCCCATACTCTTGCAAAACCTCTTGCATTGATACCCATACCATCACTCCCCTTCCAAATATTCTTCCCTACTGCCTGAATCTGGTCAGATGGGATATTTGGTCTCTTGCAAGAAGACTAAATCCAGATTGGCTTTCTTAATCTTTTTACTCAGCATCTTAATTTTACGAGGGCTATTTAGTCCCCTGGTATTCCAGGATAGAATATTCATCAAGCAACCTATAATTTACAGGCCTTGGGCCACCTTAATGGTAGGGTACTGACATGACTCGATCAGTCTCCTCCCCACTGCAACTCTCTGCGTATTCTATTCCCCCCCCGTCTTATTACTAGGCTCTTCATATTTTCACTTATTTTCCTTATGATATCCTATACTAATCCATAGATGGTTGTTCTCTCTAGCCCTGAGGATGGCCTCCTTCAACAACCGAACTTGCTCCTACGGCATATACCATTTTCCTTTCACAGCATAGGCTTGCTCGATCCCTTTCAGATCTAGCTCCCCTATGTCCATATCCTCCGCCTCATCCCCAAATTATGGCTCGGCTTCTTCCTGGGTTCAATCTTCCTTTATTTCCGATCCAGAAGCTGATCGAGTCTCCTTAGTATCTTGGATGAGGTGGACTTCTTGTTTATCCTTTGTCTCTTTTTCTAGGGTTTCTTCCGCCATATCTTCCAGCACCTCAAACTTATTAGACGTTGAGGTTTTCTTGGAGATTTCTTGATGCTCCTACTTTCTTCCACCTCTTTTCCTTGGGGATACCCGATTAATCCCTTGGTCATTCATTTCCTCCTCCCTCCCTTGTGAAGGTTTTGGGTGGTTTGTCAAAAAATCCCTGACTAAATGACCATATTCATGGCATCTTCTACACCAAAACGGGGTCTTCTCGTAATCTAGAGGCTGGATCCATTCCTCATCTTCCCATGACATGTTTATGGCATCGGGGATTTATTTGGTCAGATCCATATACACACATATCCTTGCGTAAGTTGTGTATCGCTGGACCCTAGTCTGCTCAGATATTTTGATAAATTTCCCCAATGCATTTCCCAAATTCTCCAAGATTTCAGGATCCCAATATTCCCCTAGAAGCAAGTACAATCGGATCCAAACTGGTGCTACCCTCATGTATTCCTTTTTCAGGAAGAAATTTTCCTTCTAGGGGCTCAGGACTAGTCCCGTCGAGTAGAAGAAATATGGGCCTCCATCCATTACTCGGTTCCTATATTCCATATTGAAGAAAATGATTGTAAAAAAACCATTGGACCCTAACTACAGATCGAAATAACCTTTAGGCTTGCAAGTGGAATTGATCCACCAAACTAGGGCTTTCTCTGACGGTTGTAAACCCATAAATTTCCTGATTAGGGAATGATATTGCATGTGATGAATACGATATCTCATCTTCAAAGATCAAACTTGCATCTTAGGGATATCAGAGGCCCTAGGCATGCATTTCCCAGGTTTGCGATTAAAAAACCACCCTTCCGGGTTGAGCCAAGGTCTAGGGGGTCGAAATGTCCTCGATCTATAAATCTGGAGGATCCGAAACTGGGGAAGCCTTCTTGCCTTCCCTGTGTTTTTTGTCATTCGTCCGTCAGACCTCCCACCTTCGCAACACTCTGTCAGACCTTCCACCTTCCTATTCTTCTTTTCGCAACAATAACTCCTTGTGATCTCTCTATCATCCATTGGTCACTGTGTTAAATTTTCTCAACTGAATATTGAATCTACTGACAAGAGTAACTAGACAAAAATTTATAAAATTTATAACTATCATACAACAAGCTTAAACCAAAACAACTATTAAAATTAAACCACATAATTGGAAACATAAAAAAAAATTGATGATATGAGTTATCTCAAAAGCATTGTTTTACAAACACCTTGTTTTGTCATCTCAATACATATTTTTAGTGGGGATGCACAAGGATTTCATGATTATTGGAAGACAAATTGTTTAGTGGGGATGCACAGGAATTTCAGGATTACTGGAAGACACACCAATGACCACGTTAAAATGAAGTACCTATATGCATGAATGAAGCAAAACGCTAAATGATCAAACTTTGTAGTTGTACAATAGTATGCATGTAATTTTCCTCATCATCCAAAATGAATTTGGTGGTTCTCACTATTAAATTGTAAACCATAAAATTACATTTCAATAAATAAAATTGTTAAAAATATTGTATTTTTAAATTATTTATAAAAATTTACTTTCTTTAAAAATAGTGAAAAAAATTAATGTTTTTTCTTCATCTTTATAAAAAACATTTGAAGAAAAAAGACTTATAGCTAAATTTGTTGACTCCAAACTCATCATTATATAAAAACAAACATTTGAAAAAAAAAAGACTTATAGATGGCAGCTAAAATTAATGAAGAAAACAGTTTCACGGATTGGAAGGATACTCAGGAATTAAATCTATCTGGTGCTATGGCTGCTGAATGGAATTTTTATACTTATAAGCTTAGAAACACTGGCATAAGTTTGCATTTGTGTAAAGATTCGCTGGTATGGAGTAAGAATATGAAAACCGGGTCTATCACTGCGGCACTGGCATATAAATCTTCTGTTTTCTCCTCTTTTCCGAACTGTATCCCTGTGTGGTTTAAAGCTGTATGGAGATGGAAAATCCCACTAAAGACTGTGTTATTCTCCTGGTTATTGTTGGCTGGTCGTTTACTCACTTGGAATATGCTCCAGCGTAAGGGCTTTGTGGGTCCTGGCATGTGCACATTATGTCATAATGCTGAGGAAGATATTACCCATTTGATGATTGACTGCCCTTTTTCTGTGTGTGTTTGGAAACATATCGGTCGTCTTTTTGACACTGATCTTATTTGGCATGGAAGACATGTTACTGAGGCCTTCGGTAGATGGATTACTGGTGACAGTAAGATGCGGTCCATCCCATTTCATGTGTGCAGACTTAACTGGATGGCTCGAAACTCTCTTATTTTCAGGAGTACATATACTACTCCACTTCAGATTGTCAATAAGGTTCAGCTTATATTGGATGAGGGACCCTTGCTGTACAAGAAGAAAACGCCTCGTATTATTCAGCAACCTTCTTTTCGTCATGACTTGCCTGTAGGATACTTTGATGGGGCCTCTCATGCTGGAGGTACTTTGTGTGGAGCTGGGGCGATTCTTATATCGCCTCTTCTGGGCAGATTTAACATCAAATGGAATTGTGGGATTGGATCCAATACAAGGGCTGAATTACTGGCATTGTGGAGTATTCTTCACTTTGCTAGGTCATTGGGCATAAATTCCATTCAAATTGCTGGTGATTCCCGGGTTATTGTTGAATGGTTTAATGGTATTTTTCATTTGGAAGCGGTCCTCCTTACCTTCTGGATGGATCGTATCTTGCAGCTGAAGAGTCATTTTGTGAAGATCAGCATTCAGCATGTATATAGGGAGATAAATTCTGATGCGGATCTATTATCTAAGCAGGCTTTAGAGGGACCGGTTGGACATTTTTTGGTGGCTCGGGGGGATGGACGTGACCCATCAGCCTATAACTTTTTTGGATCTTTTTAGGTTTCTTGGCATATATGTATGAACGCATAAGATTGATATATCTTATGGTTCATACGGAGATCTCAACTTATGGTGTATTATGTTAATGGTTATTACATAATTAGCCATGGTAGGAATCTTGTTAGGAATGACTTTGTTTGTGAAAATATTGGGGGAAATGGGCAGTTATCTGGTATTATAGTTTTGTGGTGGATCGTCTCTGTACAAGGTCATGTATTGACGGGTGTCTTTTTGTATTCCACTGGTGATACCTTTTTTATATATAATATATATAAGATCTTTTTTTATGAAAAAAAAATAAAATTTGTTGACTCCAAACTCATCATTATATGAATGTCCATAACATGTACTCTGATATAAATGGGGAAAGGTGATTTGTACAAACTCCAAAATCAAGTATCTCTCAGTGCATAATGGGATCCACCTATTGTTGACTATTCACAGAACCCTTCTATTCTGATTTTTTTTTTAATATTCTTTACTTGAAAATATTTTTTTTTTAAAACAAAAGTGGTTTATGTGAGAAGCTTTCATATCAAGAATTTGTTTTGTAAATATTCTTTACTTGAACATATTTGAGGAAGAGGACAAAATGTATAGGTTCAAGGCTTGCCCCAGGATGAGGTTCATAAATATTTCATGTGATTGCGTTGGAGCTGGGAGCTCATCTATTTAAAAACATTTTGCGGATTCGCGGGCTCTTTTCTTTTTATATTTTCCTGAAATTGCAATGCTAATCAATGAAAAACAAAGCATTTTAGTAGAGCCATTGGCTTTGCCTTTAATAAATATTTCCTGTGATTGCGTTGAAGCTGGGAGCCTATTTAAAAACATTTTGCAGAGCCCTAGGATCTTTTATTTTTTATATTTTCCTGAAATTGCCAAGCTAAAGCTAATCAATTAAACTTAAGTTTTTATGAGAGCTAATCAATTAAACTAAAGTGAATCATCTTCATCCGATTAAGGTATTTGTATGCATACTATACTCCTATGATTGCTACAGGATCTTCAAAAAAACACATCATGCTTGCACATAAGTTAATAAGAACAACTGGATTCGAATTCAATTTATTAAAAAATTTATACATCTTTGAAAGTTAAAAATATTTTTAAAAAAATTATTTTAAAACATTTTTAGTAAAATTATTTCCAAGACTAAGCATGCATCTCAATTCACAAATCTGTTCAGCTCTGCTTTCCCATCTACACAGATCACCTTCGGCTTTGATATAGCCACCTCCACCTTTATCTTCAGCTTTGCTGCAACTGCCTCAAGCTTTCATGGATCTATGCAATTAGCACAACAAGCTGAATACACATTTAGCTTTTGTGCAGCCACTTCATGGCTCACAAATCTATGCAAACACTACAAGCTCATGAATAGGATTAGATAGAGAACTATGTTTTTGGCAAAGATTTATGTCATGTAAACCAGCATTCCTTTTCCCTCCATAAAATCATAATAATTTTTTTTCCCTCTATAAAAATATAAAATCGGTTTTTGATAAGAAAAAGGGTAAATTCAAAAAGCAATAATATTAAGAGTAAATGTTAAGATTGTATTAAAAATGATCTTAAACATTCCTAAAATGTATTTGAGACAAAATTATAATTTTGTCTTAAAAAATTATCTCAAACATTATCTTAAAATTTCTAAAAAACTATAAAAACATTCTGAACTAAAATGTAAGACAAAATACTAATTTTGTCTTAAAAATTGGTCTTAAACCACCTCACCTTGTAGTATTGTCAAACCCTTTTTTTTTTTTAGGTATAATTTGAACAAAGTGGTTATGGATTTGAATTCCTCAAAAAAAAACTATACAATTTCAAAAAAATCATCCAAACTAGAGTAAGGGAAGTTGAGTTCTCTTAACTTAGATATATTTAGATATAGCACCCATAAACAACTCCAACTAATTAAAAATCAATATGGGCGCATTTCATAATTATTGCCATAATAGAGATTCTAAGCAATATTGAAGGAGTTGCAATCATTTTAAATTTGCCACCTCAAAACTCTTATTGTCCAATTGAGCTACATTGCAAAGTAAGTAATTTAAAAACCTAGTATTGGTTGTGGTTTTTCTTCTAACAAAAATGTATCTTAGAGGAATATTTGATGGTCATAATATTCAACACTACATAAAGTATGCAAAGGCGTTATGAAAAAATAGTTAGATACTTGGACTCTCCCTTGAGTTAAAAGAAGATGCAACTAGATGGTGGTAGTTACTTAATCATGATAAGATGAAGACACTTTCTAATGAAACATATGAACATGTATTGTTAGGCAAGGAATCTCACACGGTGAAGAAGGATCAAGAGATCACTAAGGGTTTATTTTTATGCACAAACTTCCTATTACAGGTTTTTGGATGTATTCAACAAGAAAATGTTATTATTTCTATAAACCCTAGTAGCAAGCATAATTTATCAATGTTCATTTGGTTAAAAGGTGCAAGCCCCCATAAAAAGCATATTCAAAGCACACATGTTGAAGGTGAAATAGTTCAAATTTCAAAGGTTTGAATATAACTATGGATAAATATGTGTTGCATTCAAACTTTGATGCCATTGATATGGATGATGTGAATATTGTTTTGGAATATACTTGGATGGATGCAATTGGTAAAATTAATATTAATGTGCAAAATAAACTTATGTAACTTTTGTATAATAATAATAAATTCCATTCCATGATATTTTTCTCACTAAACAATAAGGGCCCAAGGGGGCACATGAATATACCCTTCTAGGTAAAATAGTGGAAGCACCCATAAATACAACATATTAAGAGTTTAAGGTTGGACCTAAAGAAGGGGATATAAAGAAGATGAAGAAAATCCCAAGAAAGGGCATAAAAAGAACAAAGAATTTAGGGGGATAGATGACTAAAAGGAACCACATGTTGAAGAGTCAAAGACCAAATAACCAATAGATAAGTTTGTTGTATATCACATCCACACCACCCATTGAAAAAACAGTTGTTAAGGCAAGCTCATGAGCATCGAAAAAATTACTATGGCTAAACATGGAACCAGAAAGACAACCAGTATGGAGGCACATGTAAAACTAAAATCGGTGCATGAAGATATCAAATTATCACAACAGCATGGAACCAAAGGAGAAACCAGAATTAAGATTGAGGTGGCAAGGTAAATGTTGGACCCCATGTCCATATTTCACTAAGTTGGATAAATGTTTGGGATTTGTACTAGTTGACTAGATTGCTTAGTAGATAATATTATATTTATGTCTCCCATGTTTAAAGAATGAAACATCCAAAGGGGGATGGAATGTAATGTACCTAGAGAGAATAATATGGGGTACTTAGGGATGTATCCAAGAGTATAATGATTTTAATGTAAATAGTCCAACTTGACAACTGGTGGGTAATAAATATGCCTACTAGGTACTTAGAAGAATTAGTATAATAGTAAGGGGTAGTTAGTGTAGGAATACTCATGAGATGGTATAAATAGACATGAGTATCATTGTATTGAGTAAGTTGAGTTGGATGTGAGTATTCTTGTTGGAATATGTAATGTTATATTGGAAGTGTTGTAATGTCTAGGGTAATGTTGTAAGATATTATGATGTCTTATCTAGCAAAGGAAGGCATAATTGTCCCTATCTTATGTAAAATGAGTTATCATAACATTTAAGCTATATGATCTTAGGATCTTATCTGAGAGAATAACAAGCACAGCAATCAAACACAAGAGACAATGAACACAAAGATTTTCCTCAGGGAAACCATAAAGGAGAAAACCCCACAACTTCCTCAGAGATAGAATCAGCACCAAAAGTAAAACCCAAAGACAGTAAGATGATCTCCCGACAGCAGTCATCTCTCTTTCTCTTATCCCAGCTACTTCTCTCTCTCTCAGTAATGCGTTACAACTGAGTGTGAGTGAATGAGAATGAATGTGTGATAAATAGAGAGGCTCCCTCTCTATTTATACTACTTCCTGACTTGACAATAAATCACTAGGGTCGACTTCTCTAGGAGAGTATAATAACCCTAGGGCCCCACAACTGTGGGGACTTTAACCCTTGATCAATAAGGAGGGTTATACTCTATGACTTTACATGACTTGTTTACATTATTGAATCTCCCGATCGGAACATCGGGGCATGGCATGACTCAATTACATTACAGATACTTCCTGGAATAAACATCGGGGTACAATACATAAGTTATACAAGTCAATACATTCTGAAGTTACAAATACATCAACACTCCCTCTTAACTAGGAAGGTATTCTCTCGACACAATTTATCGGCACAAGTATTCTTCTCTGTATCATCCGGATCATCATCAAGTCATCTTCATCTTCAAGTCATCTTCATCGTCAAGTCATCAAATCTGGATCATCACTAGATCTAGATCATCACTGGATCATCATCAGTTTGGATCATCACTGGATTTGGATCGTCACTGGATCATCATCAAGTCTGGATCATCATTGGATCTAGATCATCATTGTTGGATCATCATTGGGTCATCATCATTGGTGCTATCTCAATTCTACTCGTCACAGGAAGTTCTACAGAGCCAGCCCTTTTTCATGTCGGGCATAGGCCTAGCCTCCATGTAGGTCTTTATCGACTGAGCCAGCCCTTTTTCATGCTAGATCCACATCTACAGAGCTAGACTTTTTTCATACTAGATGTAGTCCTTTACAGAGCCAACCCTTTTTTATGTTGGATGTATCATCACAGAGCCAGCCCTTTTTCATGTTGGATGTGGCACCAACACAGAGCCAGTCCTTTTTCATACTGGAAGTGTCATCACAGAGCCAGCCCTTTTTCATGTTGGATGTGGCATCTACACAGAGCCAGTCCTTTTTCATACTAGATGTGTCATCATAGAGCTATCCCTTTTTCATGCTGGATGTGGCATCTACACAGAGCCAGTCCTTTTTCATACTAGATGTGTCATCATAGAGCCAGCCCTTTTTCATGCTGGATGTGGCATCTACACAGAGCCAGTCCTTTTTCATACTGGATGTATCATCACAGAGCCAACCCTTTTTCATGTTGGATGTGGCATCTACACGGAGCCAGTCCTTTTTCATACTGGATGTGTCATCACAGAGCCAACCCTTTTTCATACTAGATGTGGCATCTACACAGAGCCAGTCCTTTTTCATACTGGATGTGTCATCATAGAGCCAGTCCTTTTTCATATTGGATGTGGTATCATCACATATATTTGACCATGGAAGGAACCAATCATGTCATCATGTCACAGTTCTTACATCTGACCATGGAAGGAACCAATCATCTCGCCATGTCAGAAAGGCACAACACTTACATCTAACCATGGAAGGAACCAATCCTCTCACCATGTCAGAAAGGCATGGCACTTACATCTGACCATGGAAGGAACCAATCCTCTCACCATGTCAGAAAGGAACAGCACTTACATCTAACCATGGAAGGAACCAATCCTCTCACCATGTCAGAAAGGAATGACACTTACATCTGATCATGAAAGGAACCAATCCTCTCACCATGTCAGAAGGGCTCAGCACTTACATCTGATCATGGAAGGAACCAATCCTCTCACCATGTCAGAAGGGCACAACACTTACATCTGTACATGGAAGGAACCAATCCTCTCACCATGTCAGAAGGAATCACGGACTAATCACTTCCCCTTGGAAGGAACCTCGATCTGGAGAACACCAAGATTCTCCCTGAATTACTCAAACTTCACTCTGGCTAATGGCTTGGTCAATACATCAGCGATCTGTTCGTCCGTGGCAACATTAGGAGCTTCACTACTCCTCTCTACACCATATCCCTGATATAGTGATATTTGATCTCGATGTGCTTCGACTTGTCATGGAACATCAGGTTCTCTGACAACTTCACACAACTCTAGTTGTCACAATATATACAAGTAGAATCCATGTGGAGATCAAATAAATCAGACAGTAGCTTTCTCAGCCACACTGCCTCACAACTAGTTGAACAAGCTGCAACATACTCTGCTTCAGCTTTACTTAGTGCCACACAGGATTGCTTCCTGCTAAACCAGGAGATCACACATGATCCCACACTGAAGCAACACCCAAAAGTGCTCTTCCTATCAGTGGCACTTCCTACCCAATCTGAATCCACAAAACCTTCCAGGTTAATCTCCTGATTCACCTCATACTTGAGCCCATAATCAACTGTACCCTTCAAGTACCTTAGAATATGCTTTGCAGCAACCAAGTAAACATGTCTCGGATCCATCAAGAACTAGCTCAATGTGTTCACAGCAAAGCAAATATCTGGTCTCGTATTCGTCAGGTACATCAAGGACCCAATCATCTGACGATACATCGTAGCATCAACCGACTCTAATGAAGCATCACTCAATAGCTTCATATGCAATGCCATAGGTGTGGTCATAGCCTTGCAGTCCATCATCCTGAACCTCTTCAGGATCTCTATTGCATACTTCCCTTGTCCCAGGGAAATTCCATCTTCATTCTGCCACACCTCCATGCCTAGAAAGTAGTGCATCATACCCAAGTCCTCCATCTTGAACTTGGAAGCAAGCTTCCTCTTTGTATCAGCAATCAACCCATCCTTAACTGTCACAAATAGATCATCTACATACATCATGCGTATCACTCGGTTGCCTTCTTCAACCTTGTAGTAAAGGTTGGAATCTGCTTTACTCTTGGTAAAGCCCAAACTGGATAAGAAGCTGTCAATTCTGTCGTACCATGTCCTGGGTGCCTGTTTTAAATCGTGCAGGGCTTTCTTTAATTTACACACATGAGTCTCTCTATCATGTGTCTCAAAACCAAGTGGTTGTTCCACATATACTTCCTCTTCTACTACACCATTCAAGAAATTTGTCTTAACATCCATCTGGTGTACTTTCCACTTGATTACTTCAGCTAAAGCAAGTATTGATCTAATGGAAGTATATCTGGCTACAGGAGCAAAGGTTTCTTCATAATCTATTCCTTCTTTTTGGGAGAAACCACGAGCCACAAATCTTGCTTTATATTTCTCTATGTTACCATCTGCATCATGCTTGATCTTATAGATCCATTTGGAAGTCACAACAAACTTCCCCTCTGGTCTTGGGACAACATCCCAAACATCATTCTTCATGATCGATTGATACTCTTCGATCATAGCATCCTTCCATTCTTTCTTTTCTGCCGCTTCTTCATAGTTGGATGGTTCTTTATCGATGAAGTCACATAATAAGGCTACATAATCGGAACATGACCTGGTTCTTTTCCTTTCTCTGTGTATTTCTTCTGGAGCCCCATATCTTTTTGCACTTTGGATAGCTTCTCGTGCCCAAGCAGATTTCCTCTTGTGAGGATTCTTTTCCTGAGGTGGATCTATAGGTTCTTGAGGTTCTTCTACTTCTCGATCTTCTTCTGGAATTGCTTCGTTCATGGTTGTGTCATGAATTATGGGTATTTCCGTTTCTTCATATTCTTCAACGGGTCTCTTTCTAGATTTGTTGTAAGATGAGTCTTCGTCAAAGGTTACGTCCCTGCTGATGTCAATCTTTTTGAATCCTGGAAAGTATATTCTGTAAGCCTTCGAGTTTTCAGAGTATCCCACAAATATACCCTTCTTTCCTGAAGGATCTAACTTTGTCCTCTTTTCTTTTGGAATGTGTATGTACACTGGACAGCCAAATATTCTGAGACGACTGACTTCTGGTTTCTTAACAGAAAAGACTTCTTCAGGTGTCTTGTTCTCGAGTACTCTGTGTGGAGTACGATTATGTACATACATAGTTGTTCTAGCAGCTTCTACCCACAGATACATGGGAAGATATTGATCATGAAGCATTGCCCTTGCAGCTTCCATGATCGTTCTATTCTTTCTTTCTGCAACCCCATTCTTTTGTGGATTATATGGAGTGGTTAACTCCCTCTTAATCCCTGAATCTTTGCATAATTCCTTGAATTCATTTGATGTGAATTCTCCGCCATTTTCTGATCGAAAAATCTTGATCTTCTTCTTTGTGTAGTTTTCGATCAAGGCTTTGAATTCCTTGAACTTGTTGAATACTTCGTCTTTGTTCTTCATGAAGTATATCCATGTCTTCCTACAAAAATCATCAATGAATGAAACATAATATACATACTTGCTTAGAGATTTGGATGACAGTGGACCGCATACATCGGAGTGGAGGATCTCCAAGATTCCTTTTGCCTTGCTCTCGCTACTTGGAAATGTCTTCTTCATATTCTTTCCTTTTGCACATCCTTTGCATACACCTTCATGTTTTGTCTGCATTTCTGGAAGACCTTCAACAACTTTGCTTGCAAGTGGTAGTTCCCTGTAATGCACATGCGTAAGCCTTCTATTCCAAAGTTCATTTGGTTCTACTGAATCATGAACCAAATCTTGTTCTGGTTGGCCCTTTAATTTGTATAGTCCTCCTTCTTACTCTCCAATTACTATTGCATCGTCAATAGTCTTTCCTTTTGGCCACATGAGGACTTGGCCATCTACAAATGCAACCCTCATGCCTTTTGCATCTAGTGCAGAGATGGAGAGAAGGTTCTTCTTTAGTCCTGGTACAAATAGGACATCCTTCATTTTCATAGACTTTCCAGAGTCTAGCTTGTAGGAGGATTCACCACTACCTTTTATTGGATACTGGTAGTCATCCCCAAGTTTCACCTTGTGGGGTGATTCATGTTCTGATAGTTTCATAAAGGATTCCTTAAATCCCGTCATGTGTTTGGAAGCACCACTATCTATAAGCCAATCATTGCTTCCATGTGATACAATTCACATGAGGGCAGAGATCAGAACATATTCTTCATCACTTGAAGAATCATCACTTTCTTGTTTGGCTCTCTTCTTGGGAGGTTCATCATCTTCTGCAGTGTGAGCATGATGTCTTTTCTTGTTTCCCTTTTTCTTGTGAGAACCCCCTTTGTTTTTAGGACAATATCTGAATATGTGTCCTTTCTCATCACATGTGTAACATCTGATAGTGGATAGGTCTCTTCTAGAGTGTGAATGCTTACCTTTGGAGTAATGATGGTCCCTTCTGGTTTTCTTGGTGTGGACTACGAGAGCTTGATCTTCATTTCCCATCTTTTCTTCTCAAGCTACTATTCTAGCTTCTTCTTGTGTAAGGCTTTAGCCTCATCTCCCACTGGAACTGGAACCTCCTCATTGATGTAGGAGTCCAACTCATTTTCTTCTAGGACCAGGGAGATCCTTTACTTCCAGGCTCGGAAGTTATCAGCTCCCTCAAGATTTTCATCAATCTTGGTATGATGAGACATCTTAACAGAGAACCTCAAATGGAAATACAAAAGATTTAGATCTTACCAGGTTAAGATGTCCGAACTGGATCTAGAGCTGAATTTCTGCAGCGCTGGTTCAGGAGCAAATTAGGGTTTGACTTTCCCGGAGTTCTACCCAACCAAAAACTTTGATCTTGATTTCTAAACTTTGATTTCAGGGAGGAGATCAATCCAGGCCTAGGCTCACTAAAAAATTCCACTTCTGTGGAAAGCCCTAATTTCTGGCAATAGTGTCGAGTCAAAAACTGAAAATGCTCAGAATCAGATTCTACTTCAACAGAAAGATGTTCCCTGGAGAGGAGAGTCAGCCCAACCTCCTTTTGCTGAAAATATGTGGAGAGAGATCCAAAAAGTAGGAAGCCCTAGTTTTCGCAGCTGCATAGTGTCTTCTTCTCAGGTTAGCTCTGATTCCATGTTAGATTTTTAACATTTAAGCTATATGATCTTAAGATCTTATCTGAGAGAATAACAAGCACAGCAATCAAACACAAGAGACAATGAACAAAAATATTTTCCTTGGGGAAACCATAAAGGAGAAAACACTGCAACTTCCTCGGAGATAGAATCAGCACCAAAAGTAAAACCCAAAGACAGTAAGATGATCTCTCGACAGCAGTAGTCTCTCTTTCTCTTATCCCAGCTACTTCTATCTCTCTCAGTTATGCGCTACAACGGAGTGTGAGTGAATGCGAATGAATGTGTGATAAATAGAGAGGCTCCCTCTCTATTTATACTACTTCCCGACTTGACAATAACTCACTAGGTCCGACTTCTCTAGGAGAGTATAATAACTCTAGGGCCCCACAACTGTGGGGACTTTAACCCTTGATAAATAATGAGGGTTATACTCTATGACTTTACATGACTTGTTTACATTATTGAATCTCCCGATAGGAACATCGGGGCATGACATGACTCAATTACATTATAGATACTTCCTGGAATAAACATCGAGGTACAATACATAAGTTATACAAGTGAATACATTCCGAAGTTACAAATACATCAACACAAGCATCATGGAGTAATATTATATTATTACCATTCATTATATAAGGAGTTGGAAAATCATTTATCCCACATATAGTATGAGATGTAATTCTTATATACCTCTAGCTATATAATAGAGGTGAAGGAGACACTTTTGAGTATTATGTTGAATGTTATTATGAATAACATTGTAAATTTGTGATAAACATATGTGGGTGGAGCTCAAGTGTAAAATTGGAGATTTCAAAAGAATAAAAAAGATCATAACTTCCTGTGGATGTTTCCCCATTTAGGGTTTTAACACGTTTGTCCAATGTACTATTTTTTGTCTCTTTTCCTCTCTTACTATTTGATTATTTGGTGTTTGTATAAATAGAAGGATAGACAAGTAGATTCTTGCTATTTATTTACATGTTACTAAACTTATTATTGTATGTTTATACATATTTCTCAATAATATAACATGGTATTTGAGTTGGTTATTGTTAGGTTTCCCACAATGGAAAATAGAGAAATTGGATAAACACAAAATCCAAATACACCATAAATAACAAACACAAAGGCAATCTAAATAGGTGTGAACGCACACAACTTTTCATTAGGTAATGTACATGAATAAAATGAGAATGGACCCTTGGGATTTAAATTCCCAAAGCATCTGTTGGACTCACTCACAACTATTCATATTCTCTATGAATTAACCCTCAATGGATTAATGATTCCAACAACCCCCCCCCCCCTTAATCTGAAAGAGTGTATATGAGTCCTAGAAAAGAGAGTTAAATAAAAGGCTTGACAATCTAACTATGCCAAGCAAGTTAGCAGAAGTTTACTTCTCCCACTAAGTACGAGTTCTCTCTGAAGTGGTCGTTTTGGATGACCACTGGTAACTAAATGGGGATAGAAGAATTTGATGTATTATACTAAGTGGGTGGCTTAATCTAACCACAAACTCCCAATATCAACAACTATAAAATCATGAACCATGAAGGTGGTTTAAGGCTAACTGAAACCTATGGAACTTGGCTTGAAGGCTCAGAGGTTCCTGGAACATTCTGAAAGGAAAGAATAAATTTATTGTATTCTATTCAATTAGTGGTTTTAAGATAACAACAAACTTTGTAACTTGTCAACAATTCTCGCTTAGAGGTTCTCAAGAAAATTCTGAAATGTTAGTAGAATATGGTGCGATATTCTATCAAATGGATAGCTATGCCTATGGCTATGGCTCTAACTACAACTCTGAGGATGGAAGGATAAAATATCTATATATGATGTAGGATTGCTTGTTCCCACTCACTTGTTCTCTCTCACTTGTTTTCTATTGTTCATCACTGCCCCCTGTCAGGAAGAAATCTGGAAATGGCTCTAACTACAACTCTGAGCATGGCAGGATAAAGGATCTATATATGATGTAGGATTGCTTGTTCCCACTCACTTGTTCTCTCTCGCTTGTTTTTTATTGTTCATCACTCCCCCCTGTTAGGAAGAAATCCAGAATAAGAAGATATCTCAACTACAAGATGTGTCAATACTCGTGAATGAACTCTCTGGTACGACATATATATATTATTGGTTGTTGATGACCATTTTCAAGAAGCAATCCACTCTTAGTGAATCTTCTCTCTTGTAGGTTTCTTCAAAATGAAACATCTATCTAAGGAAAGGGTTTTCTTTCTGCAATGCTTATGAGGGTGAAGATCAAAACATTGATATTTCATGTGTTCAACTCAATCATAGTGTTGGCAAGTCCAAATTTGAGTTGATGTAGATGAATATGAACTTTTATTGAGGAATCTAGCACTCTGAAACTAAATTGTCTTGGAGAAATCAAGAATGTGAGATGTCACTTCATTCTCATATCCAAGGCTGGTTTTATGCTTGTTGCGGTTGATATCTTCCCAGCGTATGATAATGGGCTTGGGAAGTGCAAGCAAAACCTTTGTATGCATAACTACATATTCACTTTATTTTTCTTTTGTACTGGGGCCAGTGATTTGCTTATGTGTTTCTAAAGTGGTGTCCTTCTATGTAGGTTGTTGAACAAAATCATAAAAAATATTATTCTAAACATGAACAAGTTCAGAATGTGTTTCTTATCATAAAAGTTGTGACTCAAGTTGTAAAAACTAAAGTGTATCTTGTGAATCTTTTACACAATCTCGAATGTGAGTGAGTGTATTCTTATCAATCGTGATATTAGGAGGATAAAAGTCGAGTGTTCAATAACTCTACCAAGTCATTTATTTTCACCATTAATGAAACTGTGACTCACTCAAACTAAAAAAGGGCTTCTTTAAACTCCACCCTTTTACAAAAAAGACTCAACAATTGAAGTATTTTATTTAGAAGCTAGAGTGTATCGGTCTTAGTCAAGAATGCGCCCAAGTACAATGCAATTCAACTTAATCTTGACAAGTACAATAGATTAGTTGAAAGTTACACAACACAAATGAACTTAAAACAATTAGTTATCATGAAGTTGAATGGTTCAATGTTAATATTGTTGCTTGATTGTGGTTTTATTAATGCAATAAAACTGTCAATTACATGTTCTTAATAGACAGGCTTCTCGTGTCCCCTGAGACAAGTGCGGGAGGGTCGTTGGATGCTCTCCTCCAACGTACCTCCTGTACTTTCCTTAGGGGACGCGAGAAGCATGTCTATTGAATAATGTTCTCCCAATGGATATAGGAGAAACTTATTATGTAGACAGGATTCTAGCGTCCCCTGAAGCAAGTGTGGGTTGTTGGATTCTCTCATACAACGAACCTTGCACACTTTCCTCAGGGGATGCAAGAAGCCTATATATTGAATAATGTTCTCCCATTGAATAAATGTGAAACTTATTTTGCATAAAGGATTCTTGCATCCCCCAAAGCAAGTACGGTAGGGTCATTGGATGCTCTCATCCAACAGTGCTCCTGCACTTTCCTTGGTGTACATAAGAAGCCTTCATATTGAATAATTTTCTCCCATTGAATATAAGAAAAAATTATTTTGTAGACAAGATTCTCGTGTCCCTGGAGGCAAGTGAGAGAGGGTCATTTTTACAATTGGTGCATTGTGCTACACCTTGGAGTCGAAACTCTTATTGTTCAAGTAGAAAGAGATTGGATCACATGCATGGGAAAATTGAGTCTCTATAATGACTAGAAGAATGATGGTGTGTTTCCATATGGAGGTGAGAAATTATGTGCTTTTGTTGTTCATATGAATGAAATCCAGTCTACTTTAGATCTTACATTGACTCATATCATGATACAACCTTTTTCCATGCTGGGCATATGTGGCAACAATCAATTTGGAAAAAAATAGTCCAGAAAACTCGAATGAAGGTATAAGTTCATAATGAAGAGGATTCACTCCATCCTAGATATCTAGTCGAGAAATGTATTAATGGAGCTTTGGCTATTGCTTTATATTCTCTCTTCTTCACTGCTCGTGACTCTACCATAGCTCAATAAACTCTCTCTCGAAAAAAAATAACTTATACAAAGAAGAATTTCTCATGACATTTGCTGAGAAGGAAATGAAACATACTCATATATGATAGAAACAAATAATAGCATAACGCTAACGTGTCCAAATATCCATCACACATAGATAAAACTTTTCCAATCCACATGCAAGGAGGAAATTACAAATAGAGAAACGCCCAGGAGAAATCTAAGCAGAATGCAGGGCTAAGAATAGTGCTCATAGAAAAGGATAGAGTTGGCATTGTGCAAACTAATGCTTTATAGGCCTAAGAATTGTGGAAATTGAACCCAGGTGTTAGAACAATTACACTCACAACAATTGCCAATTACACATGCAAATTACTCACAAAAGGAGACTGAATATGGAGCAGAACACTAATCTGTATTGAATAAGTGTACAATAGCCAACCCTGTGAAGTCATAGGCTGCCACAATAAATAATTACATGAGAGATTCGAATGCATGAACATGCCATTTGAATTTATTCAAAAGCAGGCTTACTAAATCTAAGCAAATCCCCCATAGGTGCATAAAGCACATTCCAAATCTGTCTAGGAGCTCACGAATTGGAAAAATCAATTAGGCAAGCTAATAGATGGTGGAAGGACAACTCATACATGCTTTTCATAGGAGAAAAGAGTGGAGGATGTTGAGGACAAAAAACAAGTTAACTTCACCTAGTCAAACTTTCCCAATTGCCTTAAAACTCAGAAAAAGCAGGCAATAAAGCAGAAAAAGCAGACATGCGCTAGGGAGGCTAGGAATAAAGCAAATTTGATTCCAAGAGGTTTCCCAAGTGCTCCATGCCTCAAATTTAGCAGGCTTGACCACTATGGATGTGTGGAGGACAACTTGCATAAGGTGGAATATGGAAACTAGGCAAATAAGACAAAAATTGGATTAATTAATGTCTAAGGTAGCTAACTATGGGTTGATTATTCTAACACCCCCCCTTAAGCCTGACTTATGAGTAAAATATCATAAAATTATAGGGCCTAGCAACAAGGCTTAGTCACCCTTTACATATTGCATGTCCATTTAACCAAGGAAAGAGGAAAAAACCCAGTGGGAAAAATCCTCCCTTAAACATGGACTGTAAAACAAAATTTGGAAATCTTGTCATCACTCATGCTTCACAACATGATCAGCAATCCCCAGCAGTGATTTGAGATTGCTGAATGTCTTCTCACAAAAAATTTTGGTGAAGATATCTGCTACTTGTTCTAAAGATGAACAGAAGAGTAGGTGAATGGTGCCATCATGCACAAGCTGTCTGATGTAGTGCATATAGATCTCAATGTGTTTGGTTCTCTGCTTCTAAATTGGATCATTGCAGATTCGAATGGTACTCTGATTATCACAGTAGATAGTAGTTGAGTATTCTGGTTCGAAGCCACACTCTCCAAGTAACCCCTTGCAACCATAAACATTGAGTTGTTGCATTTACAACTCCTCTGTACTATGCTTCTGTAGATGAGAGTGCAATGGCACTCTGTTACGTGCTTGACCAGCTGATTGGCCCTTCTGCAAGTATGAACACATACCCTGATGTTGACTTTCAATCCGTGCTATCACCTGCCCAATCACTGTCAGTAAACCCAATCAAATCAAGATCAGATTTAGCTTTATAGAAGATCCCATGTGTCCTTGTTCCCTGAACAAAGTTAAGGATCCTTTTGGCTGCTCTCCAATGGATCTCATGAGGCTGATCCATGTATCTTGAAGCCACACTTACTACATAAGAAATATCAGTTCTAGTATGTGTAAGATACAACAAACATCCAATCAATTGCCTATACAGTGTATTGTTTACCATAGGTGAAGAATCAGCTTCTTCAAGCTTCACTCCTGAAAGGAAAGGAGTCTTGCTTGGCTTGCAATCCTTCATCTTGAATTTGTTCAGCAAATCCAAGGCATACTTGGACTGATGTACTTTGATTCCTTCTTTGGTTTGAGCAATCTCAAGCCCCAAGAATTGGCTCAATAAGCCCAAATCTGTCATTGAGAAGGCATGGTTCATTGCATCCTTCAAGGAGGCAATCTCATCCTTTGAGCTTCCTGTAATGAGAAGGTCATCAAAATATAAAACAATGATCATTAATGAACCATGAATCAGCTTCAAATAGAAATTTGGATCTGATTTGCACCGAACAAAATTCAATGATAGCAGAAAGCTATCAATCTTGGCATACCAAGCCCTGGGGGCTTGCTTAAGCCCATACAATGACTTCTTTAGCCTGCACACAAGAGATGGGTTAGTAGCAAATCCTTGAGGCTAATGCATGTATATCTCTTCAGTGAGATATCCATTCAAGAAAGCACACTTCACATCCATGTGATGTACTTCCCATTGCTTTGAAGCTGCAATGGCTAAGGCTAGCCTGATGGAGCCCATCTTTGCCACTGGTGCAAAGGTCTCATTGTAGTCTATGCCATGAACCTGTGAGTAGCCCTTGGCTACCAATATGGCCTTGTACTTCAGAGGTGAACCATCAGCAGCAAATTTGGTTTTGTACACCCACTTACACTGAACTAGCTTCCTCCCTGGGGGAAGATCAACCAGCTCCCAAGTGTTGCTCTTCTGGAGTGAGCTGAACTCTTCCTTCATGGTTGCTTGCCATCTTGGATCATTTGCTGCATCTTCATATGTCTGTGGATCTGATTCAATCATCAAATAGCATTTCTCTGCAAACATAGGATCTTTCATGCACAGAGCACTCTCAAACTGAGACCTAGTCCTCCTAGGATCATTAGGATTTCCAGCTAGTTCTCCAGCTGCATGAATGGTCTTGGCTGCCCATTTTGGTCTTGTAGGACTGTTAGGATCTGCAATCAAATCATCATTATCAGACATATCAGAATCAGCATGTTCAACTATCTCTTCACTTACATTCATAGGTTCTGGTGGTGAAGAGGATTCTCCAACTTCCACTGCTGCTAGGGGCTCTTCTTGAAACTGAACACACCTTTCAATGAAGGCTTTGTTTGTGCTCAAATTGATCAACTTGTACCCTTTTGAATCTTCAAAGTACCCAACAAATAGACACTCTTGGCTTTGGGGCTGCAAAGCCTTCCTCTTTTCTGTTGGAATTCTAGCCCAAGCCCTTGAGCCAAAAATCTTGAAATGGGTCACATTTGGCTTGTGCCCACTCCATGCTTCGAAAGGAGTCATACCTTCAAGCTGTTTATGAAGCACCCTATTCTGGATATAGGCTGCACAGTTTATGGCTTCAGCCTAGTACTTTGGTGGCAAAGTCTTAGCCTCCATCATGCAGGTTGCCATCTCTTTCAGTGATATGTTCTTCCTCTCAGCAACACCATTCTGCTGTGGTGTGTAAGGGATAGAATGTTGCATCTGAATACCTGCATCTGCACAATATTGAATAAACTCAGACTTGACATACTCACAACCATTGTCATATCTAAGGACCTTGAGTTTCCTCCCATACTGTTTTTCAACCAAAGCCTTAAAGACTTTGAAGAGGCCAAAAACTTCAAACTTGTGTTTCAGGAAGCGAACCCAGCAATACCTAGAAAATTCATCTATGAATGCAATGCATATTTGGCCTGACTCATTGACATATGAGGAAATGGGCCAGCAACATCAATGTGGATCAACTCAAGAGGTGTAGAGGTTCTCTCATGACTAGCTCTCTCAAATTTATGCTCTGGGTGTTTTCCTAGGATGCAACCTTGAGAGACTCCTTTGGAAAACTTAATCTTTGGTAACCCTATGACCATTACTTTTTCACTAAGATCAGAAAGATACTTGTAATTTAGGTGTCCAAATCTTTCATGCCAAATCTTGCTTGCCTCATTAGCATGAATCAGAAGAGCAGAGGGGTTTGAGTAGGGTAGGAAGTGTGAGGACATGTATACCTTCGAAGTGTGATTTGCAACTCCTTTTGCAATGATTTTACCACTTGAGATCTATGTGATCTCAACTTCATCAGGGGAGAATATGACCTTCTTTGGAGACCCTATGTGGGTCATCTGATACACTGATAATAGGTTAGAGGCAAGACCTGGAACATACAACACATTGCTGAACTTACCATGGTCAATATCAATCCTCCCTTTTCCCAAACTTTCAGTGAGAGAGTCATCTCCTAGTACTATTGGTGGACCTTTCGACATGTCAAGTGAGGTGAATGCCTCCTTGGTCGAAACCATATGTCTTGAAGCTCTAGAATCAATGATGAAAGTAGGTGAGCTTGATGTGCTAGCAACCAATGCATGAACTCTCTCTCTGTCTTCTGAATTTGATCCTCCTTCCCTCTTCTTTGATATTTTTGGAAGGGAGATGCCATTCTTCTCCAGGAGTTGGGTCAGCATGTCTATTTGCTTCTTCATGTAGGAGCTTTCAGAATGATTGCCCTTACTGCAGTATGCGCACTTGCTCGTTTCTCCTTTGTTCTTCTTCTTCTGGGGGTTCTTCTTGGAACCTTGAGGCTCCTCTGGAGACTTGTTCTTGTCTCTCTTTTGCTCAGGTGGCTTTTTAGCTTTCTTCTTGCTTTTTGAATCCACCCTCGAATCTCCAGCAACTAGAGCTTGGTCTTTGGATGGTTTGATGGTGCCCATCATCACCAATTTATCTTGTTCTTGTGTGAGAGATTCCATGAAATCTACAAGGCTAGGCATTTTCCAGGCTCGAGCTGTCAACTTTGTGGCATAGAAGGTCGAAACAAACACTGAATAGTCAGGGAAAAGCTTTGAGAGTATGGCCAAGACCAGCTGATCATCCTTCTTTTCTATCCCACATTGTTTTAGCTGCAAAACAAGTGCTTTGAACTTGGAAAAATAAAGTTGCAGGGATTCAAAGCTATTGGGACTCAGGGAGATCAATTCATTTTCAATTTGATGTCCCCTCATCTCATCTGTCTTTCCAAAAATATCAACAAGCTTCTCCCATACTTCATTCAGTGATGTCAATCCATCAAGATGGAAAAGGAGGTCTCTGGATATACTCAAACAGAGGAGACCATAGGCCTCATCCCTCCTGTTGTGCCATTTAATCTTCTCTACAGCTACATTGGGCTCTACTTCTGTTGCCATAGTCACTCTGTAGAGGCCTTTCACTCTCAACAGTATCTCCATCTCTGCTTTCCATTCAAAGAATTTAAATGGAGTCAAGATGATCTTCTGAGATTGATCCATAGCTCAGAAATTGTCTCGTTAGTCAACAGAATACTCCCAGTCAATGATGTCGAACTTGCAAAACAAATTGGAAGGAGAGAAATTGATCTACAAAGGCTCTGATACCATGTGGAAATTTAACCCAGCTGTTAGAACAATTACACTCACAACATTTGCCAATTACACATGCAAATTACTCACAAAAGGAGACTGAATATGGAGCAAAACACTAATCTGTATTGAATAAGTGTATAATAGCCAACCCTGTGAATTCATAGGCTGCCACAATAAATAATTACATGAGAGATTCAAATGCATGAATATTCCATTCGAATTTAGTCAAAAGCAGGCTTACTAAATCTAAGCAAATCCCCCATAGGTGCATAAAGCACATTCCAAATCTGTCTAGGAGCTCACGAATTGGAAAAATCAATTAGGCAAGATAATAGATGGTGGAAGGACAACTCATACATGCTTTTCATAGGAGAAAAGAGTGGAGGATGTTGAGGACAAAAAACAAGTTAACTTCACCTAGTCAAACTTTCCCAATTGCCTTAAAACTCAAAAAAAAGCAAGCAATAAAGCAAAAAAAGCAGAAATGCACTAGGGAGGCCAGGAATAAAGCAGATTTGATTCCAAGAGGTTTCCCAAGCGCTCCATGACTCAAATTTAGCAGGTTTGACCACTATGGATGTGTGGAGGACAACTTGCATAAGGTGGAATATGGAAACTAGGCAAATAAAACAAAAATTGGATTAAGTAATGTCTAAGGTAGCTAACTATGGGTTGATTATTCTAACAAGAATTATAGGCTTTGATACCATTATGTTTCCCACAAGGGAAAATATATAAATTGGATAAATGCAAAATCCAAATACACCATAAATCACAAACACAAAGATAGGTTGAATAGGCATGAATGCACACAACTTCCCCGTAGTTAATGTACATAAATACAATAAGAAGTGACTCTTGGTATTCAAATTCCCAATGCATCTCTTGGACTCCCTCGCAACTATTCATATTCTCTATGAATTAACCCTTAACGTATTAATGATTCCAACAATTACCATGATCTACCTTCTTCATTATTTTTTTGGTTAAATATAATTATCGAACATCAAGTTCTTCAATTTTTTTTTGGGGGGGGGTGGGGGGTGACATATATGGTATATTTTCCCTAGAAAACAATTGTGGTTCTTCTTTAAATATGGGAATTTTTCTACATATTTGCGATTTTTTTTAAAGCATAGCCATCACCATTTTTTTTTAGAAATTTTCAAGTTTTACTTGTTTCTTTTGTATATACCGAATTGCAATCTATTGTATACTAACCTACCATCGAGGATCTATATTTATACCAACATATATGGTTGTTTTCATGTTTTTTATTTGTAATTTTTGTAGGTTTTCATCTCGACGACTTCGACTTTCGTGGATATGCAGTTATAAAGCCTTAACAAATAGGTACATATGTAGTGAGTAGTAAATGTGTGTGCATAATCCAACTACCTTCATAGAAGGAACGCTTCCCCACGATCGGCCTTCATGGAAGGTGTTTATCCCCATGAGCGACCTTCATAGAAGACCCATACACCCAGTTTCGAAGCAAAATAATAATTGTAAATCAACTTTTTCATTGTTTTATGTTGAGGGCTTTTAGATAGGTCAATCAGGTAATGTTTGGTTTTGTCATCGGTGAGAAATTTCTTTTTTTTATTCGCTCTTTCTTATTGTTTTTTTTTTATTTTGTATTTTTGCATTACTGTTTTAGTTTCTGGTTCATCATTATCATTTTAGATATAGCTTATGTTCCTTAATTAGTTCATACTAATCTTCCATGGAAGAGAAATTTGATTAATGTTCTCAAGAGTAAGAATCTATGGCGCTTAGTTAAATGTGATCAAACGAAACGAACTGATTCTATGGACTTAGCCATATGAAATTATTAGTGTGATCAAACAATAGAACTCATTGGTGAAATTGTTTCAAATAGTTTACAGGTACATATTGAGGCTAAAGATAGCTTGATTGAGGTGTTGAAAACTTTAGCTTATTTGGTTGATAAATATGACGATGTTTCTTATTACTATACTGTAAAGAAGATTCATGACCTAGATCCTAAATATTTTGGTAGAATGGAACCATTTATTGCTAAAATAAAACCTTTAATTAAAAACAAAATAAGTGTGGTAAATATTACAAGAAAAATGATAATGCCCTTATTATTTGTGTAGAGCAAAAGTTATCTTCCTTTTATTTATTCATCCAAACTATGAATAGGGCCATTGAAATGTCTAAAGGCTCTATGTCAACCTCATTTGAATATTTTTTTAAAAGTTTGATTTGTGAGCAATATAAATTAATTGCATATGGTAAATTAAATAATGGTAAAGCTCTAATGGAACATAGTAAAAAGAATCATAATAAAGGTTTTAATAAAAACATAAAACCACATACTAAGTATTCAACCCTTCACTCTACTAATGATGCCTCTTATGATGCTTTTAAAAAGAAAGTGTTTAATCCTTGTAATTAATGTGGCAAAAACAACCACCCTAAGAATATTTGCTTTAAGCGGAGACGTGAACTTGATAAATCCAAGAAGAAATACTCTAAGGAATAGCAGGTAGCTCTTTGTGCCTATTTTATTCACCCAGTTAAATCCTATTCTTCTATGGAATGGATAATGGATTATGTGCTTCTAAATCATATGGCTAGTACAAGTTCTTTATTTTCGTTTTATGACATTGATAATCACGCAACACATAAAGTTTCAATTATTTATGGTAACAACTTTCAATAGTAGGATTCGGTGATGTTAAATTTCCTAATGGTACATTGGAGGATGTTTTTCATTGTTCAAGGATTTCCCATTAATTTGATTTATATTTATCATACTTGTCAAAAATGTTATAAGTTTGAAGCATTGCTAGATAAATATGTTCTAAAATATATAAAACATAACTTCAAAGTTGTTTCTTCTGGTCCTGTTGATCATGATGATGGCTTATACAAATTTGTTGGTTGTCATTCAACTAAAAATCAACCATCGTATTCCTATGTAGCTCACGTTTATGAACAAAGTAAATTATGGCATGAAATATTAGGTCTCTTGAATTATGGTAAAATGCAAAACTTATCTAAAATGGTACTTGCTTACCTTCAATTTCTTCCATTAAAGGTGTTTTTGAAGGTTGTGTGTTTAGTAACATTATAAGGAAATGTTTGATAAAGGAAAATCTTGTCATGCGAAAGAAAAATTGTCGTTAATTCATAGTGACATATGTGGTCTTATTGAAACTCCTTCTTTGTCTCACATTGTTTATTTTCTTACTTTTATTCAAGATTATAGTAAAAAATATTGGGTTTATTTTTTTAAACTAAAAAGTGAAACCTTTGGTATATTTCAAGAATTTAAATCCTTGGTTAAAAATGAATCTGGTAAAAGTACTAATACAATGAGAATTGATGGGGCGGGGGGGGGATTCACTTAAAATAAATTTAATGCATATTTATATAAGCATGGAATTCAACATCACTACAAGGAAAAAAAATCCTATAGCGGAGGTTTTTAGTGTTACAGGAATTGTCAAAATTGTCAAAAAAACCTCTGATACAACATCTGCAATTGGTAGCGGTTGTTTAAACGGAGTTTTTTACAACAAAAAAAAACTAACTAAATAAATCCGGCAGCCAAAGGCTTTAGTGGATGTATTTTTATCGGTGTGATTTATTGAAAAATGGATCATTGGTGCATAACACACTAATACACATTAGTGTTAATGATAAAAATAATATGCATCGATGCACTCTGACACATAGAGCAGCGGAGCGCACCAAAATTTAACACTGCAACGATGCTTTACAACAATATATTCATCGGAACACATGTAATTGGATAATGCAATAGATTATAAAATTTATTTTATTATATATCAATAAGAGGCCATTTTTCATACAAAATAGAATAACATAAAGTCCACAATAATCAAAACGTCAACATGTATGTAATTGTTACACTTATTAGTAACTCGTTGTATTTCAATTTGGACACTATGTTCAGTACATTATACAAAATGTCATATTTTCACAAACAATTAATTCAAAATATATAGTAGCATGCATTAACATCCCAAATATATGGATCATCATTCTCTGTTGGAACTTTCATTCAATGTTCAGGCCACTTGCATAACTTGGGTTATTTGGTCGAATGTTTTGTTGTTTGCCTCAATTGTTTTCCTCTTCTTAAACTTCCATATGCAAACATAAAAATAAAGTGTATTGAGTGTATCTACTTTGTTGGGAATAATGAAAGATAAAATGAGTAATATACATGAATTTAATTTGAGAAGTGGCGTACCATATAAATAATTGAGTCATGAATGATACACATTCATGACAGGGTATAAAACTTGTAGGAAACACCTCTTGTAGTTTACATATGACCTAATTCTTGGAATCATTGATTGACTTTTGTATTGTAATTGAAAAGTACCTCTATATGGTCTTTCCACTATATCCATCATAGTTCTATAAAATTCTTCCCCCCTTCTCTTAACTTCCAACACCACTCCAGATGATCTAAGGACCAATTCATCATCATTTGCATCTTCCATAAAAAATAAAAAAATAAAAAAATAAAAAATCTTATGATGCCATTCCTTATATTGCTATCAGCCCGTGCATAACATTCAACATATGTGAATTAGATTATTTGAAACATATTAGCAAATATTCTTAAGCACGGTATTACTCAAAATTCAAGAAATAATTCATATTGATTTATTTTTTATTCACCTTATTCATCCCTCTACAACTTTTCCAACTACGTTTTACGCTATTCTACACTTAGATTGCTAAGAATGTTATCGAGCTTCCTCATTTTTTGGCTCTGCTTGTCACACATCAACCAATACGTATTAGTTAAATTCATAAATAATTCAAACAAATTAATTCAAATGCAAAAATTAAACTTAGCACTTTCCTTCTTTGTAATTTCGGATGTGCTCCCATCATGTCGAATAGAATTGGTTTTCATTGAACTCTTATCATGCATTTTCTATCAATAAACAACCTGAACCATTATATATAGAAGATATCAACTATATTATACAAATAAATTATAAAACTTCAAAATAGAAAACAAGTCTGGAATCAATGTGTTTAAGCAAATAAAACACATATGTGCATTTAGTACAAAAAAGCACCGATACGTTATATCAAACTTGGCGCACCATAAACTATAAAACTTTATTTTATGTTTTTAGGAAGAAATATCAACGGTGGGGCTAGAATTACCAATGTGCTATTAAAATAAATGCACTAATACGTTAATGTAATACGGTCACACTGAAAACTCTAAAAAAATTTGTTGCATTTTTTAGAAAATAAAATAAATTGGCAATCCCAGCACTATCAATGTGTTATTACTAAAAATGCACTAGTGTATTTATTTTATAAAAAATCATTGAAATTATGCAAATGTTTTTTTAACAAAAAATTAAAAACACTAAAAAAAACTGACTATGCCAACAGGGTTTCAGGTTCGACCCAAAAAGTGGCCCCATCGCACCCAATGCTTTCTATATTAAATTACAAACTCATTAAATCTAAAATCCTAAAAAATAAAGTCATAATTGTGAAAAAATATAGGGATTTAAACCCTAATGTAAAATTGTACACCCATAGAAAACAAAAAGTAGCGAGAAAAGAAGGGTTACAACATTGAAGGTAACTATGAAGTTATTTTTTATAAACATAGTTAAAATATAAATAGGATAATAAGATCAATATTAATATTTTACATACTTGAAATTTCTACTATTCAGGCTTTTGGTTGATTCACCAAACCTAACAAATTTAGACCCTCAAAAAAATTTGGTTTCTTCAAACCCCTTCCCTGTAAGTCTCTCTTCCAAAACTATCCCCTCAAAATTTTGGAAAAAGGATGAAATAGTATTTAGGATTTTTACTTTTAAACACCTTTTAGAATTAGTTTTCAAAAATAGAACTCCTGCCCCCCTTTCAGTTTAGGGTGAAAATAACTAGTGCAATTTTTTAATTTTTATTTTCGGCATTACGATGTGCTTTTGATTATGTTGCACCAGTGTGTATATTCATTAACCGTGGCAGTGTGTTTTATGTTTAATGCAACACCGTATAAATATATAATATAAAATTTTAAAAAGTATACTATGTTGCAATGCGTATACAAATTATGTTGCACCAATGCGCAAGTAGATAGGAAACACCCCGATTTGAATAATTTTTTAAAATGTATCAATAAATATATGCTATCAAATATAGCAGATATTTTCTTTTGTGTAGGATTTTGGGGATGTTCACATACAAGGTGTTCATTGCTATGCCTCACCGGTGCATCACAATGTTAAAGTCGCAATGGTGCGGTTTTATTGCTTTAGTGCATCGATTTAATCTAAAAATCCTATGATTTGATGTTTCAACTTAAAATTTTATATTCATCCCAAATGTTCTTTAAGATTCAACCAAACCAATTACAATATTTCATAGTATACATGTGTTGCTTAAACTTGCCTTATTCTTACAAAATGGTTTCCAAACCATATTGGAAGTTTGATTGTGATATGGTTCTCAAAAATATTTTAGGACTATAGAGACTTATATTGATTGTTGAATTGGCTCAAATGAAGGGAGAAAAGGTGATAGTATCAAATGGATAATTCTTCAAATTCCATCTTAGCCCATCTTGTTCAAAGGTTGGTGAGTTCTCCCTTTCCATCCCTAGTGATTTTAATTTTTATTTATATTTTGATTATCTATTTGAACTTATGTTATGTATCCATGTGAATCTAAATATCAATGCATTCTATATTGCAGGATCCTGATTTAGGAACAACTTTGGATGCACAAGATATTCCTCCACTTGCAAAATGTCGTAAGCACTTCTCAAGAGCAAGATACCACAAGCAGTTCGTAGATAAAAATGGGCAGTCACTTTACCCCACCAATTGTAACATGTCATCTTCCATTCGCAATCTTAGGTCATTGACGGTAATTTGGCATGAGATGGATATCTTTTATCACACCCCAGTGGTATGTAGTTGCTCAAAATGTCAAGGGTTGAAGGAGAACCCTTAGCATGTCACACTCACACATTAAACCAATGATCGATCACCCAATGTCGATGGTCAATACCCTCTACTGAAATAAAAAATATAATAGGTGATATATAAAAGACACTTAGGAACACTTCCCTATGCTAATTTTTAGAAACATTAGAAGCCAAAACATGTTTTTTCCTAAATTGACCAACCCATTTTCTTTTTCAGTTAAATGAAAGTTCTAGTGATCCAAAGTATGATATGAATTCCATCCAATACATCTCTAGTAGAAGATCCAAAAAGTTGCAAGAATTGAGATCAAAATTTTCCAAGTACACACCAAGGTCTGTCCAATTGTTGGAGGGTAGTGATGACTACTCTCTTCTTGTGAATTTTCAAAGTAGATATCAAAATTTTTACAACCGTGCTTTGTATGGCACTTTGTTGTATTCTCTACCTATTCCTTATATTGGAACCAAATTTTGTTTTTGTTGTAATCGTTTTATGATTTCCAAGTCTAATATAAATGTTGCAAATTTGTTTATCCTTTCACATATATTCATTCCTCCCAAACACACAGTAGTACTTATGCCATTTTTTCGTAATATTTTTTGTCAGTTATGTTAGCACCTGTGCTAAAATTTGAATATCTTTACAGATGCATCCACACTAATTCCCCTACAAAAGGATAAGCCAGTAACAAATTATTGAAAATCACTAGTTTTAGCCTTATAAATATGCATTGATAAGAAAAATGTAATCAAGGTTAAAAGCTTACCTGAATTGACGGCCTGGATGCACAGCGAAGAAGATCAAAGGCCACAAATCATTTCCACCAAGGAAAAATTGGGAGCAGAATAGCAGAAAAGTCAAAACTCGGTTGTGAAAGATCGTAAATCCGATTTCCGCTTTCTACAGTCCAAGATCTAACAATCAAGAATGACTCCAGGATAAATCAACGGTCCAGGAGAAAGCGGGAAGCAAAAACGTGGAAGCAAAAAGGGCCAAAATTTGGTTATAAAAGTTGGTATTTCCTCCTTCTACTTTCCACTATTTTGTGGAAAGGAAAAAGTGGAAAGCGAAAGATGCAAGAATTTGGTCGTAACAAGTTAGAATCCCTCTTTTTGCTTTCCGCTAAATCGACAGTCTGGAAAGCTTCCGTCGAAGATCAACGGCTCGAAAAGGAGCATAAAGGAGGAAGTGGAAAGCGAAAATACAAATTTTTGGTTGCAAAAAAAGTTGAAGTCCCGCTTTCCGCGATCCGTAAGATCTACGATCCAGAAGGCTTCCACCGAATATCAACGGCTTAGGAAGGAGCAGAGAGGGCGAAAACGGAAAAGGAAAAAATTCAGTCACAGAAAGTTGGAATCCTGCTTTATGTTTTCCTATAGCTCGAGAGATCAACGGTCTAGAGAGAATCCGCACAGATCAACAATCCAGGAGGAGCAGAAAGGAGAAAAGCAGAAATATAATAATTTAGCATCGTGAAAGCAGAAATCTTGACTTTTGCTTTCCGCAGCCCACAGCATGATCTCAGATCAACTGCTAAGGATGAATCCAAAGGGAATCAACACTGCGGGAAAGCTAAAGGGCATAAAGGATAAGGAAGGAGAAGAAAGATCAAACTGAGCCTCAAGAAAACTGGAAGGCCACCTTCCGCGATCCGCTTTCTACCACTTTGATCCCAGATCAACGGTGCATGATGAATCTTATAGAAATCAATGGTTAAAGAGAAATTTCATTGATTGAAGATGCAGGGATGAATAAGACTGTTGCAGGCTGCTCAAAGATCCTCTGAACAGTCATTTTCTTTAGGCGGGCCCGAGTCCCAGGTGTTAAATTTTCCATTTTGATCCATCACGCGCATCCCAACATGATTTCCTCTTCTGTTTTGTGATCATGGAGAATCTAGGAGATCATAATTTGTTAGGATTTTATGTGTGCGGGTTTGATTCCCGTATCAAAACTGATTTTGGCTCTGTTTTGAGGTTGGTCTCGAGAGCATATTACTCTATAAATATAGCCTCAATAGAAGAAGAAAGGGGTTCGACATTCATATTTTGAAGCCTCTGTGCTTGGTTTTGTAGCTCTACAACTTTCTTGGAAGTACTAATGCAAAGCATTTCATGAGTGTCTGAGATTCATCACAGTGTTTAGTGTTCAGTATTTGTTCCCCTGTATGCTTCATTTCCATGCTTGTGTAGTTTCTACAAATGCATTTCTATTTGCATGCAAGGAATTCATTCTCTGTTAAGTGCTTCTTCCATAAGATAACACATTTGTTTGTGTTTATGGTAAATTCCTTGGAATTCATCCTCTGTTAGTTGCTCCATTTTAGTTGTCGACCTTTATTGTTGCTTCTACTAAAGTTGTTTCAAGATATTCATCCACAGATAGGTGCCTCCTATTTCATTGGGCTTCTTCTCATTTCCCCTTGCCATCTCTCAAATATATTTTGTTGAACATTAACACTTACTTTGCCTCATATTACGAATGTTATCAATAGACATTGTGTTGTAATCCATTGAATGTTTCAGGTTTTGGCTCCATTTTCCAATAATGTTGTCTATTTGTTTGTCTTACACTCTTTAAATTCCAAATAACCCTTCCCCTCATAAATCTAACCTTCTGAATGCTTGTTTAAATCCAAATGTATATGTGAATGACCTTATGACAAAGAGAGAGCCCTCTCTGACTGTATAGGCTAGAATACAGTCTAAATATTGGTCTGAAATGGTTACCCCGGTGATTCTCCTACCACAACCATAGGAAAATTACTGGGTGATAACATCTTGGCATCGTTGCCGAGGAATAATCACTATTATCTCCTTGGGGAAACGAAATTTTTTTAGTTCTATGACCTGGTTGAGCAGCCGGTCATAGAGACATATTGGTTGTATATGCTTTGGTGACTCCGCTCAAATATTTTGGAAGGTGACTCCACTGGGAAATATCGACAGCCATACTGGGGAACGAGGATTCAAATCTTCCATGGGTATGAGCTACAGAGTTGCACATTTGATTTTTGATGGTGAACAATGGCCAAACATCAAGAAGGTTGTGCATATTCACATGGTGACTCCAACTGCAAAGAATCCATTCTTCATAATGTTCTATGGCAACTCCATTGTTAAAGGGTTGCAAATTTTGATGAGTTGATTCAGTTTCTTCATCATCAAGATGAGTTCTATAGTTGTAAGGTATGCTCCTATGAATTGTGCTCACATTCCTAGTTTCCCAAATAGAATACCTAATATAGATTGGCAATTATATCTTCCAATATTTAAAGATCAAAAGGGTGATGATGCTGCCTTTCATTTGTTCAGATTTCATAAGCATATACATAAGCTGCGAGTTGAATTGCAAGAGGATTCTTTAATGAAAATGTTTATGGTTAGTTTAGATGGAAATGCAAGGTCATGGTATGAGATATTACCATCAGGGAGTTTATATTCCCGTAGACTTTCATATAGTATTTCATGAACATTTTAAAGATCAATATCCTTCTTTGCTGCTAATTCAAGATTGTTACACACATGATAAGGAGTTCATTGAAAATTTGAAAGACATATACGGTGATGATCAGTATATGGATAAAGAGATTTTAGAAATTTTACATGAATACTCATCTCAAAAGGAAAGACAAACCAGTTTCCATGATATACAAGAAAATCCTCAGTCGTTGGTAATGTCTTCCTTGACTGAAGTTGACATAATCAAAAGTTGTGTTTCAACCAGCTATAGCTCTCTTTCTGGAACTGATGATAGTTTGAAGTATTCTTGTCAATCTCTTTGTGGCTAAGAAGGAAGTTGGGAATGTCAATCAGATTGTCCCTTGTATCATTCAGCTTCTAAAAATTTGTTACAAGAGGAGGATGCCCCTATTGAATCAGAAAACACCCTTTTGAAGCAACAATTTCTTCAAGGACATAATATGCTTTATGAAGAATGCAATCAGCCTGTTACAAACCCTGTTAATGGTGGTTTTAAAAAATATTTTAGTCCACCTGTTTATGATGAGCACGAAGGTGATATACAGGAGGAGTGTTGTAATGTGTTTTATGAAGATTGCAACTAGCATGTTGAAAATTTTGTTAGTAATGTTTTTAAAGCAAATTTCAGCATGCCTATATATGATGAATGTGAGGATGGCTACTTGGATAATGCACCTAAAGAACCAGAAACCTGCAATAATAGATTGGATCACCAAGAAGAGGAGGATTCCAAATGGGATATTTTTTTATGTTTTTCATAATCAAAAATCTTAGTCAAGAAGAAATTTTTTTGCTTGATGAAGAGAATGATATTTCTTTTAAAAAAGCATAAAAAGGATGAAGTTGTGAATGCAGAAATTTTAAATCAAGTTGTTGGCATCCCATTTGAAAATTGTCATGAAAATTCTTTGCATGATTTTCTTGAAGAATGGTTTGGCAAGGTGCTAGAGGAGTTACAGTTGGAGCAGCTTTGCCATGCCATGTACATAATAGAAAATTTTGCAGTTTGTTATGATCCAATGGCTAAATATATGGAGAAGCTTTGCAGTAGGAATGGTGGTTTATATGTGTGTAGTAAATATCAGATCTCTCATCATAACCTATTGACATTAAGTTCTTCATTTCTGATCAAGCATGTTGAAGAAGCCCAATCATTAGATCAATTACTTGATTGGCTGCATTGGAAGTCTGAATTTACTTGATTGGGAATTAATGTTCGGTCAAGTAGGGTAGGTAGGTAGGTGTGAATAATATCTGCATGGCAAGCATTTATTTTAGCAATTTTTCAGTTTGTCTTCAGTTTTAGTTTTGTTTTGTTTTCAGAGCATTTTGGGGATTTCAGGAAATGCTTGGGACCAGCCCAATGGATCAGGCACTTGGTCTATGGGGTTCTTTGCTACCTCATAGGGAGGTTAGCATCCCCGAGTTGGAGCCACTATTAGCACCTGTGCTAAAAATTGAATATTTTACAAATGCATCCACACTAATTCCCCTGCAAAATGATAAGCCAGTAAAAAATTATTGAAAATCCTGAGTTTTAGCCTTATAAATATGCATGGATAAGAAATATGATCAAGGTTAAAATATTACCTGGATGCGTAGTGGAGAAGATCAAAGGCCACAAATCATTTCCGCCAAGGAAAAATTGGTATCAGAAGAGCGAAAAAGACAAAACTTAGTCGTGAAAGATGGTAAATTTGATTTCCGCTTTCCGCAGTCCAAGATCCGACGGTCAAGAATGAATCCGAGATAAATCAACAGTCAAGGAGAAAGTTGGAAGCAGAAAGGGCCAAATTTCGGTTATAAAAGTTGGAATTTCTGCCTTCCGCTTTCCTCTATTTTGCGGAAAGGAAAAAGTAGAAAGCGGAAGATGCGAGAATTTAGTTGAAAAAATTTAGAACCCCTCTTTCTGTTTTTCGCTAAATTGACGGTTTGGAAAGCTTCTGCCGAAGAACAATGGTTCGAAAAGGAGTAGAAAAGCAAAAAGCGAAAATATAGAGTTTTTCTTGCGAAAAAAGTTGAAGTCCCACTTTCCGCGATCCGCAAGATCGACGATCTGGAAAGCTTCCGCCAAAGCTCAACGGCTCGGGAAGGAGCAAAGAGGGAGGAAGCTAAAAAGGCAAAAATTTCATTCACATAAAGTTGGAATCCCACTTTTCGTTTTCTGCCAGCCTGAGAGATCGACGATCCAGAGAGTGTCCACACAGATTAATGGTCTGGAAGGGAGTGGAAAGGTGGAAATCAGAAATATAAAAATTTAGCATTGTGAAAGCAGAAATCTCAACATCCACTTTCTGTAGCCCATAGCTTGATCTCAAATCAACAGCTAAGGACGAATCCAAAGGAAATCAATGCTGTGGAAAGATAAAGGGAGGAAAGGATAAGGCGAGAGCAAAAATATCAAATTGAGCCTCAAGAAAGCTGGAATCCCACCTTCCACGATCCCCTTTCCGCCACTTTGATCCCAGATCAACGGTGCAGGATGAATCTTGCAGAAATCAACGGTTAAAGAGAAATTTCGTTGATTGAAGATGTAGGAATGAATAAGACTGTTGCAGGTTGCTCGAATATCCTATGAACATTCATTTTCATCAAGCAGTCATGAGTCCCATGTGTCAAATTTTCCATTTTGATCCATCATGTGCATCCCAACATGCTTTCCTGATTTGTTTTGTGATCATGGTGAATATGCCAAATCAGAATTTGTTAGGATTTTATGTGTGCGGGTTTGATTCCTGTATCAGATATGATTTTGGATATGTTTCAAGGTTGGTCTCGGGAGCATATTACTCTATAAAGAATTCCTCGAAATTCGTGTTGTTGTACGAATGAGTACAGTATGGCCTCCTATTGTACAGAAACCTCTCCTGCATTTAATGCATGCAAATTATATTTGTCTTGGGAAACATGCCCTCCAAAATATTCCTCGATTTATGTGCCAAGTTAAGATTTCTCTCTCCTGCTGGCTTTGAAATCACTTCAAACCCTCATTTCTCTTTCTTCCTCTCTCCAAAAATCTCTTTTGGAATGATCACAATATGAATGAATGAATTCCTTGTCCTGACCCTTTTTGTTCATGGTAACTTCCTCTTTCAATCTAATGGTTAAGATTAGATTAGATGAAGGGTTCACATCAAATGCTCCATTAATTATTAATTAAATGACATTTAGTGCACCTCATGTCATTTAATAAAGTTAGAACAACCCCTTTTGAAATAATCATTTACTTTACTTTTTTTAAATATGAACTTAGGAAAACCATGACTTAGCCTATTTTATAAAGTCACTTTAAAAACATAAAGTACTTCTCGCTTCATTAAATGCAAATTGACTAGGAGTCACAACTTAAGTGTCATTTTCCACCCCAAGGCAAGTCTAGGTGGACAAACACTTCCTAGGTAACTTTTCAAATAGCCTCAATAAAGGAAGAAAGGGGTTCGACATTCATGTTTTGAAGCCTCTGTGCTTGGTTTTATAGCTCTGTAACTTTCTTGGAAGTACTAATGCAAATAATTTCATGAGTGTTTGAGATTCATCACGGTGTTCAATGTTCAGTCAGTGTTCCCCTATATGCTTCATTTCTGTGTTTGTGTAGTTTCTGATAATGCGTTTCTAGTTGCATGCAATGAATCTGTTCTATGTTAAGCGCTCCTTGCATCATATAATGTATTTGTTTGTGTTTATGGTAAATGTATTGGAATTCATCCTCTATTAGATGCTCTATTTCAGTTATCATCCTTTACTGTTGCTTCTGCTAAAGGTGTTTCAGAAGATTCATCCACAGATAGGTGCCTCCTGTTTCATTGGGCTTCTTCTCATTTCCCCTTGTCATCTCTCAAAGCTATTTTGTTGAACATTAACACTTACTTTGTCTCATATTACAAATGTTATCAATAGTCATTATGTTGTAAGCCCTTGAATGCTTCAGGCTTTGACTCCATTGCCCAATGGTGTTGTCTATTTGTTTGTCTTACACTCTTTAAATTCCAAATAACCCTTCCCCTCAGAAATCTAGCCTTCTAAATGCTTGTTTAAAGCCAAATGTATATGTGAATTACCCTGTGACAAAGAGAGAGGCATCTCTGACTGTATAGGATAGAATACAGTCTAAATATTGGTTTGAAATGGTTACCCCAGTGATTCTCCTACCACAACCATAGGAAAATTACTGGGTGATGACAAGTTGGATTACTTGAATATTGTTAAATACAAGCATGGCATTTCCATGTATAATATGTGCATGAATGGTTACGTTTCTGGAAACTTTAATAGGAAGAACCTGTTATATATAGATTGTCATCCACACACTTATGGGAACATTGAAGGGTTCATAAATAGTTCTAGGTTTTATTTTCTGCAAATTGTTCATTTGAGGAACACTTCAATGACCATGAGTTCTGTATGCAAATGAAAGCATTTATATTTTTTGTTGTGCATGCAATACGTAGTTTGTATCCTGGTGATGAGTTGTTAATAAACTATAACTTTCGTAGACCACCAATCGCTCGTCAAAGACGTCTGGCATGAGGATTACCCTTAGATGTCCCCTTAGGGTGTAAGACAAAAAAATATTGATTAATTGTAATTGTTAATTTTCAATGGGATCCATGTTAATGTATTGCTCAATTTTAATTTTCTTTGTATAAATTGTTTGTTTTATGGCCAAAATAAGGTACTTTCCCTAAACTCCTCATGTGACTCATCATACACTTAAGAATGTATGATCAAAATGATATCATATGTGTAGTTGTAACACCGAAATCTCACACACATACTCATGAATTGCATTACATGTACTGCTAGCCTTGGATACAATGCTCTTCTTCAATTAATTTTATTTGTTAATTTTCAATGGCATTCATGTTAATGTATTGTTCATTTCGAAATTATGTTTTATAAATTGTTTACTTTATGGATAAAATAGGGGACTTTCCCTAAACTCCTCATGTGAATCATCAGACACTCAAGAATGTATTATAACATAGTTCATATGTGCAATTGTCATGTCGAAATATCACACACGTACTAAATTGCACTACCTGTTTTGCTAGCCTCGCATACAATGCTCTTCTTTAATTAATTATATTTGTAAATTTTCTATGGGATTCATGTAAATGTGTTTCTCATTTTTCCCATGGGGTAGATGGTGAATGGGTGTATTGTTAAGGAAATCCTTGCATAAGGTCATTGGTTTGAAACCCAGTGGGTACTATCCTTACAAAAAAAATGTATTGCTCAATTTGGAAGTTTTAAATTTTCTGTGGGATTGATGTTAATATCTTTTTCAATTTGAAATTTTAATTTATAAATTGTTTGCAATTGAACATTTTATATGGGAAATGGTTCTTGTGCTTCTTTAATAATTATTCCGTAAAATGTTGGATCAAACCAATTGCATTGTGCTTTCTAACATCATCGATGTAATGTTCAATATTTTTGAAATCAAGATTCTAATGATGAGCGACTTGTCTACCATCTTATGTTGCACCCAAGTACAATGTAAAATCGAGAGAAGTGTGAAAAAAGAGTGCAGCTCAGAAAGGAAACATACCAAGAATGATTGAATCAACCACCTTTTCAATTCCCACTACCTCCAGAAGCACCAATTAGGAATGCCTATAGTAATAGAAAGTTTTCACATGCTGGCAATGGAGGTAACCAAATATAGGTTGGTAAGGATGAGTTATTACAACATATGAGTGGCATGGACGTGATGTGTTTGCATGCATTCTACGACAATGAACTAGGGCTCGACGCTCATATCATAGATACCCTCTTCCAAATCCTTAAATCAACTTCCACCACCCCTCCCGTCAAATTCTACCCATATTGGGACTATAAAACTTGAAAGCAACTTTATGGCATGTTAGACACATGTTTCTCGACATTTTTGAGGTAACTGGCCATCAATGCCCTTATATTTTAAGGAATATTGCCACACAATCAACATTAAAAATGGTCAATTTTGTGGATGTTAAATGACATTGTACACTTATAATTCCCACTAACTACAGGCTATTCAAATATATAACATACTTCTAAGTGATAATGTCTTTCTCGACACCTGCAAAGAGGCAAAGAAAATGTTGAAAATGCTAGGTGTTGAGTACATATCATATCATGTGTGCCCCAATGTTATATTCTATATAGAGGTGAATATGTAGACAGAGAGATATGTCCAAAATATGGGCATGATAGGTACCAAAAATCGAGAAACAAGGATAAATCATATGGTCCTCCTCATAATATATTGAGGCACATGCCTATAATCCCAAGGATTCAAAGGTTCTTTCGTTGCAAATAATTAGCTATGTTGCGGGGATGGTATGCCTCGCACTGAAGTGAGGTAGGATTTATGTGAATCCCAACAAATTCAATAGCCAGGAAGCATATACAGGATACATGGGCCAATAAATTCAATGGTGAAGTACAAATCCTTTGATTGAGCATAGCCATGGATGGCATCAACCCATATTCCCTCCAAAACACCAACTATTATGATTGGCTTATAGTAGTGATCAATAACAGTATTATCCATGGTTTTCCATGAAGAATGAACATCTTATGTTGTCTCTTATAATCCCTGGTAAAAGACAAGTGAATAATATCGATGTACCTACAACCATTGATCAATGAATTAAAGAAATTATGTGAAGGGATAGGAGTTAGGAGGTTTCTCTCGTAAATATGTTGTTTGATTTGTTCATATTCAAAGCAATATTTTTTGGCATGTTTAATTCAGTAAAAAAAGGTTATCATGGATGTAAACGTTATGGACCTTCTATTAAGGCTAGGTGGTCCAAAGACGTATGGAAGCTAGTGTACAATTGTTCGAGAGTATTCCTCCTAGAAAACCACCCTTATTGAAGAGTCGCATCTACTTTCAATGGTAAACTAGATAGAACCCAAAGGCCTGAAATAATGGCATCAGATGACTAGATCAATGAATATGACAGAGAGAAGCATAAATAAATTGCAGAGATGTTCAATTCAAATGGGGAACCTATGTTCGATGATCCTCAATTCTTCAACACCTATGTTGAGAAAAATCTCATCGGGATGGAAAGGAAATTGGTATTTTATGAGCTCCCATATTGGGAGCATCTTAAGATTTCCCACTTACTAGATCCCATGCATATATTGAAAATTGGTTCATCTTATTTGTGGTGGAACATATTATCATTAAAAATTGACATGTTCGTTGTCAGGGGAGATCTTATTTCTTCAAATACTAAAAAGAAGCATTGTCCAAGGCAAGAAAATAAAGGAGAAGTTGACCCCTCTTGGTAATTTAAAGAAATCAATGTCCCATGGGTTTTGAAGAAATACGGTCTTTCTTTCACAAAGTAAGTTATATTGGGTGTGAAGGAACCTTCTTAATGTGGGTCTACTCGACAACAAGACTTCATTGTAGAAGAACATTTTTCAAGTTTGAAATCACATAACCATCTCAATCTTCTAAGGGTATGCATAATGTCAAAAAAATGTCTTTATTTTGTATTTATATGTTTTACCACAAGTTAAAATGCAATTGTTTTTTTGTGTTTACTTTGTAGTGTCATTATATGTTGTTTTTGTGTGAGTGCGTGAACCACAACTTTCTCGATGACCTATGTCGTGCCATATCTCAATTGTTTGCATTTGTATGGTGGATCACATCAAAGGATATTGACATCGCTAGAATTTCATGGTGGCATCAAGAGATAGATAAGATTGTGTGTATGTTTGAGAAGGAATTTTTGACGAGTTTCAAGGACTTGCAGGTTCATCTTCTAATTCACTTGGTCAATGAAGTTGAATTAGTTGGATTGGTCTCATGAGTCATTGGTTGTTCTTCTTGGAGAGGTACATGAAAAAATTGAAGGGATTTATTAGATAAATGGAAACACCCGAGAGGTCTATGGAGGAGCGGTACATAGTGTAGGATTCATTCTATTACGCTAGTGAATACATCAAGAAAATTGACCAATGTGATGAGGAAAAAAGTGAATGGGATCCACTACAAATGAATGGAAAAACGTGCATGATAAAGAGTATCATTACAAGTAAAATTTCATAGGTTATAGAGGTTTCTCCTCTCAAAAGAGCTCAAATATCCATTTATAGTGGACGTAAGTAGCAAAGGCAAGCGGTCAGAGGTTGTAGCAGAGGTTTTTCATTCAATGTATGTCTAAATTAAAAGCCTTAGTGTGTATATAACACCAATTCACTAAAGCATTCATACCATAAACGTATAGGGGCGGACAGAAAAAGGATATAAGAGAAAGTAAGAATAGGTGGGGATTCTAGATCAGAACTAAGAGTAAATTATGATGATTAGGTCTCTCATATGAAGCATTAAAACAATTTTTATCTCTCATAGAGGGGCACAACCATCATATTGTTGTCCTTCTAGTTGAAAACACCTCCCAGATCCACCACAAGCTACATAGTTATTAGCATCTCCCACAGTTGGCTATGGGCACATATCCAAATCCTAGAGAAGCTCCCATGGATAGCTAAGGGCACATATCCAAATCCTAGAGAATCTCGAAGCTTTCTCACTCACAAAATTAGACTGCCAAAAGATGTGAGAGGGTTGCGATAGCCTTATTTCATAAAAAAAAATGTTGCTTCTTATTCAATATTCCTTTACCAATGTGACTTCATGGGTTGAATAGGAACTTTCATGCTTTCTCTTCCTTGCTTTCCTACCTTTCCAACTGACTAGCTTTCCTTCCTTTTAGAAACTACTCCCCCTTTGCTTTTGTGAGGTTTCCCTACTTTCAGACTGATTAGATTTTATCAACTACTCCCTCCTTGCTTTCCTTAGGTTTCCTTCGTTTCATACTGGCATGCTTTTCAGCACTTGCTTTCTTTGAGCATTACTTTTATGGCTGATTGCTTTTGTGCTGTTTTTTATCCTTTCCTAGATTTTAAGGATTTTTCCTTTGTTTGCTCCTAGTTTCCATTTAGGATTACAACTCATTAGGTCCACAAGGCCCCATGCGCCCATATTATACACCTAACACATCCACTTATTACAAAATTACATATTATAATTTAACATACACTTTTAATGCGATGTTTAACAAATTAGATACAACGGGTAATTAATATATCCAAATGACCCCTTATTAATTAATTTATTTCTCCACTAAGAAACATGGGGTTCTCAAGGGATAGGGGTTTCTCCATGGTGTTATTAAAAATTTTGGGGTCATTACACTGTCCCACCGGGATTTGATTTAGGGAATGGATTTAAGAAGTGTGGAGGTAATGTTTTCGCTATCGGAAAAATATTGAACAAAGAAGTAACTTTCTAATAGAATTAACATTTCTCCAAAGAATCTGCATATATATTTCCTTCAAATAAGGGGATTTCAAAGTTAACTTGTACCTTGAAGCGAGTTTCATCTCTCAAATGACTTCTCGGTTAGGGCGCATCAACTGTCGTCGGCATTTGTCGAAGGATCTAGGAAAATTTATACACCATATCGTTCCTCTATTGCACAAGGGATTCCTCAAGAAACAACTTAATAGGATCTCCTTCTATGCCATATCTCTTTTGTTCTCCCACCATGTTAGGCTTCTTGGGCTGACCAGAGTGGATTTCCCCAATTTCAACCAGTTCGAGACCCAACTATCAATATTCAGATCTAGTTGGGGACATGCACTTAGAAACCACAAGAGCATAAGGCTATTATACCACTGATCGGGATTTATGTGAGAAAAAAATTAAAAGGAAATATATATGTTCACACATAAATATATATTGCAATAAACACAGTGATACAATAAACTCACATTCTATTTAAAATTAATGAAATAGGAAAAACTTTAAAATAAAAGCAGCTAGAATGGTGGTAATTATATCTCTGAGAATAGATGTGGTGGCTACGCTCATTTAGGACAAGATGAATACAAAAGGATGCCAAAAGGGCCTACTTCTCATAAGTATGATGGAAAGAACCCTAAACATCCAAAAAACTAACCCTAGAAGATGAATCGTCAGAAACTTTGTGGCCCCAAGCCAGTTAATTGAACAATCAACTTCCAAGGGTCATAACTTTTGAATAGAATCTTTGTTTTAGGCGCTCTGTTGGAAATATATACCTGAGAATTACAATAATTTTTCAGGAATAGTAAAGGACTTATATTTAGGTCACTACATGCCCAAAAATCATATTTTAGGGCCTCAAAACAACCCCAGAAGTCCAGGACCCGAAAAGCAATAGAAAATTATTATAAAATTTCCAACATGGGAAATTTTTTGAGCTAGTGGAATAGATGGGTGGCCACCTATATCCATCTGTACGTGTCCTTATCCCTTGGGAAGAAATCATATCCATTGTGTTGAGTGCCCCCAATAAATGGGGGAACTTCTGTCAAAGTTTACTTCTAGTGAGCCACTTGCCTTGGTGGAGTAGTTGTCCTACTTTGACAACTCGATACAGATGGATCTTCTGCTAGAGGGCACCCTTAACCTTTGTGTCCATGATATGATATGTGATTTCTTATTCCATGTTATCATGGTTGAGCTCTATAGGTATCAACTACTATGCCACCTCTTATGTGTCCAACACTGGGTGGAAAATATGGGCGAAGGAGCTCTACATTGAATATTGGGTGCAAGCCAAGGAATGGAGGAGTGCTTAATTTGAAGGCATTCTTGATGAATTCCTTGGTGATGGTGTACAACCCATATCAAAGTAGACTAAGCTTGTAATGGGGTCGTGTGATCCTTTATGTATTCAATTGCAAACCAAACCTTATCAATCACTTGGAACTTGTGTGGAACCCGATGTTGGTCATGTAGCTGCTTGTACTTAGTATTGGCTTTCTCCAAACTATCATGGACATGTTGGTGGATTTGTTATATTCATTCAACAAATATGGTGGCCTTATCAGTCTTAGTCTGAGCATGGGTAGATTCCTCCTGTGTGGATGCAATGGGCAGATATACATCAATTGGGGCTAGTGGTTGCAACCCCATGCACACCTGAAAAGGGTTGTGGTTGGTAGAGCTATGAAGGGATATGTTATAGTTATGTTGAATATATGTAAGGCTCTCAATTGATTTGTGAGGATGTTTATAATTGTACATTCTCATAATATGCACAATCATTTAGTTGACTACATATGTTTGTCCATCAGTCTAGGGGTAGAAAGCAGTAGATTTGGTGACCTTGATATTCATCAATGACCATAGGTTGGACCAAAAGGCGCCAAGGAAATTTCTATCCTGATCTAAAATGATAATATGTGGTAGCCCGAAATGAACCCAAACATGCTCAAAGAACATCTTAGCAGTCGCTTCAACATATTTTTTTTCTTCCAAGCTATCAGAATTACCATCTTAGAGAAGCGATCCACGACCACAAATACATAGTCATTACCATGCTTGGTTAACGATAGTACTAACATGTAATCCATGGATATGTATTCCCATGGACCAGTGGGTGTAGGCAGAAGGGTGTACAATCCCTACTTCTTGATGGTAGGTTTCATGATCGCACAGGTAGTGTACGATCTGATATATCGATCAACATATTGTTGAAGCTTTGGCCAATAAAAATACTTCTATAATACCGCCACTATATTTTCGGTCCCAAATCCTGCCACCCAACTGCAATGAACTTCCCAAATTATCTTCGCATGTTCGCTTGAAGGAACATAGAGATGACCCAACTGATCAAGAAATCCTTCATGAGATGAAAGTTTTCCACTAGTGTGCTTACACATAGGTCTTGATAGATGGAAGCGGATTTGGGATCATAGTCATATAGTTGAGGCCTCCTAAAGGTATCATGGCCACAAGAGTTGAGCACCATGGTCTTTGTTGCTACCGAAGGTCAACTGATGTAATCGATGGCTCGATTTGTGCTACCCTTCTTATATTTAATGTTCAGGTGGAATTGCTACAAATAGGTGGAAAATTTTTGGTGACAATCATTCTGTGACTTTCCTTGGGTCTACATGAACTACATGGGCTTGTGATCAGTGTGGATGACCGTATCTTTTGGTAGTATGTAATAATTTCATTGGTGGTAGGTATTGAGCGACATTCATAAGTGTTGTTCCAAAGAGTTTGGTGGAACTTGCACCACTCTCCAGTGTCCTTATTTGATTTATCATTACATTTCTTTACTTATGGCTTGGGATGGTTGTCAGGGTTTTGGCCATCCTTGCTCTGTCCTTTGTTTTGTGAGTTAGATCCTCCTTTTCCAGGATACTGTTGTTGATTTGCAAACCCAAACTCCCTCTTATTCTTTTGCTTGAACTAGATCTTGATAGCATATCAATAAGTGCCTCCCTACAAAGATATTTCCAAGAAATCCATCTTTGTCTTACTATACGTATGGATTCCACTGGGATACTTTAGGACCAAGTGTCCTTGAGAGTCCTTAATACCTATTTTTTAGCACATGGCATGGAATATGTTGGTAAACTCTGACACTATCTGGTCTCTTTCCTAGCGCAAAGTTGTCCACTTGGTGTACTGGTCATCATAGTTTCCAACAAGATAGAATTCCTCCTCAACGACATCGAAAAAATCCATCCAAGTGGGTTATGTCCTGAATATTTCAGTCTCATCCCTTGCATGCCTCTCGCAATACCCATCCCACCAGGATTTGATATGGGGAAGGGATTTAAGAAGCGTGAATATGATATTTTCACTATCAGAAAAAATTTGAACAGAGGAGTAAAGTTTTAATAGACTTAACCATTTCCCCAAAGCATTTGCATCTATATTTCCTTCAAATAAGGGTATGTCAAGGTTAACTTGTACCTAGAAGGGAGTTCCATCTCCAAAATTACTGCTTAGTTAGGGTGCATATGCTTCCATCGACATTCATAGAAGGATGTGGACGAAATTATCCATCGTCTCGTTGCTCTGTCGCACGAGGGATTCCTCGAGCAACAACTTAATATGATATCATGCTTCATCATCTCTATTTTCTTCTCCTTCCATGTGAGGCTTCTTAGGTTGTTGAGAGTGGCTTTCCCCAACATCAACTAGTTCGAGACCCAACTCTCGATATTAATATCTAGTCAGGGACATGCACTGAGAAACCACAAGAGCAGAAGGATCTGATACGATTAATCTAGATTTACGTGAGAACAAAAGGGAAAGGACATATATTTGTTCACACGAATAGATATATTTCAATTAACATAGTGATACAGTAAACTTATATTATATTAAAAATGAATGAAATGTAACAAACTGTAAAATAAATGCAACTAGAATGGTGGTGGTTGTTGCCTTTCAACACACCTGGGTGTTAAGCGCAACATAAATCTTCAAGTTGTTAGGTGTGTCCTTGGGGACAAGTCTTGAGTCAAGTATTGCCACTTGATCTTGACTCCTCTGTTTAGGGAAAACTCCTAATGAATCCAAGGGGGGTGGTCCCTAAGAAAGATTTTAACGAAGGCTCTTGTGTTTTAGTCGTTAATGATGGAAGTAAGTTTTTTAGGAGTTTTTGAAGTAAAATACTAAGACAAGATTGTTGCAAATTTAGATAAATATTTCACAAGCATATATAATAACATCAAGACATAAGGATTAGCAACAATAAAAAACTGATAATAATCGACAATAGAATGCTGCAAATTTAGATCAGTGCAAATGGAGTTAGAAATAAATAAATAATGTTGTTGAAAGATTAAATGTTTTGCAATGTGTCTTGGTAAGTTTTAATTATTAAAAGATGGATTGAGTTATGGGAAGGGGATTCTCGATATACTGTAAAGTACTGAGAATATGTATAGAAAATGACGAAGGTGGTTCTTCACTCAGAAATGTGGGCTGAATCAGAGTCTCTGAGAAGTGTCCAACACTACGCCAACAAGGGTGTATCCCGACGGTATCCCAAGGTCACTATTCAGTGGTTCCCGCTTCCTTTAAAGAATTTTTCCACGATTGTCAAATGTTGCTACGCCGGATTTTTATAATTTTTTTTGGGAGTCACTTTTATTAATAGATTGTTAAATTAATATGTGGAAATTAAAAAATGTCACAAATCGCTTTTGATTCCCCAACGTCTAGGAAAATCCCGCAGAGGGAAAGAGCATACATGAGGTTTGTGATTAAATGTATGTTACAATTTAAAGAAATAAAATATGTTGTAAATGCAAGTAATCTAATGATAAAATGGAACCACAAACTATGTGTCACTTTCTAATCATCCACCAATAATCGAAAAAACCTTTGATTGGTGGCGACAAAATACCTTGTGGCAACGAGTTGGGTGTGAAATTATTACTTTATTCTAAGATGAAATTAAAGAAAATTAACTAACCTATTCATCCTTTCTAGAAGGTGGATTGTTTGCATGTGTTGGTTAGAAAAATCAAACCACAAAGGACCCTGTGAATCCCCCCATGGGGGACGGAGCGTGGGCGTTGAGTATCCCACTTGCTTTATTTATTATTAAACTTTACAAAGTAGTGAAAATCTGAAATAAAAATGTGCTTTTATCCTTGAAAAGGACCAAAAGGCTTACAAGATTTCTAGGAGAGAAAAGGAATGAAGAAAGGGGATGAAAGAAAGACTTTTTGGTGTTTTGGGTGACCCGAAACTTGATTTTTGAGAAATATATACTTCTCTTTTTCTTTAAAACCACCAAAAACTAGAGAGAAAAAGATGTTATAATCTCACAAATCAGTCAAAACAAAATACATAATTTACACTACTCAAAATGCTTGAAAAATGTGAATTTTTGCTTTAAAAAGGCACTTTGAGAAAATACAATGGATCTAGTTCAAGATTAAACTTTTAAAGAGTCCTAGATCTGATATACATGCATAAGTAAAAGCATATTTCAAATATCATATTGATGCATCTAACGTTTTGTAGCATGAAGAAACGGTAATGAAGGAAAAGGTTGAGTTTTTAAGGAGGGAGAAAGAAGTCCTCAAGCCCGTGCTTGAATGGAATGAAGGAGGAGAAGGATCTGCAAAAAAAAGATGTTAAACACAAAAAAAATTATATTTTAAAGAGGAATTGGATGCAACCGATCTCCAATATCCCTTCTACCTAAAATGATCCTACAAAATCTACACAACTCTTCACACAAGCAATGTCAATAGTCAATGTCATTAACAGAAAGTAAAGAGAATATAGGTATAACCTACTACAATATATTTATGTTACAATATTATGATGATTAAATGAAAATAAGTAAGTTAACAACTACAAATAATTATTCAAAATAAACTGGATCTATGCAACATTACTTGACAAAAAGAAAGCATAGAATTTAGTCAATTTCATCTCAAAATTCACCAAAATTGCAAGCCCACAAGATGATGCCACGCATTAGCCTCCAAATCCTTCAATTTCATTAAAAAAATATGCAACAACAAGAATACAATGGGCATATGTTCAATGCATCCTCCCAAATGAGGAGCAAGACCTTGGTTTTATACCTAAACACAGCTCAAACCCCAAGGGGCGCAATTCCCAATGAGGAGGTTGTTTTGGGAGTTGAGGAAATGGTGGAAGGGAGTCTGAATTCATGGCAGTGGAGGATTCCACCTCTCATTAGGTGTACCACTTGGTTTTTGATGCCTCCACCTCCTCTAACCAACTCCTCCATGTGGAGGAATGTGCTCTCCATGAGGAGAATGTGCCCTCCTTTGAAAAATATTAGTAGGAGCCCCTCTCTTGATAACTCATGATGCTCCTCTATGCTCATAAATGCCCCACAAAAGATCCTAACACCTCAAATACAATTCCCAGACAAGCTACCTTTGATTTAAGAATTGGGTTTTCTCCATTTTTTCCATTTATTTGGCCCTCCAAGTATTTTTGGAGAGAAAACCAAAATTAAAAATTAAAAATAACTAATTTGACTCTCCAAAGTGGGTTTAGGGGTTAAGTGGGTGCTCTGGGTCCAAAAACGAGCATCCCCATGACCAAATTGGCTCCCTCAACCCAATTTTATGACCTTTTTAACTTTAACAATTAAAATACATCTTATAGATGATTTTGTTAAAAATCTAAAAATTAAAAAAATCCTAGGAAAGACTTAGCACATGTCCACAAAATTTTGGGAATGTGACTAGCATGGTATAATACACATACCCTAGGATTTAATAACCCTCCTAAGGAATAATCACCAACTTCACCATCCCAGCTTTGGAGGATTTTGAGTGAAAACTTGAAAATTATATGTTGTTTAAAAAAGCGTCATATAACCAACGAGGGAAAAAACACTCAAGGATTATGACTTTGATGACCAAGTCCTAAGAAGGACAAGAATTTTACATAAGAAACCATCATGTCATGTCATTTATTACAAATCCCTCGAGCGGGTTTGAACATGCGAAAAAGGGACCACAATTGGCCCTAATGAAACCCTCGAACTTCCGAGCACTGAGTAAGAACAATTGATTTGTTCCGATCCTTGGTGGCTCACCTAAGAAATCCCCTAAGTGAAACTTAGTGGATAACATGTGGCTCCAACTGTGAGGCGTGCACTCGATTGATATTCAATCAAAGAGAGTGGGCGAGAACCCTAGAATGTTCGGTTCCTACAAGAAACAAAAGTGCATCAGTCCCATATACATGTAAATTAATGCCAAAATGAAATACATGTCACAACATAATATACAAAATAATATACAAAAACTATGGTACATAAATAATATACAACAATAAGCTATGATACAAAAGGAAAGGGTTTAGAAAAGTCCTGATAATTACCCCTTGGGCATTAGATAGGATCGTTGAAGAACAATTTCAATTGTTTCCCATTCACTGGTAAGAGCATATTTTCTCCTTCCATGGCGTTGAGAAGAAATGAATTGGTGACAGCCATGCCGTAGATGATGAATGGCCCCATCCATAGGATATCGAGCTTCCCATGTTTTCCTGTATTTCCCTTCGTTTGTCCCACAGCAACAGTGCATCTCCAATCTGAAAGGCCCTTGCTTTTGCAAACTTTTCAAATGTTCTTTTAACCTTCTCCTGGTTTATAATACTCCTGTCAAGACCATTCCTTTGGCTTTGATCTAATTCAATCAACTGATTGATTCTATTGGGCATGGAATCTTCTTCTAAACCATATTATTGAAGCATATGATACATTGACAACTAAATATAAATACGCAAAGCAATAGTTGAACCATATACCAACTCAAAAGGAGTCTTTCCTGTTGCATTTTTCTTAGTTATTTTGTCATCCCAAAGTGCATATTTGATTTTACTACCCCAAGACTTCTTATTACTTCCAACTATTTTTTTAAGGATGGTCATTAAGTTTTTATTGCTTTATTCTGCGAGGCCATTGCCCCAAGGATAGTAGTTGGATGAGTGGTATAGGACAATGCCATATTTGAAGCAAAAGGATGTGATCTTTGTTGAACTGGAAACTTTGGAATTGTCAGTCGTTATTTTAGATGGAACCCCAAATCTTCTGATAATCTTGTCCTCTAGGAATTCCATAATAACTTTATCAGTATCCTTTTTGGTGGATATTGCTTCTACCTACTTGGTGAAATAATCAGTTGTTGTTAGGATCCAACAAAACCCATTGCTTGAATTTTCTTTGAAATACCCAATGAAATCAAGCCCCCACTGCTGGAAAGGGGCTAACACCACAACTGGTTGTAAAGGCAAGGTTGCTAACCTTTGTTTTTTCATGAATAACTGGCATTGGTGACAACTCATTACAAAGTTGTCCACATCTACAAATAAGGAGGGTTAGTAATAACCCGCTCTAAGGATATTAAGGGTTGTTCTGTCTACTGCATAATTCCCCCCACAAAATCTTGCATGAAATCAGTTAAGAGTTGTTTAGACTCTTGCTCATTTACACATCTAAGTATTATTTCGTCGACGCTTCTCCAACCAAGTCAATCTTGATTGATGCAATAATTGACGGATTTAAGCCTTAGAGACCTTCTTGTGTGACCCTTAAGGTGATCAAGATATGTAAGATTAAGGATAAAGATTATTATATTTGCATACCACGTATCCTACTCTAATTGTTGAAGTCATGTTGAATTTACTTGCTTTAGACCATTTTTCTAACACACCATCCCTAAAGTCTCTTCATTCCCTTGAGTTAAGATCTTGGCTAGACCCTGACCTTTGATTAATTTTGTGGGCCTAATCTCTAGGTCATATTCTTGAATTTTAGAGACCCATTTACCCCTTATGCCTAAACAATCTTGTTGAGACAAGATATCTTTTACAGCTGCATGTGGTACATAACCAATTATTTTTTAGTAGCCAACGTATGTTATGAAATGTTTTAATGACTTTATCAAGGCATAAGCTTGCTTTACCATGATTATATATTTCAATTATGAATCCTGTAAAGCTTGAATCATGAAAGCGATGGGTTGCTCAAATCCTTCAATGTTTTTCTGGAGAAAAAACCCGCGATGGTGCTTTTAGAAGCAAAGGAAAAAATCAAGAACTATTTAGAATAATCAGGGCTAACCAAAACTGGTGATCTGGTAATTGCATCCTTGATGCATCTGTAAACTTCTCGACCCTCATCGGTCCATTCAAACTTAGAATCTTTCTTTAATAACTTATGGGTTGGCTTCAATAATTCTACTAAGTTAGGAGTGAATCTTCTTATAAGTTGATGTGGTCATCAAAGGATAGTAAAGATTTTACATTTTTAGGTAAATGGATCTTTTTAATTGCCTCAATCCTTTCAGGTTCCACCTTTACTCCATATTTGGAAATGATTTGTCCTAACAGTTTCCCTTTTTCAATACCTAGGATAGACTTTGTTGGATTCAAATAGATACCATATTTCCTACATCTCTCAAATATTTTCTTGAAGAGACTTACATGAATTGTTCTTTGTTTTGAAAAAATCGTTAAGTCATCCTAATAAATTTATATGTTCTTTCCAATTAACTCCTTAAATGTATAATCCATGGCCCTTTGGAAAGTGGCCCCTACATTCAACAAAGCAAAAGGAGTCCTTAAATATTCAAAGGTGCCCCATGGGTTTGTGAATGTAATCTTGTGTTTGTCCTCCTTTTGGATCACTACTTGATTATAACCTAAAAATCCATCTAGCATAGACATCATTTCAAAACATGTTACCTTCTGAAGAAGAGTTTCCATATTCGGCAATTGATAGTTGTCCTTTTGACAAGAAATGTTTAGATTCCAAACATATATACATATTATTATGCTCCCATTCTTTTTTCTAACAACCAACAAGTTGCAGAACCCAGATGAATGTTGTGTTGGTGCAATGATCCCAGCAGCCAACAATTTCTCAAGCTCTTGTTTTACTATTGGTGCAAGCTTGGGGTTGATTTGTCTCATTTTTTGTCGAAAAGGTTTAACTTCTTTAATGTCTTGTTTGAGAGGTATAGTGTGTTGGAACACATTCTCTCGGTAATATTTGAGCTTGTCATAAGTGAAAGTGAATACATCTCTATACTCTTCTAGAAGATTTACTAAGTCATTCATTTCCTTTTTAGAAGTACCTTTTCCAATTTTTATCATTTTTGGCTCATTATTTTTTCCAATGTTGATCTCAATGTTATCCCCACGTTTCAATGAACATATGCTATTTTTCCTTCTATCTTGCCTATCAAATATGTGATCAAGTGATACTAGACTACGTGGTACTAGATTCTTGAATTGATCACCTTTCCCCTGATACTCTTTACCCTCCTCCTGAAAACTGACATTGAAATTTGAAAATTCCTCTATGTTATGGACAAATTTCAAAATATGTTCATCGTCATGAAATATCTGCCAATGCTCCATGTTATCTAGGACTGATGGTCTAAAGTTAATCTCTAATTTATCATCACCATTTAGTAGTTCAACTGAAGGTTGAAGAGTTAAAGCTGCTATGACTAGCTTATCTGTTAAGTTATTTTGATCTATGTGGATGCTAGTTAGATTTAAGGTGTCGAAGAATTCCATTGTATCCCACACTGCATTCCTATATTTCTTTAACTTTTCACAGTTGCATGAAAATGTTTTTTAACTTGTAGGATTATTAAATCCGAGTCTCCTCTTATATTCAACATCTTAATCCCAATATATTTAGCTATTTCCAACCCAAGTAAGTGTGCCTCGTATTATTTTACATTGTTGGTTGCTTCAAACTCTAGCCTAAAGGCAAAGTTCAAAATTTGACCTTTAAGCGAACTGATGACAACTCTGGCTCCCTTTCCATATCTTGAATGAGCGTCGTCAAAATTCATCTTCCATATTTCATCTACCTTTTCATTTTAATTTTTTCCTTAACTGGGGCCAAAAAGGTAGAATAACAAGAATAATTTCCAAGACTATCTGTGTGGTAAACATATTCATTAGAAGGTTTCTTGGGGTTTCCTACATGATACTTCATCTTATTTTCACTATGCAATTTTACCGTTATATTCTCAGATAAAGGAATGGTGGCATAAGTCCATTACATTAGAATGAATCCTCCCAAATCAACAACCCACTTTCTTGATAGCAACATACCCCATTTTCCAGGTACGTCAATTACAAAAATATCCATTTTTAGATAGATATCAAGATATTTATCCAATCTTACTAGGGAACCCAAAATAATACCAACCACCGTAACTTCTCTAGAATCCATGGCACAGATATTATGATATGGTCTAGTGATTTTTAATTTTAACTATTCCATGATTTTCCTAGTCATTATGTTTGTTGAAGACCCAGAATCTAGCATACAGTTATGAACAAGAAGATCATTCATCAATAGTGAAATATAGAATGGAGGATGATCTTCTCTTCCCTATTCCTTAGTTTGTAAAATAACTAGAAGATCAAAGGAGCCATATTTGTTTGTTGGAGTAATTTTTTCTTGACTTTCTTCAAAGGTTACTTTCTTAGGAGGAGTAGGATTCAATACTTTCATCAATTTTTCTCATTGCGCTGGAAATTTATGTTAATTTTGTACCTGGGAAAGGGTTCCCCTAGGTGAATTTAGCCCTAGTCACTTAAAAGGGGAAATAAAGTGACCCTTGCATTAAATGACTTCAGTGGAGCATTTAATTTGACTTTAGAGAGTAAAGTCACTTTTTGATAAAGTTAAGTGGGTGAGTGAAATTAATATTTATGAGAAATAAATGTGAGCATTTAATCTCATCCACCGATCTAATCTAATCTCCATCGTTAGATTAGATAAACCCTAGGATTCTCTCAACAAGGCAAGGGAAGGTCATTTTCCTCACTTTTGCAGATTGAAGTGAAGGAGAGAGCTAAGAGAGAAAGTTTCCATTTTTCTGAGAAAGATAAAAAAAATGTGGCACGCAAATTGAGGGAAAGGATAGCAGCAGAGAGGGCATGGAAATTAAGGAGAGGACAACAACATTTATTGCTGGTCCGTACAGTCCGTATGGTGTTGTTTTCGAAGCAGCAGGCATGATTTTTGAGGCAGATTTATGGGCACGATTTTTGAGAGAAACAAATTATGGGCATAGATTTCAAGGTCCATATAGTCAGTCTGTATGGTGCAGTCCGTACATTCCGTAAAATGGTACATAAATCGATGCAGAAAATAGGAAAAAAATTTGAGTTTTATTTTTCTTGTTTGGCACAGAAAATGAGGCAGAAACTTTCTCTTCCGAGTTCAGATAAGTTGGTCTGAAATTTCTGAGTTTTACTATAAATTTCCTGATAATAAAAATATCTCTCTCTCTGATTGGTTTTTCCCTTGTGGGTTTTTCCAGGGCCATTGGCCAAAAATTTCTGATTACTCTATGTTGAATGACATGCATATTTTTTTATTTTTTGTCCATGAAAAAGTGAAGTTACATCAGTGTTATTAAGTCTGAAATTTATGTTTATTTCTAGCATTTAAATTTCTGGGTTTGCAATAAACTGAGAATTTTTTTTAACTTATAACCAGAGGATGAAACTTGTGAAAAATATACATGGTATCAGAGCACAGTGGGGCAGAAAACTAAATATTTGCAGACTGAAAGTCATTTCAAGAATTCAGAAAATCTTTTGTGACAGTAGTACATTTTTAATGAAACTTGTTCTTTGAGAAAAATTACTTCCGTTGGGTTGAGAACTAAGGATAGGTTGGATGGGGCAGCGAACTTTGTCTCATGGAAGGCCTGGATATTACTTGTGTTGAGGGAGAATGAGTTGTGGGAGGAGGTAGTTAGAAACACTACAGCAAATCCCATTGTTATTCCCGCTGCTACCGATGCGGTAGCATATTTAGCCTTTAATAAGAAGGATATTAAAGCCATGAGGATTATATTGGATTTTGTTAAAGACCATGTTATACCCCACATTTCAGGGAAGGATCATGCACACAAGATGTGGAGTGCTTTGACCAGATTGTTTGAGAGTTCCAATGAGAATAGGAAGATGGTTGTGAAAGAGAAATTAAAGGGTATCAAGATGGTCAAAGGAGAGGTTTGTATGGCTTATCTTACTAGGATCTCTCAGGTGAGAGATGAGCTTGCAGCTGTTGGGGTGGTTGCTACTGGTCCTGAGGTAGTGCGAACAACCTTGAATGGGGTGACAGCACCTTGGGCTATGTTTTTACAGGGTTTGGTGGCTAGAGAGAACTTACCATCTTGGGACAGGGTCTGTGATGATTTTGTTCAGGAGGAAACTCAGAGGGGTCTTCTACAGTGCAGTGCTACTACTAGTATATAGGATGAGGAAAATGTGGCATTGACAACAAAGGGGAAGAAGAAGAACAAGAAGGCTCCCGAGAAGGGTGGGGCCAAGTAGGAGGATGGGCCGAAGAAGGATCTAAGCACTGTAAACTGCTTTGCATGTCACAAGATGGGACACTATGCTTGGCTGTGTCCAAACAAGAAGAAGAAGTAGTAGTAGACAACAGCTTCAACGGAAGTCGATGAGTTTGCCGTGAGATTTCAGAGTGATTTTTTACTGTGCAGTGGGCATATTGAGATTGAGAGAGCATATATTCTCACCAGTTCGAATGTTGACAGATAGAGGGAGTTTACCCTGGCGACAGACCATCCCTATAGTGTATCTACTTCCAGCACTTGGTATATAGATAGTGGATCCTCGAGCCACATGACAGGTGCTCGTGAGATGTTCTTCGAGCTTTCACAGAAAGAGACAGATGTGGAGGTTGTGTTGGGAGATGACTCAGTAGTCAGAGTTGTTGGGCATGGGATCATTACCTTTCAAAGGGAGTCCACGAGTCCCATGGTGTTGTGAGATGTATTGTATGTACCTGGGCTGAAGAAGAACCTAGTTTCTATTTCCATGATCGAGGATCAGGATCTTGGGGTGTCCTTCCTATATGGACACGTGCACATGTTTCCCAAGACTGCAAGACCATCTGCTTCAGTTGCTATTGGAGTTAGATGTGGGAAACTATATAGGCTCTTGTTTCATCCTTAGCATGTCTTGGCACATAGCAGCGACAATGAGCTTTGTGAGCTTTGGCATAGGAGGATGGATCACTTGCATCATCCAACCTTGGGGTTGTTGAGACATATGGTTACAGATTTACTAGAGTTTAGTACAAGGCAGAGTGATGTGCACAGGGGGTGTGCTTTGGGAAAGTACACCAAGGATTCTTTTTGGAGCAGTGATAGTAGGTCAGCAGGGACCCTTGACTTGACACATTCAAACTTATGCGGACCGATGTCTTATGTTTCCTTGAGAGGATACGAGTATTATGTGACATTGATTGATGACCATTCCAGGAAGACCTAGATCTACTTTCTGAAGAGAAAGAAGTCCGAGGAATTCTTGCAGAGGTTCCAAGAGTTCAAAGCTCTTGTGGAGAACCAAATAGGGAAGAAGAACCGAGTTCTTAGATCGGATAACAGGGGTGAGTATACCTCCAAAGAGTTTTATGGATTTTGCAGACAAGAGGATATCAGGAGTTAGTTGACAGTTCCATATACTCCAGAGCATAATAGAGTAGCAGAGAGGAAGAACCGGTCTATTGTTGGAGCAGCCAGAGCTATGTTACATGGCCAATCTCTTACTTTCTTTCTATGGGTTGAGGCTTGCAGCACTGGTGTATATATTCAGAACAAGAGTCCCCATCGTGCCATGGGGAACATGACACCTGAGGAGTGTTTTTCAGGAAAGAAGCTTGAAGTTATCCATTTTTGTATATTTGGTAGTCTGACTTACTCTCATGTCCCTTCAAAGAAGAGGGCAAAGTTGGAGACCACTGTAGAGAAGGGCATCTTTGTGGGTTATGATGATACTTCGAAGGCCTTCCATATTTACCTTCCCTCTCAGAGGAGAGTGGTGGTGAGAAAGGATGTGAAGTTTGAGGAGGAGCGCGCCTTTAGGAAGTCGAGAGAGTCAGAGAAGGGAGAGTAGCAGGTTCCTGCACCCCTAGTTGTTTCACGGGTTCCATTAGCGCAACAGTCAGGATCACAAGTTTTTGGGGTTACAGGACCATACAGTGCAGGAACAAGTTCACTAGGTTTAATGGTTAAGCCAGTAGGGTCTTCGGGGACAGGTGATGGGTCTACTATTACAGGTACACCATATAGGGGATTAGGATCAAGATTACAGGGTACACCTGGTGTTGGTACACCAGCTTCAGGTTCACAAGTTACTGGGGGTACTAGATCCGGTAGTTCTTCATATGAGTACAGACCAGTGCGGGAGCAGTCTTTAGGGAAGAAGAATCCTAAGTGGCTTCGAGAGACTTTGAAGGAAGATATGAAGGTTGGGACACACACGGATTCAGTGAGGGCCATCAAGATGCCTAACAGATTGGGCATGTTCTTTCTGGCTAGTACACGTGATTCTGAGCCTTCTACTTTTGACGAGGTCTCCCAGCATTCGGTTTGGCGAGATGCAATGATGGATGAGTACCATTCCATCATGAATAATGATGTATGGGAGATAGTTCTGGGACCTGAGGGGAAGTCAGTGGTGACTTCTCGGTGGCTTTACAAGCTAAAGCATGCAGCGGATGGGAGTGTGGAGAGGTACAAGACCATGTTTGTAGCGCGGGGGTTTTCACAGGTTGAGGGAATTGATTATGATGAGACTTTTTCCCTGGTTGCTTGGTATACTTCTGTCAGGGCATTGATCTCCATTGCAACAAAAATGGGTTGGAAGATCCATCAGATGGATGTGAAGACCGCATTTCTCAATGGGATCATATAGGAGGAGATTTATGTTGAGCAGCCTCAAGGCTTTAAGATTAATTAGAGAGAGTCTCATGTTTGCAGGTTGAAGAAAGCCCTATATGGGTTGAAGCAAGCTCCTAGAACTTGGTACTACAGGATTGATTCTTAGTTGTTGAGTATGGGGTTTTAGAAGAGTAAATCAAATCTGAATCTCTACTTCATCATGGTTGGAGATGATCCACTTATTCTTCTGTTATATGTTGATGAATTGTTTATCACAGGGGGAGAGAGACCCATTGCAGCCTTCAAGAAGGATCTTGCATTATTTTTTGGGATTGGAGGTTTGGCAGGAGCCTGGGCATATTTTCTTGGGACAGGGAAAGTATGCGGTTGATATTCTGAGGAGATTCAGGATGGAGGATTGCAACCCTATGTCGATACCTATGATCACCTACTGGAAGAAGCTTTATGCTTCTGAGGGAGAGTTGGTGGATCCTACTATACACCATCAGCTCATTGGGTCATTGATGTATCTGGTCAACACTCGACCAGATTTGTGTTTTGCAATGAACACTCTTAGTCAGTTCATGGTTGAGCCTAGGAGTGTGCATTGGGTAGCTGCAAAACATGTGTTGCGTTATCTAGCAGGGACAATATATTTTGGTCTGGACTATAGGAGGTCAAATGGGATCAGGTTGGTTGGCTTCACAGATTCAAATTGGGAAGCCAGTGTGGCAGACTGGAAGAGCACTTTCGGTTGTTGTTTCAGCTTGGGCTTGGCAGCAGTGTTGTGGTTCAGTCGGAAGCATATTTCCGTTGCATTGAGTTCTGTAGAGGCTGAGTATATGGCAACCAATAAGGTCGGTTGTGAGGCCTTGTGGCTTCGCAAGTTTCTGGTTAATTTATTTGATCAGGAGCTGAGGTCTGTGGTGATTTACTGTGACAATCAGAGTTGCATCCAGCTCTCTGAGAATCTAGTATTTCATGACCGGTCAAAGCACATTAGTATCAGGTATCATTTCATCCGATATTATGTTCAGACAGGTGCAGTATCTTTACAATACATTTCCACTGATGAGCACATTGCAGACGAAATCTTTGGGGAGGGGCAATTTTATCTTCTTCAGGGACAAGCTGGGAGTGGTGCAGAACACCTTCCTCGGTAAGAGGGAGTGTTAATTTTGTACCTAGGAAAGCGTTCCCCTAGGTGACTTTAGCCTTAGTCACTTAAAATGGTAAATAAAGTGACCCATGCATTAAATGACTTAAGAGGAGCATTTAATTTGACTTTAGAGAGTAAAGTCACTTTTTGATAAATTTAAGTGGGTGAGTGAAATTAATATTTATGAGAAATAAATGTGAGCATTTAATCTCATCCACCGATCTAATCTAATCTCCACCGTTAGATTAGATGAACCCTAGGGTTCTCTCAAAAAGGCAAGGGAAGGTAATTTTCCTCACTTTTACAGATTAAAGTGAAGGAGAGAGATGAGAGAGAAAGTTTCCATTTTTCTGAGAAAGAGAAAAAAAATTGCAACATGCAAATAGAGGGAAAGGACAGCAACAGAGAGGGCACAAAAATCAAGGAGAGGACAACATTTATTGTTGGTCCGTACAGGCCTTACAGTATGATTTTCAAAGTAGCAAGCACAATTTTTTAGACAGATTTCTGGGCATGATTTTCAAGAAAAAATTCTTGGGCATGGATTTTGAGGTCCATACCGTCATTCCGTACAATGCAGTTTGTATAGTCTGTATAGTTCATCCATATAGTCCATACAGTGGCATGGAAATCGAGGCAAAAAAAAAGAGTTTGATTTTTCCTATTTGGCACAAAAAACGAGGCAAAAAAATTCTCTTCCGGGTTAAGTTAAGTTTGCCTGAAAAATTCTGAGTTTTGTTGTAAATTTCTTGATAATAAAAATCTCTTTCTCTGACTGGTTTTCCCCTTGTGGGTTTTTCCAGGTCTATTGGCCAAAAATTTCTGAGTACTGTGTGTTGAATGGCGTGCATATTTTTTATCTTCTGTCCATGAAAAAGTGAAGTTACAATAATGTTATTAATTCTGAAATTTATGTATATTTCCAGCATTTAAATTTTTGGGTTTGCAATAAACTGAGACAAAAAATTTAACTTATAACTGGAGGCTGAAACTTGTGAAAAATCTACACTTTAATCACTTCAGCGACATGAATTTGATACTTTAACTTTTTGAAACCAAACACCCATATCAACAATATCATTTGGATCATGAGGAGTTATTACCTGATATTGATCACTTTTTGGTGTTCCAACATTGTCTCTTCTTTGATGGGTTATTCCTTTGAACTTAGGCATTCATCGAATCTCCTATGATGTAGGCATAGCACCATAATTCTTAGTCAAATTGTCTAACTCTTGACTATATTCTTTTTTTTTTCTTCCAGTTTTAATTAGTCATGGGATAAACATGTCCAATTGTGTTGATGTATTCAGGCTCGCTTGAAACTTCTTCACTACTTCTCATCTTGGGAATCCCTTGTTCTAAAACTCGACATGCTACATAATGACTAGCCTCTTCATGAAGTGAATCACAAGGTCTACACTAAGGGATCACTTCTTGAACCACATTGGTTGTCTCTAGTTGATTTGGAAGATTATTATCTCTATTATAAGGAGCTTTCTTTTGAACCCAGTTAATTTTAGGAGGAATTTTTTTTCTATTAGAGTGAGATCTTTCCATGGTTACTACTAGGTTTTGCATCTTTTTCTATTGATTAGTATAAGTATCTTCCATGGCTTCCATCCTTTCATTCAACTCCTTAATCTTCTTATCATAGGCCTCTTGCATGGGCTCTTTTCCTTTGGATTAATGTCTTTCATGCCCTCTTGTAAAACTAGGCAAGTTAGACTTAACTGAAGCCTGCATGTTTGCATCAATTTTGATGGCTAATGCTTCAGCAGCTTTAAGATCAACGAGTTCATTGTCTCTCAGTTGGTATCCCATTTCCCCACTGAGTGCCTCTATGTAATAAACCAAGATAGATTTATCATGACGCTTGAATTCATCATCCATGCTTGCAATAAGATCTCTGAATTTTTTATTGAATTCCTCCATCGTTTCATTTTCATTTCTCTTGATGGAGTGGAGTGCATTCAATAGGAAACGAGGCTCCTTCTTTTCACCAAATCTTTCCAAAAATCCCTTATTGAAGGAATCGCAAGAATTATATGAATTATCAGCAAGATTAATTTACCAGTCACAAGCATCTTCTTCAAGTGATAAGGAAAAATGTTTCGTGTATACATCATCATGTTGACTTGCAACATGATCTCCACACCAACTAAGGAGACATTTCGAGAATTTTCTAAGATGGCTTGATGCATTAATGGCGTTGTTCCCCTGGAAAGTTGTCAGTTTCTCTAAAGATTTGTATGGTATGGCATGAGGTTGACCTTCTATATGAGTAAAATTAAGGGGCTGAAAGAAAGCATCCATTGGACTAATGGGATTAGCCATTGGATTCAAATTTGTGAATAAGAATTGAATGTTCGAAATAGGCTTAGCCACTAGATTTTCAAGGATTCTACGAGACTCAAGTCTATGCAATATTTCCGTAAGACCCTTTCAGGTTCAGGAACAAATTTAAATACTTTGTGTAAATTTCATCTCGTAGAATACCCTAAAGTGCTTTTAAACTATGGATTCACTAGATGGACCGAGTATATTTCAAAATCATTCAACTAGATCAATAAAAAATTATTGGGTAGAAAACAAAAAGAAAAAGGGGTAAGTCTTACCTCGAGAATAAAAATATTTATCCTCGGCAATGATTCCAAAAAGTGTTGTCGCCTTTCACACACCTGGCGGGTTAAATGCAACATAAATTTTCAAGCTACTAGGTGTGTCCTTACGGGAAACTCTTGACTCAAGTACTACCACTTGATCTGGACTCCTCTGTTTAGGTAAAACTCCTAAGGAATCCAAGGTAGTGGTCCTTAAGAAAGATTTTAACAAAGGCTCTTGAGTTTTAGTCGTTAATGATGGAAGTAAGTTTTTTAGGAGTTTTTGAAGTAAAATACAGAGATAACATTGTTGCAAATTTAGATAAATATTTCAATAGCATATATAAAATAACATCAACACATAAGGATTACAAACAATAAAAAAATGATAATAATCAACAGTAGAATGTTGCAAATTTAAATCAGTGCCAATGGAGTCATAAATAAATAAATAATGTTGCTGAAAGATGAAATGTTTTGCAATGTGTCTTGGTCAGTTTTAATTATTAAAAGATGGATTGAGTTATGGGAATGGGATTCTCGATATATTGTAAAGTAATGAGAATATGTCCAGAATATGACGAAGGTGGTTCTTCACTCAAAAATGTGGGTTGAATCGGAGTCTCTGAGAGGTTTCCAACACTACACCAACAAGGGTGTATCCTGATAGTATCTCGAGGTCACTATTCAGTGGTTCTCGTTTCCTTTGAAGAATTTTCCCACGATTGTCAAATGTCGCTATGCCGAATTTTCATAATGTTTTTTTTTAGTGTCTTTTATTAATGGATTGTTAAAATAATATGTGGAAATTAGAAAATGATGCAAATCGCTTTTGATTCCCCAACGACCAAGCAAAGACCGCAGAGGGAAAGAGCATACACGGGGTTTGTGATGAAATGTATGTTCCAATTTAAAGAAATCAAAGATGTTGTAAATGAAAGTATGCTAATGACAAAAGGGAACCATAAACTATGTGTCACTTTCTGATCATCCACTAATAATCGACAAAACATTTGGTTGGTGGCAAGAGCGTACTTCGTGGAAATGAGTTGGATATGAAATTATTACCTTATTCTAAGATGAAATCAAATAAAATTTACTAACTTACTTTCTAGAAGGCCAATTGTGTGCATGTGTTGGTTAGAAAAAAAGAAAACCACAAAGGACGTTGTGAATCCCCCAGGGGGCATGGAGTCAAGACGCTATGTAGGCCACTTGCTTTCTTTATTATTGAACTTTACAAAGTAATGAAAAGCTGAAATAAAAATGCACTTTGATCCTTGAAAAGGATCGAAATCCGTACAAGATAGTTGGGAGAGAAAATGAATGAAGAAAGAGGATGAAAGAAAGACTTTTTGGTGTCTCAAGTGACCTGAAGCTTGATTTTTGAGCAATACGTCCTTCTCTTTTTCTTAAAACCTGCTGAAAACCAGCAAGAAAAAAATGTAAGAATCTCATAAATCAGTTAAAACAAAATACATAATTTACACTACTTAAAATGCTCGAAAATGAGAATTTTTTTATTGAAAAGGGCATTTTGAGAAACTACTATGGATCTAGTTCAATATGAAACTTTTAAAGAGTCCTAGATCTAATATACATGCATAAGTAAAATCATATTTCAAATATCAGATTGATTCATCTAACATTTCTTAGCATGAAGAAACAGTAACCAAGAAAAAGATTGAATTTTTAAGGAGGGAGAAAGAAGTCCTGAAGCCCGTGCTTGAATGGAGTAAAGGAGGAGAAGGATCTGCAAAAAAAATATGTTATACACAAAAAATTCAATGTTGTAAAAAGGAAATGGATGCAACCAAGCTCCAATATCCCTTCTACCTAAAATGATCCTGCAAAATCTACACAACTCTCCACACAAGCAATGTTAATCCAATCAATCTCATCAACATAGAGAACAGAGAATATAAGTATAACCGACTACAATCTATTGATTTCACAATATTTTGATGATGAAATTCAAATAAGCAAGTTAACAGTTGCAAATGGTTATTCAAAATAAACTGGATCTATGCAACATTACTTGACAAAGGGAGAGCATATAATTTAGTTGATTTCACCTCAATGCAAGCCCATAAGATGATGCCACACATTAGCCTCCAAATCCTTCAATTTCATTAAAAAAATATGCAACAACAAGAATACAATGGGAATAGGTTCAATGCATCCTTCCAAATGAGGAGCAAGGCCTTGGTTTTATAGCAAAAAAACATCTCAAACCCTATTAAGGGGGCTCAATTCCCAATGAGGAGTTTGGTTTGGGAGATGAGGAACTAGTGGAAGGGATTCTTAATTCATGGCAGGGGAGGATGCCACCTCTCATGAGGTGTCCCACTTGGTTTGGGAGGTCTCCACCTCCTCTAACCAACTCCTCCATGTGGAGGAAAGCGCCCTCCATGCGGAGAATGCGCCCTCCTTTGAAGGAGATGAGTAGGAGCCCCTCTCTTTATGACTAAATATGCTCCTCTATGCTCATAAATTCCCCACGAAATATCCTCAACCTCCTTGACACCTCAAAGACAAGTCCCATACAAGCTGCCTTTGATTTAGTAATTGTGTTTTCTCCATTTTTTCCATTTATTTGACCCTTTGAGTCATTTTGGAGAGAAAATCAAAATTACTAATTTGACTCTCCAAAGTGGGTTTAGGGGTTAAGTGGGTGCTCTGGGTCCAAAAACGGGCATCCCCATGACCAAATTGGCTCCCTACGCCAAATTTTCTGTCCTTTTTAACTTTTACAATTAAATTACACCTTATCAATGATTTTATTAAAAATCTAAAAATTAAAAATCCTAGGAAAGACTTAGCGCATGTCCACAAAACTTTGGGAATATGACTAGCATGGTATAATATATATACCTTGGGCTTAAATAACCCTCATAAGGCATAATCACCAACTTTACCATCCCGACTTTGGAGGATTTTGAGTGAAAAACTTGAAAATTATATGTCGCTTAAAAAAGCATCATATAACTAACGATGGAAAAAACACTCAAGGATGATGACTTTGATCGCCAAGTCCCAAGAAGGCCAAGCCTTTTACATGAGAAACCATCATGCTATGTCATTTATTAAAACTCCCTCGAGGGGGTGTGAACATGCAAAAAAGGGACCACAACTGGCCCGAATGAAACCACGAAATTTCGAGCACTAAGTAAGAATAATTTTTTTTTATGATCCATGGTGTCTCACTTGAAAAACCCCCTAAGTGCAACTTAGTTGATAATCGTGGTAGTTATATATTTGAGAAGAGATGTGGTGACTATCCTCATTCATGAAAAAATGGATATAAAAGAATGTCAAAAGGGCCTATTTATCATAAGTATGAGGGAAATAACCCTAAACATCCAAATACCTAACCCTAGAAGATGAACTATCATAAAGTTTGCCGCCCCAAGGTGGTCATTGGAACAATTAATTTCCTGGGGTATTTACTTTTGCTTATGATCTCCATTTAGGGCACTCGATAGTCCGTTGCAAATATATATCTGAGGAGTACAATAGTGAGTCAACCATTGTATACAAATAACTTCTTGGCTGCTGCGGGCCCAAAAAACATCATTTAGGGCCTCAAAACGGGCCCAAAAGTTCAAGACCCAAGAAACAATAGAAAAATCACCAACATGGGAAATTGTTTTGAGCTAGTGGAAAAAAGGGGTGGCCACCTATATCCATCTTGATCAATTTGCATGACCTCATTGTTTCTCTTGCAATCCTTGTAGCCTTTAAATGAACTTTCATTGCCCTGATTCCAAAACATGATAAAGCAGGCAACCTAGAGGATTATATACCATTTTCCTTACACAATTGTACTTACAAGGTGATTGTTAAAATCATAGCCAAAAGGATCAAATGAATTTTGTCTACCAGGAGCAATTTGTTTTTTTGGCTGACAGACAAATTTAGGATGTCATTTGTACATCACAAGAAGTTATGCATTATGTCAAGGTAAATCATTCACCTACTATGATTGTGAAAGTAGAATTATCAAAGGCATATGATAGATTGGTGTTGATTCACCTACCTGAGTTTGGTGTTGATTCACGTAGGATTTGACTTATAGGTTGTTAATTGAATGATGTCATGTATAACTTATGTCTCCTTTATTGTTTTGATCAATGAATCAACTTCTTTTTTTAGATAAGGTAGGATCCTTTGGAAAGATTGCCATTTGGTTCCCCTCTTGCTTGTCTTAGTGGTTAAAGGTATGCGCATAATCATCCTAAATGCAAAACAAAATGGTTTGTTCAGAGGTATTCACATAGGTGGTCTTGTTTATGTCACACATTTATTTTTTGTTGATTACTTATTGATCTTCAAGAATGGATCTTAGAGGGAAGTTTTTCAATTGCAAAGATTTTTAAAATTGTTTGTGGATGTCATAGGTATGAGTAATTATGTCAACAAATCTTCTATCTCTTTCCTTAATATTGACAAGGTGGATATTGATTGGATTTGTGCTTAGTTAGGTTTCCCTCGTTGATAATGGGGTCAGGCATTTGGGCTTTGTCATAAATCCAAATGTCTATTAGAAAAGGGATTGGGCATGGTTAATCGATAAGATTGAGAAAATATATATCAGCTTTGGTTCAACAAATGGCTTAGAAAAGTGTGGCGCATGATATTGGTGAAATCAATAATGGAAGCAATCCCCGTGTATTGGGTATATTTGGTTTATCTATTGGTAGATTGAAACATTAAAAAAATATTACCTAAAATTTTCATTGGATGGGGCACAAAGAGTGTTTTTCCTTACATTGGGCTACATGGAATAAAGTATCTTGGCATAAGGACATGGGCGAGTGGGGTTTAAAAAACTCTTTTTGCTTTGCAAAGGCCTTAACTGCAAAAGGGGTATAGATAGTACTTAAAGGTGAATGTTTATGGGTGTCATTTGTCGACAACAAATATATATCCCCATTAACAATGGAGGAATGGTTCGGGAGTAGAGAGAAATCCTTTAGAATTGAATCTATTATGTGGAAATTTTTGTTGTATGCCTTTACATTTATTAGTGATTGGTTGGAGTGACACAATGGAAATGGAAGGAAGGTTAGAGTGGGTCAGGATCCATGGATTAATTGTGGTGGGGACCACGGGCTCCCTCTATTTATGGTGGATAACTCGAGGGATCAGAGATTTATTTTTTTGTAGCAGATTAGTGATCCTACATTTCTATTGTTCTATCTCAAGAATGGCTCAAAGCATAATATATGCACATAGTGGGAGAGAAGGATAAGGATGATTGAAACATGTATATCATGGTTTTAAAACATATCCATATCAAACTAAAAGACTGCGAGAATGAACTGATCTAGTCAAGAAATAAGGAGGGAGGTTCATATTCCCCTAACATTGGGTATCTAGTCATTCGAGAAGAAGAGGAACATCTAGAATTGTTCTAGTGGCATGCAACATTATGGAGGTACAAGTGTCCTCTTAAGTTCAATATTTTTTATGGTTATCCCTTTCAAATAAGATCCCATATGGGATCTTATGCTCAATATGTTTTGGAGTGGACCTAATGGATGTCCTTAGTGTAAAGCTCACAAAGAGAGTGTAAAGCATAATTTATTTATTTATTTTTATCAGAAAGATACGGTATAATGCTTCTCAAGTATGTAGTATACCTTTCACTTGGGATGGCCACTCTCTTAATCATGTTATGGAGACTTGGATCAATAATGTGGTTTATAAGGGTCATTTGGCGTTGTTTATCATTTTCTCCTGGGGAGTTTGGCTCTCCATAAACAAGTCAATTTTTTTATGGAGTTAACATTCCTTCAGTTGTATGTGCTTCTCAAGGATTAGTAATTCTCAGTCACTTTCCTGAAGTGGAAAAACAGAAATAAATCTAAACTATTATGGAAGAACCCATTGATCGATCTGCCATGTGGCTTTACTTCGATGGAGCTTCTTAGGGCACTCCAGTTGTGGGGTGTGTTGAAGGCATTCTTTTTTTTCTTCGGATCATCACTAGATTAAGTTTGTAGCTAGAGTGGGGCCAAGTAAGAATAATGAATCAGATTTGATGGCACTCGAGTTGTCATTATCCTTTACTTTTATGAAAGGTGTTTAGAATTTACGAGTGTTTTGGGATTCCAGGCTAGTTATTGATTGGATAAAGATGAAGATACCTCCAAAGAACATTCTCTTAACTCCTATTTTTGAAGAGATAATCATATTGGTGGGTTTATTCCAACCCATAAGTTTCGTGCATATATAGAAACAAATGAACTCTTAGGGAGATCAATTGTTGAATATTGGGTTATAAGTGGGTGAATTAATCTACCATAGATGGGAGCTGGTCAATGACTTGATGAGAATTTTGTTTATTATCCAGGCCCTCATTTGGGGTAAGAATAATAATTTTTTTCTCATAATTAGTTTTTGTAGATAAACAATGAGGGTAGTTTCAAATATATTCTTATGAGTGCAATTTTTTTTATCAATGTAGATGATTACGGTCATTTTATGTGTTATGGAATGTAATGATGGCACACACAATCCTGTTTTGTTTTGGATTTGCCTTGGATGATAGAATATCTCTGGATCTTTGTGCAATGCAGTTTATTATTATTAATACATTAAATGTGGGTTTTTTCTAAGGGAAAACAACTTCATTGTATTCAAACTTATTTCTGCTTTCAGCACTTAAAATAAATTTTGTTTTCTTTCTTAACCCAAGCACAAGGACCCTTTTTTTAGTTTTTTTTTCAAATGTAATGCTCATCAACAATGTATGCTTTTTCTCCTTGCACTTCCTTTAAGACTTTATGCATATTTAACAATGCTTTCAAACTATCTATGTATGCTTTTAAACATGGTTTTGGGATATTATTTTACATTTCTTTCTAAATTACAAAACATATGTATTTAGTTGTCACATGTAATGGTAATGGACTTGTAACAAACTTAAATAATAATAATAATAATAAACAACATCNTATCAATTTATTAATATTTTATTATCTACGGATATGTGGGTTATTGTGGGGTTATTTCAGAAATTACGGATTCATTCTGAGTTAATTGAGAATATCCAACTATGGATCTTACAGTGGTATCCGAGCCAATCCAAGGCTTCCTTGAATTAGGTCTTTGACCATAGAGAAAAGAAAGAAAGTTTTAAAAAAAGTGAAAAAAAAAGTAAAAACTAAAAGAAGGACAAAAAAACAAAAAAGGAAAGAAAAAAAAGTTAAAAGCAAGTGAGATTCGAACTAAGGTGGGGAAGATAACACTCATTCCTCCCAACCACCCAATCCACTAGAATTTTACAAACTTAAGGGAAACAAATTTAAAAGTACATAATAATTGTTACTAAGAAGCAAGTGAGATTTGAACTTAGGTGGGGAAGATAACAATCATTCCTCCCAACTACCCAATCTAAAAGAAGTATTTATCAACCTTCAAAAAGAAAAAAAAATATATATATATATATTATTATTATTACTTAATAATTGTATTAAGTACAATTATTAAATTACATGAATAAAGAAAAAGAAGACAAAATCGAAGAAGACAAGAAGTCAGTCAAAAGGAAAACCAACTATCGTAAAAAAACACCAGAAGTCAGGAATTATGGAAAAGTCTAAATCAGAATTGCAGTCCCAACTACAAGTAGCAATTCACAAAGTATTTGACATGACGAAGTTGGATATTTCTAAGGAATTAATGAGTCAAAAATATACCAATCAGAATCTACAAAACCAAAAAATCATGAAAGATGGAGTCGAGAATAACGAAGAAATAAAACGATTAAACAAAATCATCAAGGACAAAGATGACAAAATCATGCAAATTCAGACAAAAGTAAGATGCCAAGAAGCAGAGAATTGCCGCCTTCAGCAACATATTGAGGAACTCTAGCAAAAAGAGGAAGGCTCAAAAAAAGTGCACAAGTTGGAAATTACAAAAGTCTATAACACATTAACAAGTAATACTGAAGAAATATACCGATTGAGAAATCATAATAAATTATTAGTTACGAAGATCAAGAAGTTAAAGACTACCAAGAAGGTAGAAAACTCGAATGAAGACATCGAAGGAAAAGTCCTAGAAAAACAAGAAGAAAATCAATGCCTTCTAAATCTTAATGAAGAACTAGAGAAAGAAATTGAGAAGTTAAAAGAGGACAAGAAGTCGCAAGATGAAAGGTTCGAGAAGATTCATAGTAAAACAATCTACTAGAGAACAAAATAACACAAATCCAAAGAGAAGCATCCAGACTCTCTGAAAAACAAAGTCAACTCAAGGAAGTGAAGACAGTCCTCCCTGTAGTTAAAAAGGAAGAAAAACAAACAACACATACGCCTTACAGACATCCCAATTATAATCGTCATTTTGACTAACAACAGGGTCAAAATGAACATTCACAAAAGAGTTATGTTGACAAGCAAACAGTTCGACGTACTAAAGAACAATTGAGACAACTCGTTTCCAAAAACAATCTCAGAGGTCCAATCAAAATACATTTGGGATGCACCACAGCAGATACGATGCGACAATTCTCCTAGGGAATCCATAACTCATATCGACTTATCTCATCAAGTGTCACAAAGGATCCAGAGATGACAATTCAAGCAAATCAGACATCGCTGTCAATGAAGCTTGAGGACAAAGCTTCCCTTAAGGGGAAGGCAATGCAACAAACTTAAATAATAACAACAAACAATGATAATAATAATAAACATCAACATATATATATATATATATATATATATATATATATAATAATTAATAATGTCTTTACGAAAATACATGACTCTTAATGAAAGGGTTTCCGCCAAAATATAAATAGCGGACCCTCAATTGTAACTTATCACTTATCTATCAATTTATTCATATTTTATTATCTACGGATATGTGGGTTATTTCAGAAATTACGAGTTCATTATGAGTTAATTGAGAATACCCAACTATGGATGTTACAGCACTTCCAATTATATTAATATACCTTTGCTTTGTAGTTCCATTTGTATTAATAATAAGATGTAGTGGAATGCAATAGGTATCTTGAACAAATGCAATGAAGTGATGATTGTGCTTGATTTTTAGTACACCCAAAATATGTTGTTGGAGCAAATTATATTGTTCTAGATATGAGAAGCAAGGTTATCCCACTTTCAAGCAAGATCAAAATTGTAATTAAATTTAACATAATTGACAGATACTAATGAACATAACACCATTATATCACATGAAGCTTTTAAAATCTATTATACAAAGCAAAAAGGATTTGAATGTAGATACAAGTCATTGGATTTAATGGTTTATATTGTAATTTGATAGATGTACTTTGCATATCTTATACAACTATATATCACATTGAAATAAATATTATGTATTTTGATGAAACTAAACAATAATAAACCTTTGCTTCAAGTTTTCTTTAAATCTAAAGAGAATGAAAGAAAAAACATCAAAGGGAGACTATTAAAAATGGTGCCATAGAATTGCAACTTGAAATTCAGAAGTTGTCGTCCATATTTAGACATACTTGAGACAATTCAATACCATATCACAATTCTCCAATAAGAAATACAATGATGTATTCCAATTTTAGAGGTTATATAATTAAAATGAGTTATATAAAATAAAATTAAAGCTCTAATTAGAATCCTCCAATAGTTCAATTTTCTAAGGTAGTCTGTGAAATTCCGTCTTTATCCTTTATCTAAACCCGTTCCATTTTTTGTTTTTTCAATTCCATTCAATACCCTTCACATAAGTTTTTCCACATTCATGTGAAAAGATGAATGTTGTTCCTTATTTCATATTTTTCCTATGCTTCTACCTTAATAGTTTGTTTGTTTTTTGTGTGTGTGCATTGCATATTGTGTTATGTATTCTTTGGGATTGTATTGTTATGTGTAGTCCATTTATACATTTAGTACAATACAATAGAAATTGTTTGTTGATTTTTTTTCTAATATATTAATATCATTTTTGTTTTTGTTTTTATCATGTTTGGTGCCCTATAACATATTTATATTGTGTATTATGATGTTAAATTATGTATTGTTGCGACCGTATTATGTACAAGTTCAATGTAAGGAAATAAATGGTTGACAAAAGAGTTGAATGCCTTGAAATAAATTCATGTCTTCTATGCCTTCAAATTATTGATTGGCCATGTTTGTGTAAATAGGAGTGTTGGTAGATATAAACCAATCGACCTTCTTTCTTAATTTTCCTTTAAAGGTTCTTTGGCATTTTTTTCTTGTGCTTTGTGCATTTTCATAACCATGTTATGTATGCCTTTAAAATTTGTTCAATTTATGTTTTCCATGTATACATTTACTACAATTATAGCATCAATTGTTTATTGGATTTTCCCTTTGATATCTTAGATATCAATTTTTGTATTTTCAAGTTGGTCCCAATCCATTAATTGGTCCCATGTCGATCATTGCAAAATATGGAGGGAGAAGTGGATATTTTCCTTGTCATGGCCAAATTGTGAAAATATACTTTGAGTTAACCACCTCATGGTAGTTAGAATGTACATAATAGATTTTACCCTTTTATTGTTTTCTTCAGTTTTCTAAATTACTACAAGTTTGATTTATGTTAAGAGTGATCTTACTATACTAGATTCCCTTCAACCATAGACATTTGGAATTTCACCTAGAATTTTCAGTTTTGCCTTCATTACATGTTAATCAATGAATTATCTCCATGTGGCTTGTATATGTTTACAATTATTTTTTATGGTAGTGTGATGGGTATTATGAAAAATAAGCACAATTGTCTCTGGCTTTTTTCTCGGTCCAAGAAAATTTTGAAATCTTCTTGGCCTAGTTCTACTGCTTGTGGAGTCTGGACTCCTTCCAGATCCACGTGAGGATTGCTCGGTGACTCTTTCATTGCAAGCACCTTTATTTTTTGACCTAGGATTTCTTTCTTGGTTTTGCTCAGAAGGTTCTGAAGTGGAGCTCGGTGATTATCCTTGGATCCAAGAAGTCCCAGGCTCTGGAGTTTCCCTCGGCCTTTTGCAGTGTGTGACTGAGCTTGTTTCGAGTTGCCTTTCTCTGGTGGATCGTGATCTCTATTTGACCTGTAATCGGTGCTGAGTGGAGCCTCTCCCTAGCAATCTGCAAGACCCGTAATCAGTGCTGAGTGGTAGCCTCTCCCTTGCATTCTACAAGTTCATAATCTTAATTATTTTTGGTGTCTCAAAAAGTGTTGTTCTCAGGCCTCTTGTGGGGTCTTTATGGCCTTTCTATCTTGGCGGAAGTTTTTTTTTCTTGGAGGTGTTGTTCTGGTGGTTGAATGGATCCTCCTCTGCCTCTTCCTCCAAATCTAGAGGTTTTCAAGAGATTGATAGCCTCTAGTGGCAAGAGGAAAGGGGGTCCTTCTCAGAAGTTTGTAAAGAAAGTGGATATCCCGTCTATAGAATTACCTGTTGTCCAGACCCTGTCAGTCTGCCTTAAATATTGCTGAATGGGGGTTAATCAGACAATTCACTAGTCTCTAGCCTTCTCCAAAGGCCATTGATGGTTGGGTGCAGAGAAATTGGTGCCCCTTGGTTTCTGACGGCATCCGAAATCATTTTTTTGGTCATGGTTACTATGTCTTCATTTTTTACTCTACAGAGGATCGTGACCTTATCTTTCGCAATGGTCCATACTTTATGGGCCCTCAGGGGCTCTACTTGAACAATTGGTCCCCTGATTTTGATCCCACTCAAGATGTCCCATTTGATGTCCCAGTTTGGCTTAGGCTCCCGCACCTCCCCTTACCACCCCTTACACTGTTGGAACTTAGAATCCCTTGAAGCCATCGGGAACACGCTTGGTAAATGTATTGGCAGAGCTGAATGGAAAGATCAATTTTCTTGCGCAAGGATTTGTGTAGAGGTCGATCAGGAGACTGGCCTTCCTGAGGAAATAAATTTAACAGTTAATGAGTGGTCTCATATCTAGGAGTTGGATTATGAGCAAATTCCATTTAAATGTAGATTATGCCATGGTTACGGCCATTTTTCCCACAACTGTAAGAAAAAATCAGAAGATGAAATTGAACATGCGAAAGATGCCCAGTGGACCCAAGTCCAGAAAGCAGGAAATTCTTAGGGGCCTAGAAAGAAGGGCAAAGAAAAAACCATGACTGGAGACTCTTATGTTGGGAAAAACCTTCCTCGGGCTGTTAACACCTTCAATGGTCCTTCTAATCAGTTTGCAGTTCTCAGCTCTTCCAAAGACATACTAGAAGAAGGTAAATTACAACATCTTGATGGGATTGTGATGGAAACTAAAGTCATAGTAACTCCGAATCAAGTTGGTCCAACTTTTTCGACTCCTCTAGGGGCTAGAGAATCTTCCTCTATTCCTATTGGGGCTAGCTCTCCTCCTTCTTATGCAGACATTGCTCGTGAAAAACCATCTGGTAGCTCTGGTTCTTCAGATGAGGAATCCATTGATCATCTCTCTAAAAAGGCTGGCAGAAAGTCTAAGAAGGAAATCCGGGAAGAAGAGGCTGAGAGGCTTAAGACTCAAGGAAGCTAGTCCACCATCGAAATGTCTTATGGGAGGAATAAGAGAACCAGGCCTCCAAAGGGAGTAATAACTCCTTCTAACTTGGGTAAGTAATGCAGTTTGTCTCTTGGAACTGCAGAGGATTGGGGAACCCAATCAAAGCACAAGCAGTCAAATATCTATTGATAATGGTCCCTGCTGAAATTCTCTTGCTCCAAGAGACCAAGATTGAGGAGGAAGCTCTCCTTCTTTTAAGCAAAAACAATTGGAAATTTACCTCTGGAAAAGAGGTCAATGCTAGAGGCACCTGTGGAGGATTAGCCACTCTATGGTGTGAAAATAATTTTCAATTATCAAATTTTTATGCCACTCAACACTGGATATTTACAGAGCTCTTCCACACTGCTAGTAAGACCTCTATCGCTCTCTTTAATCTTTACATGCCAGTTAATTATATTGAAAAAAAGATTGTTGGAGGACGTTATCAGAATTACTTGAGTCCTTTTCTCCAGTTAATATAATATTAGCAGGTGATTTAAATATTTCATTGGCACCGAATGAAAAAAAAGGAGGCCTTCGAGGTAACTATTTTATGCAAGATATGGTGGAAGAATTGATTCAAGACTGGAATTTGATCAGTTTAAAATCTAAGAAGGGGTGTTATACATGGTCCAATAATAGAGTGGGCTCCACATGCATTTCAGCCAGGCTCGACCGATTCCTTGTCCATCCACTGTTCATTGATTGATGGGAAAAGCATTATCTCAACGAAACTTTTACCCAAGCTAACATCAGACCACCATCCAATTTCATTGCAGATTGAAAAGGAAAAGGAACTCGGGCCAATCTCGTTCAAGTTCAGCCCCCTCTGGATTGAGAGAGTCGGGTTTATGGATGTTGTAACCCAGGCTTGGTCTTAGTACGTTGTTGGCTCTCCCAGTTTTGTCTGGGAACAAAAATTGAGGAAAACCAAAATCGCGCTAAAGCTTTGGGTCAAATATCCTCTTCCCTCTCCAACGTCCAGCAGAATTGACAAAGTATTTGAATTAGCTACACTTCAATTCAATATGGAAGATAAAGTCATTTCCACTTTTCATTTAGCTCTGGATAAATTGGCTCATTTCAATGCCTCTCAATCATTTAGACATGAAGAGGAAAATCTTAGGTTAAAGTCTCGATGTCTCTGGATGAAGTCAGGAGATAACAACACTGCATATTTCCATAGTCAATGCAAGGTTCGACTTTCCAAGAACCATATCTCGGAAATCTCCTCTGGAGATGGGGTTATAATAAAAGGTCAAGATCTTTTAAAATAGTCTGCTAGGAAGCACTTTCAGCTCCTTTTTTAGGATGATGGTCTTACTGATGATGAAGTAACCTCTAAATATTTGGATAATATCCCTTCTCTTGTAAGTGATGAGGATAAATTCGTTCTTATGAAACCCTTTTCTGAACAGGAAATTGTTGAGGTCATCTGGGCCATGGAGTCAGATAAGGCTCCTGGGCTGGATGGCTTCTCCTTTCATTTTTATAAAGTCTGCTGGCCCATCATCAAAACAGAGTTGGTCTGAATGGTAACTTCCTTTAAAAAAAAAGCAAAAGTGGGAGGGTGCACTAACTCTACATTTCTCACCCTCATCCCCAAGGAAGTCAATCCTTCTACCTTCGATAGGTTCCGTCCTATTTCGTTGTGTAATTCCTTGTACAAGATCCTAGCTAAACCTTTAGCCAACAGATTTAAGCTCTTGCTAGGTAAACTGATCTCTCCTCTCCAAGGGGGATTTGTTAAAGGCAGACATTTAGTGGATAATGTAATCCAAGTTCAAGAAGCTATTCATTCAAGCTTCCAAAGGAAGGAGAAAGGCATGCTAATTAAGTTAGATATGAATAACACTTTTGATAGAGTTAAGCTTCCCTTTCTCTATGATGTTTTGCTCTCTTTTAGTTTTTGCTCTGAGTTTGTAAATCTGATAAAAGCATGCACTGATGGACCTTAGATTGCTCCATTAGTCAACGGTAGACCTATTGACTTTTTCAAAGCTTCCCGGGGTCTCCGCCAAGGTTTTTTGATGTCACCCTTCTTATACATCTTGATGGCTGAATCTCTTAGTAGAAAACTCATTGTTGAAAAGGAAGCTGGTTACATCCCAGGCATCAAGATTGCTAGGGGAGTGGACCCTATCAATCACGCTCTTTTTGTTGATGACTCTCTTCTACTAGGTGGGACCTCCATGAAGATAGCAAGGGCTTTCAACAAAATTATTAAAAAATTATGTCAAATCTCAAGAGCGTTGATTAACAATAATAAAAGTGTTGTTTATGGTTGAAATGTCGACCATATGTCAATTCTCCACATAGCAGATTTCTTGGGATTCCCAGGCTTCGACAAGTGGGAAAAGATTAAGTATTTGGGTCTTCCCTTAACCCTTGGATCTTCCCCTCCCTCTCTCCGGTTGGATGTTCTTGCAAAGTTAAAAGCTAAAATCACTTCTTGGGGAGGTCAATGGCTAACCAAGGCTGGGAAACCGGTCTTGGTTAAGGCTATTGTATTAGCTTTTCCTATTTTCCAATCTTCTTTGTTGTTGGCCCCAAAGAGCATCCTTGCTCAGATCTATAAATTTCTGTGTGACTTCCTCTGGTCGGGTGGTAAAGGTAGTCAAAACAAGATGTATTTGGTAAGCTGGGAAGTCCTCAAGTGATCGTTTTCAGAAGGTGGTCTACAAATCCAGGATCCTGGTTTGGCTAATATGGCATTGAGTAGCAAGATGATTTTCTAGCTATTCGAGGATAAATATCATCCCGTCAATAAAAAAAAATTGTATGAAATACCATAAGGGTGGCTCTCTTAGATCCATTTCATCTGCTAACACTCCTCCAGGCACTACTATTTGGAAATCTTGCAGGAAAAGTTTTGAATTCTTTACCCAACAGCTCTTTAGAATTCCTGGAAATGGGAAAAGCATCCTCCTCTGAGAGGATAAAATCTTTGGTAATCTTCCTCTTTCATCTGTTCTTCCATTGACAATGATTTTGAATTGGGAAAAAAATAAATGACTTATCCGATTGGCCGATATTTGCACTTGGTATAGTTCTGGTAATTGGACTGGTTGGTCTATTCCAAACCTTCCTGTTGGCTTACATCCTCAAAAAAATCTGCTGCTCTCTTCTCTATCTGGCCTTGCTCCCATCCACACCTCTCAGAAATATTGTTGGGGTTGGGGTCTTGATGGTTTCTACACTGCTGCTAAAGGCTTCAATGTCCTTCAACCTTCCCATAGCTCATTCTTTCCTTTTATGATCTAGAAATCAGTATGGTTTTCTCACTGCCAGCCGAAGGTAAACTTTTTTTTCTGGCTTGTATTAAATAATAAGATTCTGACTGGAGATTCCCTCTCTAAGCGTGGCTCCGTTGGCCCTTTTCGATGTTGTTTATGAAAAGACGTTGTGGAGACTGCAGACCATCTCCTTGTTGACTATGATTTCTCCAGGAAGGTATGGGATTTGGTCCTTCAAGGCATTAATTGCTCATTTCCTCCTCAGTCTTTTGTGATAGCTTTTTATACATCATGGCATGACCAACGACCATCAAAATCGAGCCCTGTTTTTATGCATTCTCACTGGCATTCGATCCTGAAATTTACTTGGTGGGATTTATGGTTGGCAAGAAATTATTGCATCTTCAAAGATCACATTCCAATCATCCAGATCGTTGTCAATAAATCTAAATTGTGGTTTGTAGAATCCATTGGTAAGTTAACACCTTCTCCTCCAACTATTTTGTGGATGAGCTCTGGTTCACAAGCTTTTGGGATTAATTTGAAAAGTGTCAAGCCTGTTAGTTTCCCATCTTGGAGGTTTCGTGGAAGAAAGGATTCTCTTAACAAAATTTGGATGAATTCCTCTTCAGCCGTAGTTTTCTTTGATGGTGCTTCAAAAGGGAATCCCGGGGAGTCTAGAGCTGGTGGCTTGGTTTTATCTCCTGACAGTTTGACCAAATTTAGTTTTAGTTGGGGGCTTGGTTCCTTGTCGAATAATCAGGACAAAAGCTCCATCCTTCTTATGGCAACCCAGATTGTTAAGGAAAAAGGTAATAAGTCTGTTCAAATCTTTGGCGACTCAGAGATGCTGATAAAAGTCCTAAATTCAGTTGATAGCTTCAATAATTCTGCCTTGAATATTATACTTAAGAGAATTAGGATAATTTTGAAAGAATTTGAGATGGTGAAATACTTCCACGTTCTCTGGGACTTAAACAATCTTGCTGATGTCCTGGCTAATAAAGCTTGTCTTCTTCTTTAAGGATTTCTTAGCATCAACGGGGAAGCCATTTATTTCCATCCAATTCCGTAATGGTGCTTCTTGCAGTTGATTTTTGTTATTCAAGGGAGACCCCCTCTTCTCTGTAAAGTTCTGAGCAGTCTCTTGTAATTTCGAATTATGTAATTTGGTTAATTGGTATTTCCAAATTAGACCAGCATCCTTCTTCAAAATAAAATTACCCATTTAAAAAAAAAAAATAACAAATAAGAACAACCACCAATCCCTAAAAACTCTCTTTACTTACGAGCCACGATTGAAGAAAATAAAAATGAATAAGTGCAATGCTTTTCATCTTTCACTCACATTTAAACAATGGATAAGTTATAATATTTATGGCGGGTTGTATTATTTAACATCTCCAAATTACAATAAGGTGATGAAACAATTTAATTAAAAAAAATCAATTATGCACACTAAAATAAACAAACTTATTAAAAGGGTGCTCATTTATACATACGATGACTAAAGTTTTTGAGGCATACCTTATCATGCAAACAATGTTAATCTTCTCCTAAAAAACATACATCGTCCCTACTTAATTATAGATATGTTGTTTTCCCCCACGCATCAAGGTCACATATATTTTTTCATATTGGAAAAAATTGGGAAAATAAATTTAGCCCGATTGCAATAGAATTCAGATATCTCCGTTCTTGCCATGGATGCTTGTTAGTAGTGGAGAAAGGTTTGTGATGTCAAGGTGGCTCCATAGTGTAATGTACCTAAGAAGGATAATACAGGGTACCCAAGGAGTTACCAAAGGGGATAATGAATGTAATATGGGGATAATGATTATAATATGAATATGCTCACTTAGTAGCTAGTGGTTAATAAATATGACCACTAGATAGTTAGAAGAAATAGTATAATGATAAAGGGTATTTGGCATAGAATTACTCATGAAATATTATAAATACACATGAGTAACATTACATTGAGTAATTTGAAGCCGGATGTGAATCAATTTATTTGTAAATATTATGGCGTGTGGACTATTTCCTTCCATAAAGCTTAATTAATGAAGTTACCCTACCTTAAGGGTCTTCTCTACATTATTGTGCCATTCTTGTGTATCTATTATTTGGATGCATAGTAGTATATTTGAAGTTAAGGATTTAAATTTCATATTTTATCTTTTTATCTATTAAGGTACACATCATTTGGTATCAAAGCCCTTTAATGGGCAAAGAAGTGGAAGATTTTTGTTTTCTTTCTGTATATTTTTCAAGAAAAAAGAGAGAATTAAGAAATTATCTGCATCGGACAAGGAAGGATGATGAAACCTGATAACGTAAGAATGTGAGGAAGGTCCTACTATTTAAGGGCCCTCAAGCCCTATAAGGGAAGATAATAACATATCTTAACTCTAGCTCAAGACCGAGACCCCATAGTTAAGGTGCCCCTCAAAATGGACCTTACTTGAGTAGAGTGAGCAAAGGTAAGTTCCCTTACGCCACTATTATTACCTCAGAGTAGCACCATCCAACCAATCTCTTACATTTGTAAAGATTCAATGTTGGCAGATAATGTAATCCCATAATGTCATACGAAAGTGTTTACTCAACTAACATTTTTTCCTCTCCTTTAATGCTGCCCCTGGTCCTTTCCTTCCTCTTCTCACTTATTTGGCCTTATTCCTGAAAGGTACAACTATATAGATTATGTGGCATTACTTGCTTGCTTGCTTGCTTCACACATGGCTTGGATACTTTGGTTCTTCATCAAATCATTTTAAAAGTTTCTGTATATAATTTGAACAAAGTAGCTATGGATTTGAATTCCTCTAAGAAAATATCAAAGTTACACGTAGATTGAAGCATGGGAAGTGGAATTATCATTGACTTAAAATCAAGGGTTTTAGTTTTCTTTTTTGTGACGACTGCATATTGCATGTCATATATCTTTTGATAGAGTGCCCATATTTCCATCAAGCCAAATATAGTAGATGCAAAATCACCATGAAATTTCATAATTGTGGTCACAATAGAGATTTCAAACAATATTGAAGTAGCTATGATCATTTAAAACTTGTTTATTAAAACTCTTATTGCCTAAATGCACAACATAAAACAGTATGTTATTTATTTAAAACACTAGTTTTAATTGTGGGTTTTTTCCAACAAAAATGTATTTTAGAGGAAAATTTGATGGCCCTAGTATTGAATGATACATAAAGTAAGTAGAGTTATTATGGATAAATAGTTAGAGACTTAGACTATGCTTTGAATTAAAAGAACATGCAACGAAATGGTGATAGTTGCTTAATCATGATAAGATGAAAACACTTTCTAACGAAGCACACGAAAAAGTATTGTTAGGCAAGGAGTCTCATACTCCAAAGAATGATTAAGGAATCAACAAGGGTTTGTTTTTTCACAAACTTCCAATTACATGTTTTTCAAGGAAATTTTATTAATTATATAAACCCTAGTAGCAAGCATAATTTATGAATCAATTGGGTGAGTATAAAAATGTTTCAATGGAGAATTAATTTGATTTCTAAATCGAAATTAATGATGCAATCAAACACTTTACTTTTTAAAATACCTTGGGAAGGGTTCAATCCATAAATCAAACCTAATTTAATAACTGCAGTAAATTTAAACTAACCACTTTTTTTGGTAAGTAGTGGTTCCTTCTATTACTGGTCATAAAAAGAAGATAGATATCAAAAAAGTACAAAGTGTCTTGAGGCATGCATTCTAATCACATCTCGACCGATATTAGGGAGCTTGATCATTGAAGTTCTACTCAAAATAAGGAGCCCAAAATAGAGCCAAACATTGGCTTGATGGCCCTTGAAATGACCAAATTCCCCCTTGGTTTTATATTTTTTTACAAAAATACATAGTTTGATATCTAGAAACAACTAACATTACTATAAACATAAAAAGAAGACATAAACACAGCTACCTGACCCAACAACCTCCTTTAGCTTAAGGAGACGATGGATTGCTGGTGTGTTTGGATGCTCCTTCTCCCATATTCACAGTGGCCTGAGCAAGATATCTGTCCAGTGCATCCTCCAACGAGCCTACTCCCTCCATGGCGATCTATTAGCTTTGTTTGATACTCGTCATCGCTTCTTTAATAGCCTTAATTAGTTGATCACGAGCTTGAAGCTCTCTAGCCAGAAGGATTCTAACTGTTCAGAACAGACTAACAACATCGCATAACCCTGGTAGGTGTTAGATTTTTAACATTTAAGCTAGCATTATATTAGGACCTTTAACTGAGAGAATAACAAGCACAACAATCAAACACAAGAGACAATAAACACAGTGCTTTTCCTCGGGGAAACCATAAATGGAGAAAACCCCGCAACTTCCTCAGAGATAGAATCAACACCAAAAGTAAAACCCCAAAACAGTAAGATGATCTCCTGACAGCAGTAGCCTCTTTCTTTCTAGTCCCAACAACTTCTTCTCCCTCAGCTATGCGCTACAACTAAGTGTGAGTGAGTGTGTGATAAATAGAGAGGCTCACTCTCTAATTATACTAATTCTCGACTTAACAATAACTCACTAGGGCCGACTTCAATAGGAGAGTCTAATAACCCTAGGGCCCCGCAACTGCGGGGACTTTAACTCTTGATCAACAGGAGGGTTACCCACAATGACTTGACATGACTTATTTACATTATAGAAACTCCCGATCGGAACATTGGGGCATGACATGACTCAATTACATTACAAACACTTCCCGAAATAAACATTGGGGTACAATACATAAGATATACAAGTGAATACATTCTGAAGTTATGATTACATCAACACTCCCTCTTAACTAGGAAGGTATTCTCTTGACACAATTTAGCAACACAAGTCTTCTTCTCTGTATCATCTGGATCATCATCGAGTCCTCATCATCTTCAAGTCATCTTCATCTGGATCTAGATCATCACTCGATCTGGATCGTCATCACTAGATCTGGATCATCACTCGATCTGGATCATCTCTGGTTCTGAAACATCTCTGTTGGATCATCATCACAGGTGCTATCTCTTGATTCTTCTCGTCATAGGAAGTTCTACAGAGCCAGCCCTTTTTCATGTTGGTTGTAGGCATGGCTTCCATGTAGGTCTTTTCCGGCACTTATATTTGACCCTAAGTCAGAATGGCCCGCGTAGCACTTATATCTGATCATGTAGGAACCAATCCTATAATCACATCAGAAAGGCATGCCCAGCACTCACATCTGACCATGTGGGAACACATCCCACAACCCTGTCAGAAAGGCCCAGCACTCACATCTGACAATGAGAGGAACCAATCCAGTCATCTATGTCAGAAAGGCCCAGCACTTACATTCGACCATGCGAGGAACCAATCCTACCTACATGTCAAAAGGGCTCTGCACTTACATCTGATCATGTAAGAACCAATCCTACAATCGCCTCAGAATGGCTATGCACTTACATTTGATCATGTAGGAACCAATCCTACAATCGCCTCAGAATGGCTCTGCACTTACATCTGATCATGTAGGAACCAATCCTACAATCGCCTCAGAATGGCTCTGCACTTACATCTGATCATGTAGGAACCAATCCTACAATCGCCTCAGAATGGCTCTGCACTTACATCTGATCATGTAGGAACCAATCCTATAGTCACATCAGAATGGCCCTCAGTCCCAGACTGAGTGTTCATGGTAACTGACCAGGTGCCTCCATTCCAAGAATGGAATTCAGCGCTTATATCTGATCATGTAGGAACCAATCCTACAGTCACATCAGAATGGATCAGCTCTCATATCTAACATGCGAGGAACCAATACTCTCATCATGACAAAATGGATCAGCCCTTACATCTGACCATGGAAGGAACCAATCCTCTCACCATGTCAGAATGGCTCACAAACTCATCACTTCCCGTTGGAGGGAACCTCGATCTAGAGAACACCAAGCTTCTCCCTGAAGTACTCAAACTTCACTCTGGCTAATGGCTTAGTCAACACATCAGCTATCTGTTCATCCATCGCAACATATTGGAGCTTCACTGCTCCTTCTGCACCATATCCCTGATATAGTGATACTTGATCTTGATATGCTTCGACTTGTCATGGAACACCAGGTTCTTCGACAACTTCACACAACTCTGGTTGTCGCAATATATACAAGTAGCATCAAACTGGAGATCAAATAAATCAGACAGTAGCTTCCTCAACCATACTGCCTCGCAACCAGCTAAACAAGTTGCGACATACTTTGCTTCAGCTGTACTTAGTGCCACACAGGTTTGCTTCCTGTTAAACCAAGAGATCACCCCTGATCCCATACTGAAGCAACACCCTGAAGTGCTCTTCCTATCGATGGCACTGCCTGCCCAATCTGAATCAACATAACCCTCCAGGTTACTCTTCTGGTTTGCCTCATACTTGAGCCCATAATCAACTGTACCCCTCAGGTACCTCAGAATATGCTTTGTAGCAATCAAGTGAACATGTCTCGGATCTATTAGGAACTGGCTCAACGTGTTCACAGCAAAGCAAATATCTAGTCTCGTGTTCATCAGGTACATCAAGGACCCAATCATCTGATGATACATCGTAGCATCAACCGCTTCTGATGAAGCATCACTCAATAGCTTCAGGTTTGATGCCATAGGTGTGGTCATGGCCTTTCAGTCCATCATCCCGAACCTCTTCAGGATCTCTACTGCATACTTCCCTTGTCCGAGGGAGATTCCATCCGCATTCTGCCACACCTCCATGCCTGGAAAATAGTGCATCATACCCAAGTCCTTAATTTCAAACTCGGCAGCAAGCTTCCTCTTCATATCAGCAATCAACCCATCTACATACAATAGGAGTATCACTGGGTTACCATCTTCAACCTTGTAGTAAAGGCTGGAATCTGCTTTACTTTTGGTAAAGCCTAAACTGGATAGAAAAACATCAATTTTGTCGTACCTTGTTTTGGGTGCCTGTTTCAAACCGTACAGGGCTTTCTTCAATCTACACACATGAGACTCCCTGTCATGTGTCTCAAAACCGAGTGGCTTCTCTACATATACTTCCTCTTCCACTACACCATTCAAGAAAGCAGTCTTGACATCCATTTGGTGTATCTTCCATTTCATCACTACAGCCAGAGCAAGTACTGATCTGATGGAAGTGTATCTGGCTACAAGTGCAAAGGTTTCTTCATAATCTATTCCTTCTTTCTGTGAGGAGCCACAAACCACGAATCTTGCTTTATATTTCTCTATGTTTCCATCTGCAGCATGCTTGATCTTGTAGATCCATTTGGAAGTTACAACAGACTTCCCTTCTAGTCTTGGGACAACATCCCAAACATCATTCTTCATGATCGATTGATACTCTTCGATCATAACATCCTTCCATTCTTTACTTTTTGCCGCTTCTTCATAGTTGGAAGGTTCTTTATCGATGATGTCACATAATAAAGCTACATACCCAGAGCAAGACCTGGTCCTCTTTATTTCTCTGTGATTCTCTTCTGGAGCCCCAGGTCTTTCTGCACCTTGGATAGCTTCTCATACCCAAGCAAGTTTCCTCTTGTGAGGACTCTTCTCCTGAGGTGGATCTACATGTTCTTCTAGTTCTCGGTCTTCTTCTTGAATTTCTTCATTCATGGTTGTGTCATGAATTCTGGGTGCTTCTGTTTCTTCAGGATCTTCAGCAGGTCTCTTTCTGGATTTGTTGTAAGCTGAGTCTTCGTCAAATGTTACGTCCCTGTTGATGTCAATCTTCTTGAATCCTGGGAAGTATATTCTTTAAGCCTTCAAGCTTTTAGAGTATCCCACAAATATACCCTTCTTTCGTGAAGGATCTAACTTTGTCCTCTTTTCTTTTGGAATGTGTATGTACACTGGACAACTGAATATTCTGAGATGGCTGACTTCTGGTTTCTTGTCTAAAAAGACTTCTTTAGGTGTCTTGTTCTCGAGTACTTTGTGTGGAGTACGGTTCTGTACATACACCGTTGTTCTGGTAGCTTCTGCCCATATATGCATGGGAAGATCTTGATCATGAAGCATTTCTCTTGCAGCTTCCATGATAGTTCAATTCTTCCTTTCTGCGACCCCATTCTGTTGTGGATTATATGGAGTGGATAACTCCCTCTTAATCCCTGAATCTTTGCATAACTCTTTGAATTCATTTGATGTGAATTCTCCGCCATTATATGATCGAAAGGTCTTGATATTCTTTTCGGTGTGGTTCTCCATCAAGGCTTTGAATTCCTTGAATTTGCTGAATACTTTCATCTTTGTTCTTCATAAAGTATATCCATGTCTTCCTAGAAAAATCATCAATAAAAGAAACATAGTATACATACCCACTTAAAGAAATGGATGACATTGGACCGCATACATTAGAGTGAATGATTTCCAAGATTCCTTTTGCTTTGCTTTCGCTACTTGGAAATGTCTTCTTTGTGTTCTTTCCTTTCGCACATCCTTTGCAGACTCCTTCATGTTTTGCCTGAATTTCTGGAAGACCTTCAACAGCTTTGCTTGCAAGTGGTAGTGCTTTGTAATGCACATGTGCAAGCCTTCTATGCCAAAGTTTATTTGGCTCTACTATGTCATGGACCAAAGCTTGTTATGGATGGCCCTTCAATTTGTATAATCCTCCTTCTTGTTCTCAAATTACTATTGCATCGTCAATAGTCTTTCCTCTTGGCCACATGAGGACTTGGCCATCTACAAATGCAACCCTCATTCCTTTTGCATCTAGTGCCGATATGGAGAGAAGGTTATTCTTTAGTCCTGGTACAAACAAGACATCCTTCATTTTCATAGACTTTCCAGAATCTAGCTTGTAGGAAGATTCACCACTACCTTTTATGGGATATTGGTAGTCATCCCCAAGTTTTGCCTTATGGGGTGAATTAGGTTCGGATAGTTTCTCAAAAGATTCCTTGAATCCTGTCATGTGTTTAGAAGCCCCACTGTCAATAAGCCAATCTTTGCTTCCATGTGTGACAGTTCCCGTGAGAGCGGAGATCAGAACATATTCTTCATCACTTGAGGAGTCTTCACTTTCTTGTTTTACTCTCTTTCTGGGAGGATCATCATCCTCAGTAGTGTGAGCATGATGTCTTCTTTTGGAGTTATTCTTCTTCTTAGATCCACTCTTATTCATGGGACAATTTCTAGCAAAGTGTCCTCTTTAATCACATGTATAGCATCTAAGTTTTGATGGATCCTTCTTCACAAAATTGTCTTTCTGATGAGAATGCTTACCTTGGTGATGATGATTTTCCCTTTTTCCTTTCTTGGAGTGTAATGTGAGAGCTTTATCTTCATTTCCCATATTTTCTTCTCGAGCTACTATTCGAGCTTCTTCTTGTGAGCATTCTTCCCATAGTCTACTGAACTTGATTAGCTTCTTTCTAGTACAGATTCCTTGGATGAAAGAATCCCATGATTTAGGGAGACCATTCAAGGTTGTCATCACAATTTCTGCATTCTCCACTTCTTCATCTACTGCTTCAAGTTGTTCTTTGATTTGGGAGACCCTTGTAAAGTATGGCTGTATGGTCTCCTCATTCTAGATCTTTAGATTCTTCAACTGGTTCCTCAAAGTCATCTTCTGATTTATGTTCTTCCCTTCAAACAGTTTGGTTAGGGCATCAAACATGGCTTTAGGTGTCTTTAGGGAGGACACATGTGGTATGAGGTGATCCTTGATTGAATAAAAAATAATCCTCTTATCCATAAACAACTTCTTCTTATGCAAGGCCTTAGCCTCATCTTCCTCTGGAACTGGAACCTCCTCATTGATGTAGGAGTCCAACTCATTTTCTTCTAGGACCAGGGAGATCCTATACCTCCAGGCTTGGAAGTTATCAGCTCCCTCAAGCTTTTCATCAAGCTTGGTATGATTAGACATCTTAACTAAGAAACTCAAATGGAAATGCAAAAGATTTAGATATTACCAGGTCAAGATGTCGGATTTGGATTTGGAGCTGAATTTCTGTAGTGCTGGTTCAGGAGCAGATTAGGGTTTGACTTTCCCGGAGTTCTGTCCAACCAAATGCTCTGATCTTGATCTATAAACTTCGATTTTGAGGAGGAGATCAATCCAGGCCTGGGCTCACTCAAAAATTCCACTTCTATGGAAAGCCCTAATTTCTGGCAGTAGTGCCAGGTCAAAAACTGAAAATGCTCAGACTCAGATTCTGCTTCGACAGAAAGATGCGCCCTAGGGAGGAGAGTCAGCCCAACCTTCTTTTGCTAAAAATCTGTGGAGAGATATCCAAAAATTAGGAAGCCCTAGTTTCCACAGCTATATAGTGTCTTCTTCTCAGGTTAGCTTTGATACCATGTTAGATTTTTAACATTTAATCTAGCATTATATTAGGATCTTTAACTGAGAGAATAACAAGCACAACAATCAAACATAAGAGACAATGAACACAATGTTTTTCCTTGGGGAAACCATAAATGGAGAAAACCCCGCAACTTCCTCAGAGATAGAATCAGCACCAAAAGTAAAACCCCAAAACAGTAAGATGATCTCCCGACATCAATAGCCTCTTTCTTTCTAGCCCCAACAACTTCTTCTCCCTCAACTATGCGCTACAACTAAGTGTGAGTGAGTGTGTGATAAATATAGAGGCTCACTCTCTATTTATCTTAATTCCCGACTTGACAATAACTCACTAGGGCCGACTTCAGTAGGAGATTCTAATAACCCTAGGGCCTCGCAACCGCGGGGACTTTAACCATTGATCAATAGGAGGGTTACCCACAATGACTTTACATGACTTGTTTACATTATAGAATCTCCCGATCGGAACATCGGGGCATGACATGACTCAATTACATTACAAACACTTCCCGAAATAAACATTGGGGTACAATACATAAGATATACAAGTGAATACATTCCGAAGTTACAATTACATCAACAGTAAGACTCTATTTCCCTTATAAGGGACACCTCCATATTTGCAATTCTAGCCTCCATAGTTGTCGAGGTCTCCACTAGGTATTGCTCTCCCCAGTTAAAGGCCCGAGAGAGTAGGTCCTCCCTCACCCGACCCATGTTTCTTAGTCCTTTCCTCCTATAGGTGAGCCCTTTCCTCCATGCTGCGACGAGAACCTCTTTGACTGCGTATGCACCATCTGGGTTCCATTAAACACGGAACAATGGTGCCTGAGGTAAAGGAAATACCACCCGCTAAATGGAACCAACAATTATGATAGTGCATAAAAATCCACATAATTACCAGGTCGGGAAGATGGGCACTTATATAGTTTTGGGGCCGACATTGGATGTTTGGACGTCCCTATCTTTAAATGCTCGAACCTCTTCTCCAGGCTATCCATGGCACAGGAAATCATTCCTTCGTACTCACTGATCATAATCGGATCCTCCTCGGCCCACATGCCACATGCTTTAGCCCTACGGTGACCCAAGAACTTCCTTGGATTCAGTCTTTCCCATACTCTATATCCTGCATAGCCATAATTTCCTCCATCAATGCTACCTACCTTCCTCATTCGGGCATTAATCCCTTGTGCTCGAAACGAGCCATGACAAGAATGTTGAACCAACATTTAAATGGAATGGATCACTTGAGTTCCCAACCCATTGGATTTCCTCGTGTCGGAGAGGCCCTCCATCCTATCTGTCCCATCTCCATTTGTCACCATGATGCTCCCCAGATGTACATTGCTGAGGGATGACAGATCAAGAGTGATAAGAGCCACCTGCCCAGTACGATGCCTCGTGTTAGTCGTGCTTATTGTCTTTTTCACACCATCGATCAAGTCCCTTGCCAAATGGCCTCTATTAGCAGCTGCCAATGTCATGCAACGTTGTCGTAAAATTAGGTCATGAGTGTCATGCAATGTGACTGCATGGAATGGGACCCGCGCACCCACCCCTTTGTTCACCAACACATCCGCCACCTTATTCCCAGGTCTACGAACATGCATGAATTGGATGGCCGGGTGGTGGCCATTAAACATTGAAGCTCGTGGAGCCTTCTCTCCCACTTCTAGTTCCGTGAAATTTCAGAAATGGTCGATCCCCGTTGGATTTGTCCCGCCATGGTGATTATGATCATGGAATCTCCCTCCACCATAAATGGTGTCAAAGACTATTGCAGAGCCCATTGCAGGCTTATAACCATGCCTTCCAATTCAACATAATTTTTTCGTGGTTCCTCCAGATTTCCCTAGAAAACACTAAGCACCTTGCCTTCGGTATTGCGAATGACCCCGTCATCCCCAGCCGGGCTAGGATTCCCTTTTTTTGCTACATTAAAGTTGAGTTTGAAAGTGCCCAACGTAGGGAAGTGCCATGAGCCAGGACTTTGTGGGAGACCTACCAGGTTGCATGTTCTACCCATGCTTGCAGGTAACCTGTAAATACCCCATTTATTCGATATTTGTCTTTTAGTCATGTTCGCTTTGATATCTTCTGACTGCCATTGGGTGAGAGTGAGTGTTTCTTTAATGTGAAGTTCAATTAGCTGCCAAACTGTCTTCGTTGTCCTGTTCTTCTCCTTGAAAATTCATCGATTTCTCTCTTTCAATACTTCCCAAACCATGAGAACCTGGGAATAATCCCCAAATTCTATTGAGAAGCTTGTTTGTAAAGGCTTTGGATGGCCACAGTGCCAGGGTAAGGACTGGACTTTCTCTAACTCTGTCACTTTTTTTGAACTTCTCTCCCATTTCCTAGAAGGAGGATACTATTGTGCATTTGTCCAGTAAGTGGTCAATGTTTTCGGCTTCCCGATACAACAAACAACAACGGGAGGGCCCTGGCATTCTTTTTTTTGAATATTTTCCAATGTTAGGATGTGCCTACGAAGTAACAACCAACTAAAAGTTGCAATTTTGGGCCAGAGGTTCCCATTCCATATCTTGTCCCATTTTTCCTCCTTTGGCATTACGTGGGTTTCTGTAAGCAGACTCATTGCCTTTTCTATACTAAAGTTACTTGTATTAGAGTATCCCCATCGAACTTTGTCCGGCCTATCAGCCTTGGGAATCTCGCAGGTACATAATTCCTCATAGAAGTTATCCAAAATCTCTTCGGGTACATATGATTTCCACCGGGTCTTGGGCTTCCATTTCCGGAATTGCATGTCATCCTGTGTGGGCTCCCAAAAGTTTTGCACCCTTTCTAAAGGGTAGTTATGGATATAATTAGTTAAGTCTTGTATATCTTCTCTATGAACTAGGTGGGGTAGTTGTTTCCATGCATCCCTCAGGAATGAGGCTTAATCGCCATCCCGAACGTCCCAAAAACTGTGCCTTTGGATTAAACCTTTGTTTAGTTGTGTCGCTTTCCAAATATGAGAGACCGAAATGTCCTCCATGAACTTGATGAGATTCTTCTTAGGCCAGTATGGGGCATACTTGTGGTGCCATAACACTGCACAAGGCTCCCCTGTGTGGGTTATCCATCGTTACCAAATTTTTCCCCCATAACCCTGTTAATGCTTACTGGGTCACGTAGACCCAAACCCCCTGCTTCCTTTGGCATGCATAATGTATCCCATTCCACCAAGGCCCATTTTTGGTGCCCTTGAGTCCCTCCCCACAGAAAATTCCTCTGTATATTTCTGATTTGCTTGAGGACTGATTTTGGAGCATCCAAAACATAAAAGAGGTAGAGGGGCATGTCTTGCAACATCGACTTTACCAAAATGTGACGACTTGGGAAATTAAGAGCTCTGAATGTCCACTGCTTAAGTTTGCTCTTGATCCTTTTGTCTAGAAGATCCTTCCATGAAATTTGGCAGATAGTTGATTTGGCCAAAGGAGCGCCTAGATATTTTAATGGGAGGTGACCTTCCTTGAATTCTAGAATGCGGAAAATATTTCTACGAGTGACTTTTGGAGTATTAAAAAAATAGACCTGGGATTTGTCTTTGTTGATCTCCAACCCACTGGCCTCCATAAATATATCTAATCCTTTCTTGATACCTCTGGCTTCCTGGACTGAAGCTGGGCCCATTAGCATGTTATTGTCGACAAATTGTTGATGGCTTTGAGGGTTCATCCCATCTGCGAGGGTAAGCCCTCGAATTTGGTTGCTTCTCTGCATAGATATAAGCATTCGTCCAAATCCTTCTGCTGCAATGATAAATAGGAAAGGCGATAATGGGTCACCCTGTCGAATCCCCCTTTATGTTGAGAATGGTTGAGATGGAGTTCCATTAACCAAGATTGAGAAGAAGGCCGAAGAGACCAGGTTCATTACCCATTCGATCCATTGCTCATTAAAACCAAAGGTCCTTAGAATTGCAGCTAAGAAGGTCCAATTGAGTTTATCGTAAGCTTTAGCTAAATCTAGTTTAAGTAGCATACTTGGAATCTTGTTAGTCTTTAGGGAATGAATTGTTTCATGTGCCGGTATTATGCTGTCCAGGATTTGTCGTCCTTCTACAAATCCCGCTTACTATGGAGAGATTAGTATGGGTAATAGAGGTCACAACCGATTTTCTATTACCTTGGTAATACTTTTATATATGAAATTGCAGAGGGCGATAAGTTTGAATTTGCCCGGATCATCTGTAACTGTTTCTTTCGAAATTAGCATAAGGAAGATAGCATTGAAGTCTTTCAAAATGCTTCTTGTTCTCCTAGAGTCCTCAGCCAACTTCAAAACATCATCTTTCAGCCATTCCCAGCATGAGTGGAAGAAATTCATAGTAAGTCCATCCGGTCCTAAGGCTTTATCCGTTGCCATTTGCTTAACCACTATCTCCAATTCATCCATATCTATAGGTTTCATTAGCATAATGTTGTGAGCGTCCGTAATCACCTTGGGGACATGGTTCAACACCTGCTCCTACGCCTCTTGACGGTTTATATCTGGTTCCTCCATGAGATTGACATAGTATTCATTCAAGGTTTGCTCTAGTTTTGTTTGTATTTCCCCATAGGTACCATCTGTTCTCTTAAGTTGCAACATCCTATTCCCTTGTCGATGATGAATGGTTGCTTCGTGGAAGAATTTTGTATTGTGCTCCCCTTCCTTTAACCACCGGTGTCTAGATTTTTGCTTCCAAAAAATCTCTTCTTGTTGTTCCTTGAGGTTGAGCTCTTTTAGAAGATGTTGTTCTTGTGCCCTCAGATCCTCGGAAAAGCCCTGGGTCATGGAAACATGTTGAACGTTTTTCATCTTTTTATCCAATTGTTTCTTCTCTTGGAAAATGTTCCCAAAGGATTCCAAATTCCAATGCTTAATATTTCCTTTTAGGGATTTAAGTTTTTGTTGAAATTGGTACATGAGGTTCCCGTTATGGGAGTCTCTTCCTACCCATTGTCTTTTCTCCGGGAATTCCAGATGGAGGAGCTATAATTGCTCAAAACAGAAGGGTCTCCGAAGGTTCACCCCTATTCTTTGCCATTCCAAGCTAATCGGCCAGTGGTCATAGCTTGTTGAGGGAAGTACCACAGCCGACACTTCTCCCCCCCATCATTTACCGACTCTGAAACCAAAAACCGGTCTAATCTACATGGTATGTTTTTGTCCCCTGTCCTCTTGTTATTCCATGTAAAAGTGCTATTGGATGTTCTGATGTTGACCAGATCAAGGGCCTCTATAACTTCATTGAAACATTCACTAAAGGGGTTTAATTGTCATATACCCTCTTTTTTCTCTTCCAGGTTGCGAATCAAGTTGAAGTCCCCTCCTAGAATCCAGGGACAAGGGCTTGCCACCATCTTTAAGTTAGATAGTGACTCAAGGAAGGATTTTTTTTGAGTGACTATTGAGGGCCCATATATATTGGATAGAAAGCCTTGAGTTCTTGTACCCATCACTTGAAAAAATGCCGAAAGAGTGAAATGAGTGTCCATAAAGTTCGAGGGGTAGACCTACCTAGGATTCCAAAGAATACATATCCCTCCAGCTGCTCCCTTAGCATTGCTTGCTATTACCTCACAAATTTTCTAGACTTTATTGCCTATGATTTTGAGCTCTGCTTCAGAGCATTTAGTTTCTTGAAGTAGTATGATGGTTGGATTTTTGATCTCAATTTTTCTTCTCATAAGTCGTATCTTTATAAGGTTGTTACAACCTCGAATATTCCAAGATGTTATCTGCATCTTATAATTGTTTAAGGGAGGAGGAGAGTGTTGCATCTATAGTAGGGTATTGGCATGATGCTACCAGGTTCACGCCCACTACTTGGATTCTCTTAATATTATTGTGTCTTCCTCTTTTCTCTCCATTTCCTTTTTTCCCTTCGCTCTCCTTATGGGTTTTAGAGACTATGCCCAAGTATTTTGCACCTTTTGTCTTGATGATAGCTTTTTGCAAAAGGGAGACTTGTTGCAGCATAATAGTATCCGAGACTTTTTCTAGACAGGCCGCCTCCAAACCCTCTAGGTTGAGTTCACCCAATTCCTTCTCCTCCCCATCCTCCCCAGGGGTGTGGACTTCCTCCATCACCACACCTTTTTCACCATCATGGGTTACTTTCTCTAAGTTAAGGGTTTGCTCCTTTTCCTGTATTTATGGATTCTGACCTTTCCCCACTTCTTCTTCCTCCACTATTTGTTGTAGGATTTCAAAACAATTGTGTCTGGGATTTTGTATCAATCTCAGGGTTGCTGACTTTCTTGGCTGGGCGTTTCTTATTTGATACTTTGGTGAACCATTCCGAATCTTTCCCTCCCTGATTAGGAGTGTCCCCAGGATGTTTGTTGAGAGGGAAATCACGCAAGAGATGCCCATGCTCATGGCAATGTCTACACCGAAAATGGATCTGCTTATAGTCAATCGCCTGGAACCATTCCTCATCCTCCCAGGTTATTTCGATCCATACCGATAGGTCTTGAGAGATATCCATGTAAAGACATATCTTGGCATACAAGGTGTATCTTATTCTTTTAGTTTGCTCTGATGCCTTGACGAAAACCACCAAGGTGTTGCCAATGTCAGTGAGGATTTCCTCTTTCGAGTATTTAGAAGTTAAGGAGTATAATCGAATCCAAATAGGGGCCATTGTCAGGTTTTCTTTATTAGGGTTAAAACGCTCTTTCCAAGGGCGTAAATATAACCCTATAGAATGAAAAAAGTATGGTCCATTATCAAAGATTTGAGTGCAATCTGCCTCATTGAAAAAGATTATAGTGAAAAAACCTTTAGCTCTTAGTTGAAGGTCGTAATGACCCTATGGTTTCCAAGTTGTATTTATCCACCAGACCAGAGCCTTCTCTATGGGCCAAATCCCAACGAATTTGCCAGTGAGGGTGTGAACTTTCATGTATTGAATATCCTCTCGGACTCTATCTGAACAAATCTGCAGTTTGGGCACTGTCTGAGCTTTCAACAAACATTGACCTGGTTTCCTATTTTCTCCTCCTACTTGCGTAGCTTGATGACCCCACTCGTCCCTTCTCCTCCCTTTCCTCGTGGAAGTTTAGGATCGAGCCCTAAAGCAGTGCCTTTCTCCCTATTTAAGATCAGGGGAGGGGGCAACTCCCCCCTACTTGTGGCTTCCCTCATGCCAACGTATCCCTCCTTTGCCAGGAGAAATCCGTCCACGAAACTTGCCTCTAACAACAACCTGCTACAGTCAGACCTAACCAGCGAACCCTAACTCACCGTAAAACCTCCCTCCTTCCATCCGCGAGATCCTGGGTACATCTCCTTCCTTCAATTTAAACTAACGACTTAAATACCTCTCTAATTGTAATAATTATGCTCATTTAAATTGTATAAGAAAAACTACCTCATGTCAACATTCACATATCTACATTTATCTAATATTTAAAATTATATAAAAAATAGTGACAAACATGATATATCACAATATTATGAAAATGATATAAAAATATGTATCATGTCGACCTTCACATATCTACATTGTGACAAACATGATGTATCATAATATTATGTAAATGATACAAAAATATGTATCATGTCCACCTTTACATATCTACATTTAGACGTATCTAATTTTTAAAATTATATAAACAAATAATATTACTCTCAAACATTATTTGCTATAATATTATGTAATAACAAGCGGAGAATAAAATATGATACCACTTACTATTAATATTTTAGAAAAATAAAATAATATCATTTTTCAGTTATTAGTTTTTAAAATTATTATATTAAACTTAATTTTGTTTTTAATGTGAGTTTAAAACATACACATCTATCTGGTCAAAATGAATAAAAGTAACAATCACTTGAAGTAGTGTAAGAAGGCCGAGATCTTCGGAGTATAACTAATTAAATAATAAAAACCAAAATAAGAATTACTTAAATAGCAAAAAAAAAACACGTAAAGTCTTGTCAAGTGAAGTGGTCATGGTAATGAACCTCCAAAAGTTTAATTAAAGTATATATAAATGAAAAGGATGTTACGATCTATTTTTAATTAAAGCATATATAAATGAAAAGGATGTTACAATTTAATTTTAATAATAATAAAGCAAAGTTATAACCACATACTGGACTGGACTTATCTATGACATAACATAGCAAGCATGCAAGCTGAGTGACGAGCATAGATTCGACTGATAATAAAAATAAAGGAGGCGCCAAAACGCGAAGCTTGTCTGGTGTGGCCATGTAGCAAAGAGGAAGAAAAAAGAAGCGCAGAGGAGAAGTAAAAAGTACAGTAGTACATCTTAAGGTCGATCGATCTATCGACATCTATTGGTACTTCGAAGAATCACAGCCGGACATGGTGGCAGTAAATTTACTATTATTCGCAGGTTGTCTCGATGGTGTATTCCCATTCCCTTTGGCATTCCTGTTGCTGTTGATCCCCTTCTGTTCGTTTCCCGCAAGACAGTCCTCTGCTCATTCAGTACAATCTGTCTGTACGAAACCTCGCTGAGATGCGCTGAACAATAAGCAAGCAGAAATTGATGGAAATTTGATAACTAGGTAGTGCCCCAAGGTTCCGTTTTTTTCTATTTTCTAATGCAAATGGCGAGGGGTGCTGTCGTAGATCTGCAGTCAGTGGCGAAGAAGAAGGTCGCTCACTCGAGAAGCTGGGCGCTTCTGGACTCTAATGGCGAGGCTCAGATGCTGGATGCTGATAAGTATGCTATTATGCACCGGGTTCGAATCCATGCTAGAGATCTTCGCATTCTCGATCCTCTTCTTTCTTACCCATCGACGATTCTGGGCCGTGATCAAGCAATTGTCCTGAATTTAGAGGTCAGTAGGCATTGGGGTTCTTGTTTTGACCTAATTTTGCAGGTTTTCATGTCAGTGTATGGAATTAGGAGAAGGGCATTCTGAAGTTCGACGTAAATGCATTGAATTTCGATCAGATTTTGCAGTCTTTCTTGTCGGTGTATTGAATTTTGACGTGGTGTGTTGAATTTCGATGTTTGGTCATTTGCTTGGATGCAGCACATCAAAGCAATCATCACTGCAGAAGAGGTGTGCAATATTTTTCCCTTTTTAGATTCGTATGGATTATTCTTGAAGTGTTTGACAACAAAAAAAATCAAAACTATATTATCTTGTCTAATGCTTATGTGAATTTAATCTATAAACTGTATAGCGCGATGGTTTTAATGGACAAACTGGCAGGTCCTTCTTCGGAGCCCCTCGGACGAGCATGTTATCCCAATATTGGAAGAGCTGTGTAGGCGATTGCCCAAAGGAAGTGCTGCTCAGAGGACAGACCTTTTGGGAGATGGACAAGAGCAATCGAATGAAAACCATGATGTGGATGCTGGCGATGAAGATGGTGTGTGCTATTTTTCTTTGTCTTTTAGTATTTCCAGCAAAGTATGTTCAATATAGTGGCCATTGGTTGTTGTCAATTCCCTTCAGCCATCCCATGCTTTTAAGCATCATGGACATGGCCTGGATAGTGGGGAATGGACAGCTCTGTTTTACGGGTGTTTTATTTTGCTTGTCTTTTGGGGAATGACGATTAGCAATACTTGCTGCTGTATCACTGTATATTTTAATCTTGATTCCAAATTCTCAGATACTTCTCATGCTCAAATGTAGAGTCACCCTTTGAGTTTCGGGCCCTTGAGGTGGCTTTAGAGGCTATCTGCAGTTTTCTGGATGCACGTACCACAGAATTGGAAACTGATGCATATCCAGCTTTAGATGAGCTGACATCTAAGGTAAGTTTTGTCTGACATATATCCTGATGTTTGATGGTTCTTACTGATTTTTTCTTGACATTTTGTAAAATATTTCTGTAACTTTTTATTACCAATCAGAAAACAGAGAACTATTTCACCTTGCACCGAGAGACGTCCCTTTGTCTGGAAATTGTGACTACCACACAATTAAGAATTTGAGACTCCTTTCCACCTTAAATAACCTTAGACAAAATAGTTGTTTAATGGCCAGAAAATTTTCTAACATAAATTGGATACAAAATACCTGTGCAGGTTTCTGTTCTCTCTGAAGTTTCTTCTTTCAGAACCACTTTTGGTTCAGTTTAGAGGTTTCCTACTGCCTGCCTTTGGATCCAGTCCAGAGTCAAGTAAGAAGGAAACAAAAATTATTAATTGCTTCAAATGAGCAAAATTGTCATTAGGATTGGAAGTTAGAGCATGTGCATAAAACAAGGGAGTGCGTAAGGAGATAAATGAAAGTGGTGATGAAAAGGATAATCTAAATAGAAGTAAAACATGTGCGAAGTAAAATAGCCAATCGAAAGTGTACTAATAAACTCCAACCGTTAAAATTTCTTTAAAAAGGTTAAAGAGATATTGTTGCAGACCAATGAAAGATCTTCTTCTCATCTCCTATCACTCCAAAGTCTTCTACAATATGTTGAAGAGTGTCATCCGACGATGAAAGGGAATGCTCATCTTGACATTCTCTATTTCAAACTTTACCGTGGGAATTCTCGAGCTTTACAACAACACAATCTTTGTTAAAACCTTGAGCTGTTTTTATTTTACATTGCAAAACTGCAGATCATATGTATAGTTGAGGTCCAATTATGGGTTGATATTTCTTCCAACTCTTGTTTGAAGGAACTGCTTACCAGTGTTTATTTCGAAACAGTAATTGGAGATCAGTTGTTACACACCCCAATGTATATGGATAAGACCACAGTAGCAAGATTTGACTGTATTAGCCTTTTGCGTATGGAAATTTGCATGGAATTCAAAATTGGGCAAATATTTGACATAGTACGGACATGGTAAAGTTGACTAAATGCTTAAATTTTTTTTTTCCTTGGAAAAAACTTTATATTCATTTGAGAAAATGAAATATACATACTCAAAATAAGTGATATATTCACCTATCCTTCATACCATTCCAATCTATATACTGGCAAACCAAAAAAGGCAATCGTCCATATGACTAGTCACTATACACTTCAGCTTCTACAGCCCCGAATATACATCAAAACAAAAATAGAAACCAGACTGCACCTTCGATTGAAAAACACCAGTTTTTCCGACACATATACTCTAAAAAGCACCAGCTCTAGAATGGAGACACTGACAATTCCTCCTGCAACTGGCCTTCAACCGATTCCAGTTCCAGAAGTATACCTGCACAAATATCTAGAGCCTGCTTTGATAATAAATCTGCTTCCTGATTTAATTCTCTGAATACGTGTGAAAGAAAGATCCATTTGAAAGCTTTAACCTCTTCCTCAATTTAGTCTAAGGTTTTAAGCCCAAAATTTCAATCTTGTTCTTCTTATTTGCCCAATCAATTACAACTTTAGAATCTCCCATTACCTGAAGTTTCTTACACTCTTTTTGAACTGCGCTTCTTAGCAATACCATAGAGTGTAGAGCTCAGCCTTGCTGTTTGTTCCCCACCCAATGCATATTTCATTTGAAAAACATGGATAGAGTTTAAGTACATAATGGCGTCTGCACCTCCAATTGGTGGATGGCCCTGATATGCACCATCAAAATATCCCCACGGAATTTCAAAATCCACACTCGGCATAACCACAACCCTTCGACTGGAAGTTTTGATATCATTCTTATAGTCCTTGATTGCCCTAATAATTTTGTGACTAACTACCTTCGGTGGGACAACATTGTTTTGAAAGATCAATTGATTTTGGATCCACCAGATCCAATATATCAATAAACAAGGCGATGCTTTATATTCCTTCACCCTTGCATCCAAGAGCCATTCTTTTATCAATCTTCTACCAATGAGGCCAACCAACGATTAGTTGGATTAAAAGTTTGCTTGATCCCACTCCATATCACCTTGACCACTAAACACTTAACAAACATGTGGAACATTGTTTTGGCGTCATAAGGGCAAAGACAACATCTATTTGGAGAATTTTGGACCACACCATCCTCTCTTTACTCTGTTGTCCAACATTAGCAACTTGTTTGCCATGGCTAGCCATAACCCGATCTTCACTTTCAATGGACCAGTCATCTTGCATACTTCTCTCCACCACCACCTTTTTTCTCTAGTGAAGTCTTCTTTTACTTTTGCATTGAAAGCTAGTTTAGTCGTCAGCGTCCTAGTTGCCTTATTCTTCGACCAGAATAAGTGGTCTTCTTCATCCGAGAGCGTAATGGTGCTTGCTGAATATTGGTTTATATAACTTTCCCATTCAAATGTAGCAATTCCTTCCATCCCAATATATGCTGCTGACTTCCATTCTGAAAGGGCTGAGTCGACTCTTGGAGCTCCCCTACATCTCGCAAATGGAAGAAACCTTTGTCATGCAACAAAGTCATTAGCTCTTCTGAAAGAGTGAAGGAATCATCCACACCATTCCACGGGTCTTCACCTATTCTGAGTTTCCTTCCATTATCGATTCTACAAGCCGCCCAGGGACGAACCTGAGAGAAAGCATCAACCAAAGCCTTCCACACAATCGAACCACCTTTACAGTTTTTTCTTTAGACTCTGAAGCAATCCTCCATTGAGTCCTTACCCAAGTATTTGGATTTCATAAATTTTCCCCAAAGAGACTCATCCCCATCCACCATACTTTTTGGGAGCAACCAACTGTGACAATTTCACTAGTGGAATTCCCTCAGCTGATCTTTTGCCTGTCCATAAGAAGCTAAAACATTTTTTCCTTATTTTAGTTAGAATGCCTTTAGGAACCTTTGCTATGGAAACCCCATAAACCATAATGCTTTCTAAAATTGACTTAATCAGAGCTAGCCTGCTGCCTTTGGAAAGCCCACATCAAATTCTTGCTTTGATTTTTAAAACAACCAAATCCAATCCTCAAACCCCTAGTTGTTTGGTTTTAAATTAAAACCAATATATTTAAAGCCTTCTCCAGATCCTTAACAGAGAAAGAAAGCGTATCATTTCTTTAGAAATTGCATTAGTATAGATGGTATATTTTAACGTGTTTACCTCCATACTCGTGGCTCAACAATATACCTGCCAAATTTCCTTAATCTTGACCAGCTCCTGCAAATCCTTGTGGCCAAAAATCAATATATCGTCCATGAACATAATATGTGTTATCACCATCGATGGTGCTATTCTAATTCCTCTTAGCTCCCCTCGAGCCTTCGCCTCCTTGATTAGCACACTGAGCCCTTCAATCATTAAAAGAAACATAAATGGAGACAATGCACACCCTTGTATTAGCTCCCTAGAAGCCCTGAAAAATTCTGATGGCGACCCTTGAATTAAAATTGCAAAGGATGCGGCCTGGATGCAACCCATAATTCAATTAACAGTTTGCACATTAATTCCCGTTTGAATTAATAGAAGTCTGATGTAGACCACCGGACTTTGTCAAAAGCTTTTGCTAAATCAATCTTGAGGATTGCTGATGATTTTTTTCCCGTCTTAATTGAATGCACCCCTTCTTGTGCAATGGCCATCGCATCATGAATTTGGTGATGATGCGGAAAACCAAACTGTTCTTCTGATGTAAGATTTGATAAAATACCTTTTAAACGATTAGCAATAAGCTTCAAAATCAATTTATGAATTACATTACATAAATAGATGGGCCTAAAATATTCAAAAGTCTTTGCATCTTGCTTCTTTGGAATAAGAGTGTTAAAAGTGGAGTTTAAAGCCCATCGAACTGTTTCAGTCTCTTGACTCCTAGACCACCAATAGAAGATTCACTTTTATTAGGTCAAAGAAAGTCGAGTAGAATTCTATCGATAATCCATTTGGCCTCAGACTTTTCCCTTTTTTAAATGTATTCAAGGTGGACTCTTTTTCCTCCAAAGTAATATCCGCCTCTAGCTCTTCATTATGTTCTCTGTGAATCATGCTAGGAATCAATCTCATTATAGCTATAATGTCCTCTATTGGACAACCTTCCCTTTCCTTGAAGAGAGACTCAAAATGAAGCCTAGCTGCCCCTTATCCTTGAAGGATTTGGCTATAACAACATTCGTCGTCTTAATTTCCCATATTGTATTTTGATGCCTTCGGGAATTTGCATAAGAATGAAAAAACTTTGTGTTTCCATCTCCTTCTTTCAACCATGTTGCATGGCTCTTTAAACTCCACACGATTTCTTCTTTTTCCAACAGATCTTTTCTTGTGTTTTCCAAAATCTTTAGGGATTCAATCTCTTTTGAAAATACACCTCTCCCGTTTTACTCATAATAATATTTTATTTTCATTTCCGTCTCCTTGAGATCCTATTGGAAATTCATGTCCTCTTTAATCCTCATGTCCTCTTTAATCCGTTTTATAGATTCAACAAATTGTTGCATTGTCGAGGAGTCTTTAGTCAAATCGATATGAGTCCAATTATACCTCATCAGATCTCTAAACTTGTTCTCTTTGAGCCCTGCATAATTGAATTTCCGAGGACTAGGATTCTTCTTATCCTCTACATCCACTTTTAGCAAGATAGGAAGGTGATCGGAAAGACCTCCAATCTCTATGCAATGTCTCAAGTTAAATTGACTATCAATTAAATCATTAGAAACCAAAAATTGTCCAATCTCTTGGATATGACCTCTTTTCCCCTCCTTGCATTTTGTTATCACAAAATTTGTGGCTGCCTCTTTGAGGGATCCTATTCAGGATGGGCAGAGGACGAGCAGTGAAACCAAGTGACCCAAGACTGCCTCAACCCCTGCAGGTGATGCAAGTGTCACACCGGATGAGGCGCTCTTCACTTTAGGCCAAGCCAGAGCTAGGCCAAGGGGGATACCCTAGCTAACTAGCAAAGGCTAGCTAATGCAAATCAAGACACACAGGCAAGAAGACAAATATGACAAACAAAGGATCAAATGGTCTTGATAGAGACCCTAGATTGAGTAATAGCTAAAGGAGAGAGAACACTTTAATTGCACGGTTGAGAAGGCTTATGAAAGTTATGGAATACTCAACTGATCGCAATACTCTCCCATTAGCAAAGATTTATGATCAGATCTAGGATTTATGAGTGTTAGGTAAGATGAAATATAGTGACCCAATGGAAAAAAAAGTAGTAGATTAGTATGGTCACTGGACGATGAAATAATTGAACTCTAGCACTAGAAATGCAAGTTGTGACGTAAAATAAACAAGATAAAACATACAACCAACACACCCAAATAAGAAAGCATGGGCAGCCCAAAGAGGGCACACCTTTGTCAGAATGGGTCAAATGGAGTCAGAAAGTCACGGGACTTGGTTTCTAAGGTTTTGACACTAATTCTAACTTGGGTTTGAAAGGAAAACAATTTTTAACAGTTAAATTTGAAGTTGTAAATTTTAAGGGTTTTTATTATGTTTATTTGGTTGACTATGGATTGAAAAATGTAAATAGAGAGAGGCCACAAGAATACTTACTTGAAACCCAAAGATTTGTGAGGCTATTCTCCCCATACCACTCGGCAATTCAAATGATTTGTTTTTCCACCACGAAGAAAATGAACTCTTAGTTCCCAAGACCCCCTGCCACAACAAAATAGAGTGAAGTTAGCAATAGGCAGAACAAAATCTAAACGCTGCAACACAACTCGAAATATTTGCAAGATAGAGAGAAGAAATGCTAAGATAAAGNCCCAAGACACCCTGCCACAACAAAATAGAGTGAAGTTAGCAATAGGCAGAACAAAATCTAAACGCTGCAACACAACTCGAAATATTTGCAAGATAGAGAGAAGAAATGCTAAGATAAAGATGACAAATAATTTTGCAAATCAAAATCCTAGCAAACTCCCTCAAACAAAAATGCCCAAGCAAAGGGGGCACTGCCACCAATTCACCCAACCAAATACGCCCTCCTGCAAATGATAAAATCAACAATTGTTGCCTGGAATGGAATCTCAAAACATGGATAATACTGTGGTTCGACTACTTTCACAATCACATTCAAAAAAATTGCACAAGACAAGCAAGTAGAACAAATTCTCTTTTCTATTCTCCAAGAGCTAAAAGTTCATTACATAGAGCCAAACTTCTCTTAAATAGAGAAATGGCCACACAATCCCTAGCCCAAAGTGATGGAGGTTTGAGATTAAATCTCATCAATCTAAATCAATGGCCAAAAACAATCCATAGAGTACATCATCATCAAAAGGGAGAGTCCCTCTCGATAGGTGCGCCCCCCTCTAGTACATGCCAAGTATAAGTGATAAAACATAAGGGTGAAGTGGGGGGTTGCCTAGGGGCTATAGTCTCCATAAGGCACCCCCAATACAAGGCTGAATAATGTATCAAATGATGGGCCACATGCTGCCCCAACAAGTGCGCCCCCATGAAGCAAGTGCACCCCCTCTAGGAAGAGGCATGAAGTGTGGGCCCCAAATCTCATTGAAATCTCATAGCAAGGCTCAATACCATAGTATAACATCACATAATACTCTCAAGTCACATATTGCCCCACATTACTCCATTTTGATAATGTTGCTAAGTCAATGGTTACTTAGCCAATTTAATTTTTGCTGATATTTGCTGAAGCTGTAATTGGCCAAAAATAGCCACTTCCCTTGCCCGGATGCCTGAACCAACTGTGCTAGTGAGTTTGTAGACCCCAAATCCACTAATGGTGGTCACAAGAACCACCCAAATGCATTAAATATACTCAAAGTAGCTCAATTCGTGCCATATTAATTAAGTTATGACCTTGGTAACCATTAAATCTCACCATCCAAGTCACATCATGGTAAACTGAAACATGGAATCATGTAAAGGGTCCATGTAGACTCTAAAAACCAAAAATCGTACGTTTGGATCCAAACTTTTCGGGACCCCATTTTTGGCTTGGTCATACTGGTCAAATAATGGCATAAATGAAGCTGTGGAGACTCGTAAGCACAAGGGGACGCCATGATGCTCCCTTATTTATGTTAGTAATCCAACTACAACAATAAGGAACAAACTATAATGGTCCATCAACAAAGCACAAAGAAAACTAGGCTTACATTAGAGCAAAATTGATACCTTTTCATGAAGCCTCCAGTGTATGCACACTTATAGTCTTGGTCATTTTGCTAGCAATGGGTGAGGTGATCAAATCAAGGCTTATGGTAAGGAAAGATATACTCCACGGTTGAAGATATACTCCCACATACTTCAGAGTTGATTCACATATAACATGGGGTCCAACATGCATAGGGGTCAAAGGGGGAGGTCCTCTAGATCACATTTTTTAGGGAAGGCTTTGAAAAATGAAGCCCTAGTTTTAGTAGGGTTTCGAAAATGTTCCGGCAATGGCTTCTTCTAGCACTGCTACGATACCATGTTAGATTTTCACGAGATGATAACAGTATATCTTAATTACAAAGCACAAAACAATAACACCAGTGTTTTAATCCTGGGAAACCCAATCGGGAAAAACCCAGCAAACCTTCATATAGAGATAATGATCTTCTGAGAACAAAGAGAAGAAGAGAGAGAGAGAAAATGTCTCTTGCAGATATAACCCCAGAAAACACTCTCCTAGACTGCTGGAGTGTGCCTTTTTTGCTTGCTTTTCACCCCAAGGTTTACAATGAATAATTACAACAGTATAATCTCTCGTAGGAGGTACAAGGAGGTACAATACAAGTACAATAAGAATAGCTTCTGAAGTTGCACAAATTCCAACACTGGTACTGCATTTGCATCATGGTGGCTCCAACTAACATGGATGTGATAACACATTCCTCTAGGTAGGGATTAATTTAAGAGGCTCAAGATCAATTAAATGAATTTATTCAAAAAGATGTTTAAAGAAATCACCTTGTGGATCCACCCTCGCTTTATCTGCCCAAATTTCTCTTAATGAGGTTGTTAAATTAAGATGTCCTAGAATTAAGCGTGACTGATTGAGGAGACCCCCTTCTGTCAAATCACACCAGAATTCCTTCCTGTCTAGATAGGGTCCAGAAACATTCAAGATCTTAAACGTCCCCCCCCCCAATCTTTTGCCTCCAATTCCACCAACATTCTTGATTGAATTAGATTAATTGACCAAACTTTCAGATGCGAGCTCCAACCTATCAACAAATCACTCGGCTGACCGACATCATCCAGTGATTAGAAGGCTTAATCCCTCAAGCAGGAAGATAAAAGCTCTACCACCTTGACCCCTTCACACATCATCTCCTGCAACATTATTATATAAGGCTTTAAAACAGAAAAAAAGTCACAGAGGGCTAACTTTTTATGGGGCCATCCTACCCCTCTGACATTTAGAGAGAGCATTATCATGATTGTCTCTTTTGAAGGGTGCTTCGCGCTATAAGTGCCCTCACTATAGTATATTGTTTTGCCTCTCTGATGTCCTTTTTGTCCCTAGGATTTGGCAATCGAAATGTTTGACTTCTTTCCCATAGCACAAACTTCCTCTTTATTCAAGGGTAGTCCTCCTTTAATTCCTTTACCTAGAATTTCCTTAGATCCTCTAGATCTTAAATCATAAGAAGAGGCAACCTAAGAACTCTTTAAATTAATTCCCCTTGACTCCATCCAAAAACCTTGCTTTCCTTCTCTAAGGATAATCTGATCATCAGTCGAGATTCCTTGCCCATCCATTACTAAGACACCACCTCCTACCTTAATAACTGAAGGATTTTTATCATCCCCTGTGGCTGGGATTGACTCCGAAAGGACCTCTTTAAATAGGGGATGGGAGTTTGCCTTATAAAGGAATTCTTTCCTTATTAGAGCAAGAAAGTAAAAGCAAAATTGCAAGATGGATTGGAAGGAGACTTACCAGTTGATCGATTCGCGGAAGCTGGAGAAGCTACTTTTGACCCTTTACTCTTGCTACTTGTCGAAATTTTTGGGACTTCACCATCTCTTGGCTTTGGACTTCCCTCTGATTGGGTTTCCTTTGGAGGACACCTCCATGTGTTGATTCCTTTCACCTCCTTAACCTTAACCCCTTCTTCAGTAGACTTAAGCTTTTGAGCATCTTCTTGGCCCGACTCAAGCTTCTAATCTTCTTTGGAGTGCAATATTCCCTTTTTAACCTATAATTTTTTGAAGGGCCAAATATCCTAAGCCATCTCTTAACAATTTGCCTTTAGATGACTAACCTCCTTGCAATTATAGCATCGAAACAAGATATGCCAGTAATCTAACTTCTGAAAGATCAGCCAAGCCCCACGTTTGATTTCCACCTCCACTGGTAAACTGCCCTTAAATCAATTTCCACCAACATTTTGACCATTCTACAATCTAATTTCTTGTCCCAACCATCCTCTAGCTTAATAAATCTGCCCAAAATATTTTCAATGTTTTACAGTGCCCCCTTGTGACATAACATCCATGGAAACACTGGAGTGAGGACCCAAATCTTTTGACGATACTAAGGCACTTTGGATGAGTCAAAATTCAGCTCCCATTTCTTAAGAAAAAGATGTGAAGGCCCCCATTCCCAATACCTAGATAGATTTTTCTCCACGCGCTCTTTATTTGGAAAAACAAAATTGCACCAACCTTTTACCAGAACGTAGTAGGATGGTAGGTATCCCAACATTGGTAACCATAACTTGTTTAGCCACAAGCCGAGAGACTCCATTCTATAAACAGTGCTAGAGAATTTACTAACCAGTGCCCTTTTTGTCATCCCCTACACTTAGGACATAGCGATGTCTCAACCAACTACCGTTCACACTTTAGAATTTTTTACCTTAATGCATTTCTTGCTATGACCTACAACCCTTCCCTTTTCCTTTTGCTACCATCACAAAAGGCTCTCCACTGGACTGTTTGAGCTCAGTGCTCGAACCATCTCCCACCTCTGAATTTTTTCCCTTCGAAACTAGAGATGAATCCTTCTAGAAGCGATTAATTGAAGGCTTTGGACATTCTCAAGAACCTGAAGGTTCCAGACCCAATATTGACTGCTTCTCACAAAGCTTATTAACAACTCGACAACTGGTAACAATATCGTTTGCATGGGGAGATCTAGCCAAAGCATTCTCCAGGCACTACACTTCAGGAGTGCGACACACATGGACTTGGTCCGTATGACACATAGAGTTTCACTGACGTGCCCTAAATTTTGTCCGATGGAAAAATATTGTGTGATTCACTGACCTCATCATTGTAGTCTATCTCGCCAGTCTCCATAACTTTCGCTCTGTCGATGAAAAGACCTTCGATCCACTTGAAAAACCTTCGACCCCTACTAAATGCTTAAATATATTTAAAATTTTAAAATTTTAAAATTTTAAAGATAAACAAAATTTTAATTTGAAGTCGACTGGAATTTCAACTAGAATTGTTAACATTGAGGCCGTGTTTTTTAATTTTTATTTTTCAACAATAATGGTTTAAATTTATATTAAAAGAAGCTATAGCAAAGTTGAACAATGCTTGAGTACAATTATACATAGGAGCTTAGGCAATTTTGCTCAAAATTTGCAGCTTGTTGAGGCCAATTCACGGTGCTTCTTATTATAGTATATCTAGGCCTAATCCATCTAACCATATAGATTCTACAAAGTGTCGAGCAACAAAACGGATTTGTAAAACATGATAGAAACAAGATTAAGAATGAAGTTGGTGTACAATTTCTTGTCAATCTCCATGCCCTCTTGAAGTTGGTGTACAATTTCTTCCTTGAATCCTATTGGAAATGAGCCAATTGAAGTGTCCGTGTTGGTTGTTGTAGAAGCTGAATCTTTTCTTAGAGAAATGACCATCATACTCAGCTTGGCACATTCTTTTTCAAGATCTTGAAATTGACCCTTTTGCTTAACCATCGGGCCCATCATGATAGCATTTTATGAAGTTTGTTGGTGTTCCAATTCATAATTTTTGGCAGTGACTGAAAATATTGAGGTCTTGTTTTATTAATAAGGTCTTCCTAACTCCTCAAGAATCTCCTAGCTTCTTGGATATCTCTCTGACAGTTGCAAGGATGATCATCCATATTTCCCTTTGCTAAACATTAATTGCACTATATATTGCCTAGACTTGGGATACCAAGCCCCAAATTAAGAATACTTGGTATATTGGGTGGACACAAGATGAAGTGAAAGCTTTTTTCTTCAATCTCAACACAAACAATCCAATGAAAACTACTTTCCACATTTGGGTGAACATTCGACTTACCACAATTTTGACACTCATAACAACAAATTTATTTCAAGCACCCATAATTATGATAGCTAAGTGTAAGCTAGGGGAAACTTATCGGTGTTCGACCTTGCTGATAAGTAGGTGTTCCCCAAACCTCAACTACTGTAGATCCAAAATGCGAGTGGAGACCTATGAACTGAATAGAACATGCAGAGTTGTACCCTTTGATACCATAGTTTCCATAAATGAGAACCAGGAGTGACAAGAGGACCTGGCCCTTGTAGACCACTGTCCCACTGGTTCGGTCCTAGGTAATTAAAATCCCATATGCTAAAAATCAGTTGAACCTTATGGTTTGATAACCTTGGAGTGGGAGATACAATGGAATGTGTGAGATTGGAATTGCGTCAAATGCTATATCTCGTCGATGTATGTGTACTTTATTGCATTTTCTACATGTCCTGATCATTAATGTTGAGTTTAAGTGGGTAAATAACATTAGGGGATTGGGTTGAAGATTATCCCCCCATTTTTCGACATATGCTCTTCTTTGAGCATCCTGATTTAAAGTTTTTAAGATGTGGAAGAATTGAAAATCTTTAAGGGCTTTCCTTTCCTTTTTGATTCTTGAAATGATGCTTGCGAGGACATCACTGGAGGGTAGGGTGTTGTTTCTTAGGTGTTGAATGGTTATCGCAAAATCTCCAAAAACAAGCATGGTTTCTACTTTTGTAGTGGACTCCATCTTCATTCCTTATAGGAGAGCATAAGCTTTTGCTTGATTATTTGATGTTGTTCCTAATCCCCATACATGGTTGCTTTCTTGAGTTCCTTTGGGATAAAAAATGATCTTGCTGCACATGTCACCCCTGGGTTCCTCTTGGAAGCTCGATTGAAGAAAAGCTTGTGTTTGTGTTGTTAATCCAACCAATCATGAAACTTGTGCTTATTTTTCCCGATTTTCTAATGCTTAGAACTGTGGTGCTTGATGTGCAAGCTGGATTCATGTGAGATTTTGCTCGAGATTACATCCTCCAACCAATCCCTTTCTTCTGTGTCCAGTAAATGAGGAGAATGACCTTTTAATCCTCTGCTTTTGATAGTCTTAGACATGAGGCCTCTAGATTTTGCTGCAATGAGATTAGGAGGTTATAATTCATGTTGAAAAATGGCCTTATTCCTAGCTAACCAAAATTTCCAACAAACATATTTGGGCATTGCTATCTGTTACTGCACAACTTAGCACCCTTCTGAAAGGTCATGAAAGTCGGTGCTAAGATTGGCAACTAATTAGGAGATGCACCCTCTTTCACCACAATGCACTCTCCTTACGCTCTAGACCAACTCCTAGAGGCCAAGTGGGAGTCCCTAATATAGGTGAAATAACCCTTCAAAATAAAAATACCTCACGAGCAACCTCTTGACAAAGATCAGTTTTTATGGAGTCAAAGCAATGAATACAAGCATGTTTACTAAGGGTAGAAGTTAGGATGAATAAATGCCCACAACTAGAGAAAATTATTTAAAACCTTGTTGCTGTTATAAGAGGACAACCACCAAAATATGCTCAAAGATAGATGGAAATCACTTAGAACAATGCCAACTTGCCAAGGAAGGTGCCCCTAATGGAGGGGAATAGGAAACATACCTTTGGGGCAGCCAATGAATGAATAAGATGAATCTGTAAATGACTTAACATATCTGGTTTATGCTGTAACCAGCCCCAAGAAAATGCAAGAAGATCAACTTGAACCACCAGGTGGATGCCTAAGTGAGTAGGGCTGATAATAGACCTTATCTCTAACTTGTAATACACTTCAAAGAAAAACATACCATCCTTTGTACATAACCATTAGATATTACGTTCCGCTAGAAGAGGATGCCCTTGAAGATCTACCATAAAATCAACTTTGATGGATTAGATTCTTCAACATGACAATATTTTTGTATTTATTGATTTTTAGGGTTTTTTCATATATTTGATTTTTTTGTATTTTTAAATATATAAAAGGTAGAACTTGGAAATTTGAAAAAGAGAAGATGAGGGAGATAGACCTAGGTTTTATTCCTTAGGGAAATGAGAAAAACCGGGGCTAGTGTTCTCCCAAGAATTAGCAATTCAATACTTGATGAGTTAGGGCAAGGCTAAGAAACCCTAGGTTATGTTAGCACTTGACATAATTAGGAGTAGAACAAACTAGATGCCAAGGCCCAATACAAGAGGGGTCCTTCAAGAGAAATGCCTCACCAACATGACTAAGCTATCATGCATAAAACCCTAAATTGCTCTTACCTTGGATACCTTTGACAATGCAAGACAAGAGTTTCAAGATCTTACCACAATTGAGAGAGAAAAGTGTAAATTTTCCTTCAAAGCACAACTAGGGCTAAAACAATATATTTAATTTAATTATTAAATCCACACATGTACTTCTTTACTAGTATGCAGCGGAATATAAAGTATTGAGAAATAATTCACAACATCACATCACAATATAGACACTATTATTTTGGGTATGGAAACCCCTGGAAAAACCCAAGATGGGAAAACTAGTGCAGCAGTCAGATATGGATTTTATTATTGAGAAAATATGGAACTTTTATAATCAATTGCTGATCACTTAAACCAGGCGAAATAGCACCCAAAAGAATCATTGGACAACCCCAGCATACTCTGTGTGTGACTGTACGACCAGCTATACGGCCTCCCACACGTGGTTGTACAGATTCGTACGACTGCTGTACGAAATCCGTACGGTCTGTACGGAATTTTGTATGGTTTGTACGGCCTCTGCAACTGCTCCCTGTTGGATCTGTATGATCTTTGTCCCGCTTGGAAGCTCAGTGACCTTGTTGGTTAGCTCCTCTGTCTTTTTTGCAAAACCCTCCGTTTGACTCTCTTTCTGTGTGTATCCCATCTCGGTCGGAATACAAGTGTGTCCTCTCCACCAATTGATCTTTCTTTTATAACTTTATAAAAAGCGAAAACCCTAATTTCACTTTCAGTTTATAAAGTCAATTAGTAATTAGACCACTTTAATTTATTTTCCAAAGTAAACTTAGGAAATATAAATTAAATACAATTGGCTTCCTAATTTAAGTCTTCTGCATGCGAGGACACATGCATGCAGGAAGACCTTCATTGTTGTCACTTTCTAATACTCCCTCTCAACGAGGAAGGGATTCGGTAACAACCCCAACTTATCCTTGAACTTCACAAAACTGTGTTTGCAAAGTGCCTTGGTGAAAGTGTCTGCCACTTGCTCATCTGTCTGTATGTACTCCAACTGGATGGTTCCTCTCTGAACACAATCTCTTAAGAAGTGGTACCTGATGTTTATGTGTTTGCTCCGGTCATGGAACACTGGATTTTTAGACAGTCTGATGCCACTCTGATTGTCACAGTGTACTATTGTAGCCTCTAACTCACACTCGAACAACCTTGAAAGTAACTTCCTCAGCCACATACCCTCAAAAGCAGCCATGTACTAAGCCTCAACCGAGCTCAATGCAAATGACTTCTGCTTCCTCATGAACCAAGAGACAACCCTTGATCCAATGCTGAAACAGCCTCAAGTAGTCTTCTTGTCCTCTACACATCCCGCCCAGTCAGCATCTATGAATCCTACTAACTGTACACTCCTCCTGCGTTCATAAACCAATCCATACTCCACTGTACCTCTGATGTAGTGAAGTATGTGCTTTGCAGCTGTCCAATGCACTCTCCGAGGGCCCACCATGAACTGGCTCAAAGAGTTGACTGCAAAGTTGATGTCTGGGCGTGTGTTGACCAGATACATAAGCGATCCGATAAGCTGACGATACAAGGTAGGATCAAATCCGTCTGACCTAATGCATCAATCTTCCTCTAGTTGGAAACTAGAGGTATGGCCATAGGCTTGCAGTCCTCCATCCTGAATCTCTTCAAGATTTCTACTGCATACTTCCCCTGTCCAATGAAGAAGCATCCATCTCTCTGTCAAATTTCCAAGCCTAGAAAGTAATGCATCAACCCAAGGTCTTTCATCTCAAACTCAACCGCAAGGTTGGATTTGTAGTCTCCAATCATCCTCTCATCTCCTGTAAGAAAGACATCATCCACATATAGGACTAGTATGAGAGGCACCTCACCTATCAAGAAGTACAAGTTATGATCAACCTCACTTCGCTGAAATCCCATCTCTTGTAGATAGCTGTCAATCCTTGAGTACCATGCTCGAGGTGCCTGCTTGAGCCCATAAAGAGCTCTGTGCAGCCTGCATACATGCGTCTCCTTGTTCTCCACATCAAACCTCTCTGGTTGCTCAATATATACCTCCTCCTCTATCACTTTGTTCAAGAAGGCAGTCTTGACGTCCATCTGATGGACTCGCCAACCCATTTCTGTTGCTAAAGAGATAATGGTCCGAATAGAAAAGTACCTGGCAACAGGGGCGAAGGTCTCCTCATAGTCAATACCCTACTTCTGTGAAAACCCCTTCTCCACGAAGTGTGCCTTGTACTTTTCCATGCTTTCCCCTGCTGCATGCTTCACCTTGTAGATCCATTTGGATCCCACCACCTTCTTTCCTTCATGTCTTTGCACAACCTCCCATACCTGGTTTTTCATAATGGAGTCATACTCCTCAACCATAGACTCCTGCCACACATCATGTTGTGCAGCCTCCTTAAAGCTGGAAGGTTCAGAGTTAATCAACTCTGTCATCAGTGCCATATAATTGAGTCTCACTGGTGGTTGCTCCACCTCATGAAGCCCTGTGGAGGATCCACCTGCCTTGAATCCTAAACTGTGGACCTAAACAACTTAGGCCTTGGCCTAGTGTTAACCTACTGCAGCTGTTGGATATCTGTCTCCTGCTGTAGCTCATCCTCCAAGTTAATGATTGAAGGATCCTGTTCACCTAACTCCCTTTAACTACCAGAACCTGTGCCCTGTGTCTGTACATATACTTGTACATCTGGCTCCTCCAGCGTGACCCTTGAATCCTATGTTGGCTATTGCTTTGCTGGTAAGTCCATAGATCTCTGCAAGGCCTTGTCCTCATCGAACTGGACATTCCTGCTCACAACGATCCTCTTGCGAGCAGGTGTGTATACTTTGTATGCCTTCGAAGTCTTGCTGTATCCAACAAGTAACCCCTTCTCTCCAGAAGGGTCCAACCTCTTCCTAGTGTCAGCATGAACATGACAATAGCAGAGCCTTCCAAATATGCGAATGTGACTCACATCTAGCCGAGTGCATAGTTTTAAAAATCGGAATCGGACTCGGAATCGGTCAAGGGTCAACTCAAAATCGGAATCGGAATCGGTAATGAATCGGTCATAAATCGGCCGATTTGAATTTAATGAATCGGTTTGCTAAAAAATACGTAAAATACTTAAATTTTAAAGAAAAACAACATTTTCAAGATTATAATCCATGATTCCAAGGCATTGAAGACAAAATATCCACAATCTGCTCATTTATAATAACAACACAGCTGTAATTCAAAATCATTATGGACAGTTTGACAAGTTGTGAAGGCCTACATGATTTTGTTCAAAGATTTGCCCCATTTTTTTTTTAAATTGATAAGTTTTCAATTTTGGATTCTACAATGTTTAGGTTGTTTGATTCGCTTCATAAAGAAGGTTGTGAAAAACTAGTAAATGTAGAGCTGATTCAGCTGAATTGCATGCACGTACCCTACTTGCATAGATATGCAGGGAAAGGACTATTTTGATGTAATGTTGGCTTTGTAAATATTATTTAAAAGGATGAGAATGGCATTTATTCCAGTAACACAAGAATTGGGACTTATTTTTAAAATTGTTATTTTATAAAATTTTATTATGGAGATTTAATATATCTGAAATAGTTATTGTATAATGGCCTAGAGTGCTTGTAGCATGTACATTACTTGACATTGGTAAGTACTAGCGTATTCTTATGAAAATAATCTCCAAGTTTTTCGCTGGTATTTGACAGATTTGCATGCAGAAGAAAACTATATTAGCCGTGGAGGACATACAGGCACTTAAAAATAAAAAACAAAACAATAAAAATAAAATAAAAAAATACATGCTGTCAGGTTGCAAACTGGCCGGTCAGATCGGTTTGGACCGAACCGGACTGGTTTGGTGTCTGAACCGGCCGGTTCGGTAACAAACCGGTCACCGATCCGGTTTACCAGCTGGTTTGAACCGGTTTGGTACCAAACCGGTGAACCGGCCGGTTCCGAAACTGGTTCAACCGGTTTTTAAAACTATGGCCGAGTGCCTATGAAGACCTCCTTGGGTGTCTTCCTCTACAAAGCTGTGTGGGGACACCTGTTTCGAATGTATACTACAGTCCTGTATGCCTCGGCCCAAAGGAATAGTGGTAATCCCTGATCAAATAGCATGGTCTTGGATGCTCTTACCATAGTCCTGTTCTTTCGCTCTGCAACTCCATTTTGCTGTGGGGTTTGGGACACATTGTGCTCTTTCTTGATTCCCTCTGTCAAACAATACTCCATGAACTCATTGGAGGTGTACTCACCCCCGTTGTTTGTCCTCAATACCAGAATCTTCTTTCCTGTTTGGTTCTCCACGAGAGTCTTGAACTCCTGCAACCTCTCAAAGACTTCTGACTTGGCCTTCAGGAAATAGATCTAGGTTTTCCTGGAATAGTCATCAATGAAGGTTACATAGTAACTATAACCAATGAAAGAATGGACACTCATAGGTCTGCATACATCCGAATGCACCAAGTCCAAGGGCTCCTTAGACTTGTGCTCACTCTGTGGGAAAGGCTTCCTGATGTTCTTCCCCAAAGCACAGTCGTTGCAGTGGTTATGCTTCTCCTCTTGTACTTGAGGAACTCCAATGCCAACCTATCTCAAGTGCCTCAGTGCTCCATGGTGTAAGTATGCCATCCTCCTATGCCACAACTCACCTTGACTATTGCCGTTGTTGACTAAAGCCTTTGCAGTCCCAAAGTGTAGTCTATACACTTTCTCGCACCCGATCCCAATCACCCGATTTGACCCCTTGGGCCTGATATACACTCTATGGTCTTGGTATTTCAACTGAAATCCCTTGTCCTCCAGAGTGGAGACTGATATGAGGTTCTTGGTCAACCCCAAAACATATAACACATCAACAAAACTAAGTGGTTTGCCAGACTCCCTCTGAAATGAAACAATGCCAACTCCCTGCGCCTGATCCTGTGCATCATCACCCAACTCAACGTGGATACCTTGTCCACCCTCCTGCAAGTCCTTGATGAATCTCTTCTGTCCAGTCATGTGACTAGATGCTCCACTGTCAATGTACCATATACTGCTCCCTGTGGTGCTTGCCATGCAAGCTATCAAGCAAAAATCCTCATCGAAGTTCTTGCTGAACTCATCCACCTATGCAGATCTAACCATTTAAGTGTTACTCTTCTTCTTCCTGTTTGGGCACTGGGAAGCAAAGTGTCACTGCTTGTGGTAGATAAAACACTTGACCTTTGATACATCAAGGTTCTTCTTACCATCCTTCTTCCTCTTTGCCTTACCCTTGCTCTTTCCTGTAAGGGATAGAGCCTCATCCATAATCTGTGGGGCACTGTTGGATGAGCTCGATCCTTGACCCATGCAGGTCTCCTCCTGCACAAAGTCATCCCACAATCTGTGCCAATCAGGGAGCTTCTCCCTAGCTACCACACCCTTGACAAAGGTGTCCCATGGCTTAGAGAAGCCATTGAGGGATATCCGAACTAGTTCCTCATCCTCAGTCTTAGAGCCAACAACTCCAAGGTCATCTATGATCTGTGTGAGTTTTGTGAGATACGACAGAACTCCTTCTCCCTTGGCCATCTTGGTACTGTGCACCCTCTCTTGCAGCACCATGTTTTGGTTCTCGTTCTTACTTTGGTACAAACTCTCCAAAGCTGTCCACATCTATATGGTCCTTCACTCCATCCATGATAATCAACATGGCTCTAGAATCAATCTTCTTCCAAGCTACTAAGTCTGCCGGATCTGTGGGTTTAGCTTTCGTGGTGTCAATGTACTCCTCTGCATGACTGGCATCCAGGATCCTTGTGATCCTTTCTTTCCATGTAGGAAAGTTTTGAACCCCTTGGAGTCTTTCCTCAACTCTCAACTGTACGACCATACTGAAGTGTACCTGTCAAACCCTAGATCTACAATCTAGGTTTGTGTCTTCAATAGATCTGCCTCTGATCTATCACTGGTGCTGCAAATCTCTCAGCTTTAGCTCACCAGAGCTCTGATACCATGTAAATTTTCCTTCAAAGCACAACTAGGGCTAAAACAGTATATTTAATTTAATTATTGAAATAACCACACATGTACTTCTTTACTAGTATGCAATGGAATATAAAGTACTGAGAAATAATTCACAACATCACATCACAGTATAGACACTATTATTTTGGGTATGGAAAACCCTGGAAAAACCCAAGACGGGAAAACCTGTGTAGCTGTCAGATATGGATTTTATTATTGAAAAAATATGGGACTTTTACAATCAACTGCTAATCACCCAAACTTGATGAAATAACACCCAATAGAATCATTGGAAAACCCCAGCAGAATCCCAGCACACCCTTTGTGTGACTGTACGGCCTCCCACACGTGGCTGTATGGATTCGTACGACTGTTGTATGGAATCCGTACGGTATGTACAACAGCTGTATAGAATTCTGTACAGTCTGTACGGCCTCCTCTGCAGCTGCTCCCTGTCGGATCTGTACGACCCTTGTCCTGCTTGGAAGCTTGATGACCCTATTGGTTAGCTCCTCCGTCTTCTTTGCAAAACCCTCCGTCTAACTTTCTCTCTCTGTTTGTATCCTATCTTTGTCAGAATACAAGTGTGTCTTCTCCGCCAATTGATCTTTCTTTTATAACTTTATGAAAAGCGAAAACCCTAATTTCACTTTCACTTTATAATGTCAATTAATAATTAGATCACTTTAATTTATTTTCCAAAGTAAACTTAGGAAAAATAAATTAAATAGAATTGATTTTCTAATTTAAGTCTTCTGCATGCAAGGACACATGCATGCAACAAAACCTTCCTTGTTGTCACTTTCTAACAAAAAGGAGAAGTGAAAAAAACTCTAGAATCCTTTCACCTTAGATTAGCCTTGAAACATTGTAAAGAAGCTCCACACATCAAAATTTGATCTTTAGAAACCCTAGAAGAGCTGAGGAGAGGTGTGCACTACATCAAGAACTCATATACACATGTAAGAATAAGATTTCAGTCATATTTGATCCTATGATCTTCTTAATGATTACAAATGAGAGGATTTCAGTCATATTTGATCCTATGACTTTTCCCTCCTCTAGGCCGACTTATCTAATTTTGAGTTTAAAATGTTTTTTTAGTGTTTGTCGCCCACAATTCGGGGACTAAACCTCATAAAACATAAAATAATGATATGATATGATGATAACTTCAACATGATGAAAAGTTGATCTTGGAAGGAAGACGGAATGCCCCATCTAACCCCAACAATTGTTTTTTTCCCTCAATGCCCTCCTTTAGATGGTACAACCTTCAAAGCTTGCTTTAAGAGCTGGACGATTTGCTCTTTTGACCTAGATGATGAAAGGAGAGGGGGTGATACAATAAATTAAGGTCCAAGTGGGTATAAGTGAGGTGTGCTAGAGTGGATAAGACAACCCTTACAAGTGCAATCACCTTTACAAAGCTGAAATCATGTGTGTCTATGGGCTCCTCAACCATGTGTCTTAATGGAGCCACACCTAGATGCACCAATACCTAACCATGGTATAAAATTTAAATGGCCTACATGATGAGGGGTTACCACCCATCAAGGGGTAGTCAGCAAGGTCACAAGGCCATACACCTTGAAATGAGGACCAAGAGGACCTGCGATGACTGACCAAGGCTTTGGTGCTGATAGGCTAACACTTTTACATAAAGAAAACCCCAACTTGGCTTTTTACAATGGTAAAAGGACCCCCTTCCTTGGCACATCCAATAGGGTGTGCTGTAGAGAATCTAGGGTGTAACAACTGGCTCCAACTGCGAGACATGTCCTCTTCCTGGGAGTTTATGAGAATCTCCTAGAACTTGTAGACCTACACACACCAAAAAATGTTATCTCATAGATTAGCACCCTTTTGAAAGGTCACGAAGGTTAGTGCTAAGTTTGGCAACTAATCAGAAGATGTACCCTGTTGTCCACCGAATGCACATCGTCAGTAGAAATCTTTTGGGCTGTTGTTTTCCTGAGCAGGAAAGGTGTGGCCTTGGGGGCAAGCAATGAGCTAGGTACTGTCACCTGAATCCCGGCTCCTTCGTTTAGGCTAACTCTTAACGAAGCCAAGGGGGGTAGTCCCTAACAAAGAGTTTTCTATGGCTCTATGTTTTTAAGTGTTTTTGGTGTTGTGATGCGGATGGGTGTTGTTTAGGAGTTTTTTGAGATACAATAAAATACGCAATCCACGTTGCAATTACAAAACACAAATATCAAGATGAAACAATATATGACGACTTGGAATTTAAATAAGCATCCACAATATAATGATTTTAAGAATCAAAGGACAAATGGTCCAAATCAGGGTGGTACATGTAAGTTTTGAAGACCAGTGCCAAATGGAGTCAATGAGTGCGGGATGCTGCAGATACAAGTATCGATATAATGTTTGTGTGATTGTTTTGAAATTGTTCTTGGTTGATTTTATAGTATTTTAAGTAATCTTGTCTTTAGGTGTCTATGGAAATCTAACCGAAAATACTTTCAGTGGCTCCGTTTGAAGACATGTCGGTGCCGGTCTGGCTCATAAGTTAGGTGTTAAGAGAATTTAACCAGCAAGCGTCCAGATTGAGTAGTTCGGCATCTCCACTTGGAATTTGCCCACTACCTGAGTATTTATCGAATCAACGTCGGTTCGTTGGTTATGGGGTTGAAAGTTTTATTATGTTGAATCTTGCCCGATTAATCAGTCCAATACCGTTTCTGAGTGTACTCTAGTTTTTTTTAGGCTGGTCAGAGCATACTTCGGTAAGGAAACAAAGAATAAATTCAAATTTTATTAAAGGGGAGTGATGAGTTGCGAATTTTAATTAGAGCACACAGATGAACCTCTTCGACAGAGAGTGCTCTTGACTTGTCTTATGACAGAGGTTCAAGAGACTTTAACTAATCTATATGCTAAAATGCAGTAAAAGTGCACTGCTTATGCTCTTTGACAGAGAGTGCTCTTGACTCGTCTTATATGCTAAAATGCAGTAAAAGAACACAAGTGATGGCTCAAATAATAATAACAAATGCAAAAATGAAACTAGCAATTAGTGGAAAGTAAATCTAAGCTAGCAATTAATGTTCTAAAGCAAAATGAAAGGCTTATCTAAGTACTAAAAATGAAACTAAGCTAAAGAACACACCAAGACACTCTTCCCCAAATGGGGAAGAAACACAAACTATGGGAGGCTTTATCCCACTTAGCCTTATTCATTAATATTTTACAAGATAAATGAATTTAACCCTTGAAAATGAAGAAAGTGGCTAAACAAGAGAACTTGAAGCCTTATTATGACTTGTACAAAGGATAAAGGTTTTTTGGGTTCATATTCTTGTCTTTTGGATCTAGCTTTGCTTGCTCTTTTCTTGCTTGATTTTGTTCTTGGTTCACCTGCAAGTAAGAGCTTTAATTAACAACTAGTGAGAGTGTTAGGAAACCAAATTTCAACTTATGATTCGAAAAAATGAAAGTGAATGAGATGATAAGTGCCCAATGAGATAAATAAGAGCCCAAAACAGGAAAACAAGACGAAAAATCAGACCTTGGAAATATGAGGAAAAACTTGCCTTCTATGATGCAAAATGCGCGTTTTTCAATGAAATGACTTGAAATTTTTTGAGAAATAAAATTTTAAAGATTTTTTAAGCTTAGGGTAATTTCTAGAACTAGAAAATAGCAGAAAATTGCAAAAAATCAGTCAAAAAACAACAAGCTTAAATTTGCACGTTTTTCGAGGAACTGGAGAATAGCAAAAAATTGCAAAAAAACAGTAAAAAAGCAACAAGCTTAAATTTGCACGTTTTTCGAGAAAAAGTACAAAAACTTGAAAAAATAATTTTTGGAAAATTTTCGAAAATTTTCTGATTTTTAAATGAATTTCCAGAATTGAAAATTAATGAAAAACACAGAAAAACCAGCAAGCCTAAAAGTGGAAAATTTGCACTTTTTTCAAGAAAATTCGTGCATGTTTTCCAAGGCAAAAAAAAAGTAAAAAAATTGACTTTTAAGCACTAGTCTTGAAATTTCCAGCTAGCTGAAAATACGCAAGAGATAGTGGGGAAAGAGAAGTGTCATGCAAAACAATGTGGCAATTGGGAACAAACCCCAAAGTACTTCTCAAGACAAATGCTTGGAAAAAAGAATGATGGTCTTGCGCAAAAAACTTAGAGATATTTGGCACTTGAAAAAAACCAAAATGGAAAATGAAAGAGTAACAAGCCGAGTAAAAGAAAATAATGGATTTACAAGTTTGTAATGAAGCTAGGATCTTAGATCTAGTAAAAATTAAAGATTGAAAATGGTAGATCTAAACCCAAGCAAGTAGATCAAAGTGTGAAACTTTGATCTACTTAGCCAATCATAATGCAAGATCTAGAGATATGAAAGATTTGAGAGTATTGCACTATTTGGAAAGCAAATCAAAATATAAAACTTGTGAGTGTAGTAGATCCGCTTTGTAGTAATCAATGTAACTAAGAGATTTTTTGAAGTAGTTTGTTTGATGGATGAGGCAAGCAAGCTTTGTTTCTTGACTTTTTGAAGTAGAACCCTCCTTTGGGAACTTGTAGGATGAATGTATAAACCAAGCAAAAGCTCTTGCACCTGGGATAATACCTGAAAGCCACAAAACTCAAGAGAAAATCATAGATCAAATAGTATTGTGCTAGATTGTAAGCCTTCTAATCACAAGATCATATACTTAATAATCAAAAGAGATGAGCTAAGAATGGTATCACCTTAAACAAGATGAAGCATAACATACAAAGAACTTCCACATGGACCTCCAAAGTCTTCTTGCTTGATTCAAATTCAAAATATATTACAAATTTCTCCAAAGTGTACTTGCACAAATTCTCCATGAATAAGAGAGAGCAAAGCACCTCTATATATACAAAAACCAAGCTAAAGAGACCTAAATCGAATTCCCTCCATGGAGAGACAAATGACACATGAGATCACAATCGAATTCCTAGTCTAACTCCAAGCTTGGAGTGGTATCGACCTATCAACATGAGTTAACATTTAAGTGGATGGGGAGGTGGTCTCCACATAGGCACGACGCCTCCCATACTCCCTAGGATTCATCACCCAACCAATATCCACCCTCCACATGCATGAAGGCGTGAGTTCAAGAGGAAATCCGTGAGCCTTCATATGGATGCGTGGGCAATCAATGGAGACAAAGCAATGAATGAAACTTGTGATAACTAGGAGCCAAGCCCATGAGGTGGCTAAGGCGCCTACCTTTGCCATCAATGCTACCACAATCCATTTATCAAGTGACTTCTCACCAATTTGTGATTTTGGTGAAGGAGGGCGAATTCTCTTGAAGGAGATCTCTTCTCTTGACTGGATAGTTCACTGAAAGTATTTGGAGTTGATTGGAATCTTTATTAATGCCATGTGCCATGTCATTCAGCTTTTATTTGATTCAATTTGGTTTATTTTGGAGAGATTTGGATTATCTCCAAAATATTCATTTTTAATATTTTAATTAATAATTTCTCTGTAAATGACTTTTTTTGAGAAATTATTAATTATGAGGCTGAATGAACATCTGAAACTTAGGATAAGCTAGTCCGGGGTTCATGTGTGATTTTTGGCTTATGATTTAAGCCTTCAATCTCTGAAATCCACCCCTGGATGACTGACATATTACAAATTGCACTTTTTCCAATTAAATATTTAAAAAAATAAAAAATAAAATAAAAACTCAATCCAACGCGTCTGGTAAAAATTTTTCGGACAATGTTTTTATTGGATGAGGACCATAGGAAATGACCATCTAAGACAAACATGGTGTCTAGTAGGCTTATATACATCAGTTGGACTCTAATAACCCCCCAAGGCTCAATTTTCAAAATCGGGCATCCCAGCTTTGGAATAAGCGGGAGAAAACCTCATCAATTATTGCTCGGCTATAGGCAAAGCATAATTGACAAGGGCAAAAAACTCCCTTGGAATACCTTAGTTGATAACCAAGTCATGGGGGATTGAGCCACTCGAAAATCCTACTAGCACACTTATTACAAACCCTGTGGGGGGTCATTTTGACTTAAAAATAAAACTAGCTAGCCAAAGTTGGCTAATTATTGCAATCTGAACCCTTGATACTTTGGAAGTGAACACTGGTAGTGTTCCAACATTGGCGGCTTAATGGAGGTTCAACTATTGTACAAAATAGTTGGTAACATACCCATTGTCACCACAATGCACTCTTCTTTTGGTTTAGGCCAACTCCTAGAGGCCAAGAGGGAGTCCCTAATATAGGTGAAATAGCCTTGGAAAACAAGAATACCTCATGAGCAACTTGACAAAGGCCAATTCCTTATAGAGTCAAAGCAATGAATACAAACACGTTTACAAAAGGGTAGAAGTTAGGATGAATAAATGCTCACAACTAGGGAAAATGATTTAAAACCTTGCTGCTGTCATAAGAGGACAACTACCAAAATATACTCAAAGATAGATGGAAATCACCTAGAGCAACGCCAACGTGCCAAGGAAGGTGCCCCTAATGGAGGGGAATAGGAACATACCTTTGGGGCAGCTAATTAATGAATAAGACGAATTTGGAAATGACTTACCAGATATGGTTCATGCCCTAACCAACTCCGAGAAAATGCAAGAAGATCAACTTGAACCTCCAGGTGGATGCCCAAGTGAGTAGGGCTGATAATAGACCTTATCTCTAGCTTGCAAGACCCTTCAAAGATGAATTTAGATGGCTGTACCTGTCAAATCAGATATGAAAAACATACCATCCCTTGTACATAACCGTTAGATTTTATAAAGCCTCCACTAGAAGAGGACACCCTTGAAGATCTACCGTAAAATCAAGGAGGGCGCACTACTTTAATGGATTAGATTCTTCAATACAACAATATTTTTGTATTATTTATATTTTTTATATGTTAAGGGTTTTTTCATATGACTTTTTTTTGTATTTTTAGATATATAAAATGCAGAATTTGGAAATTTGAAAAAGAGAAGACAGGGAAATAGACCTAGGTCTTATTCCTTAGGGCAATGAGAAAAATCGAGGCTAGCATTCTCCCAAGAATTGGCAATTCAATGCTTGGTGACTTAGGGCAAGGATAAGAAACCCTAGGTTATGTTAGCATGTGACCTAATTAGGACAAACAAGATGCCAAGGCCCAATACAAGAGGACTGCATCACCAACAAGACTAAGCTATCATGCATAAAACCCTAAATTGCTCTTACCTTGGATAGCTTCGGCAATACAAGTCAAGAGTTTCAAGATCTTACCACAATTGTGAAAGGAAAGGAGAAGAGAAAGAAACCCTAGAATCCTTTCACCTTGGAATAGCCTTGACAGATTGCAAAGAAGCCTCACACATCAAAATTTGATTCTTAGAAACCCTAGAAGAGCTAAGAAGAGAGGTGCGCACCACATCAAGATCTCATACACAAGTAAGAATAAGATTTTAGTCATATTTGATCTTATGATCTTTCTTAATGATTACAAATGATAGGATGGCGCTATATTTATAGGGGAAAAAGTGCTAACTTTTCCCTCCTCTGGCTGACCTACTAACTTTTCCCTCCTCTGGCTGACCTATCTAATTTTGAGTTTAAAATGACTTTTTTAGGGCTTGTCACCCACAATTTGGGGGACTAAACCTCATCAAACAAAAAATAATGATAAAATATGATGATAGCTTCAACATGATGAAAAGTTGAGCTTGGAAGGAGGATGGCATGCCCCATCTAACCCCAACAAGTGTCTTTTTCCCTCAATGCCCTCCTTTAGATGGTACAACCTTCAAAGATTGCTTTAAGAGTTGGACAATTTGCTCTTTTTACCTAGATGACAAAAGGAGAGGGGGTAATACAATAAATTAAGGTCCAATTGGGTATAAATGAGGTGTGCTAGAGTGGGTATGACAACCCTTACAAGTGCAATCACCTTTACAAAGCATGAATCATGATTGTGGCTAAGGGCTCCTAAACGATGTGTCTTTATGGAGTCACCCCAAGATGCACCAATACCTACCCAAGTCATAAATGCCCAACAAGATGAGTGGTTACCACCCATCAAGAGGTAGTCAACAAGTCCACAAGACTAGTACACCTTGAAATGAGGACCAAGAGGCCCTACCATGACCCGCCAAGGGTCCGGAGTGCCAATAGACCAACACTTTTACATAAAGAAATTTGGCCTCTTACAATGGTAGAAGGGCCTCCCTCCTTAGCACATCTAGTAGGGTTTGCTGCTGAGAATTTGGGGCGTAACACTATTTAGGCTCTTTCCAAAATAGTTGTTTTATGAAGATTTCCTTTTATTCTTTTCCAAATATTGGAAAATGTCTCACCATGTTATAGGCATTGTCCATCAATCTTTGAGCTTGTGTAAGTCTAGATGATATACCTGTTTGAGAATTTGCAGTTAAGGAACATATGCTTCCATGTTTCCATGTTGTGCTTGCAGAGAAAGCACCTTGATGGATCACATATTCTTCTTTTACTTAAATTTCCATTTGTAAGAATCTTATTGTGGGCCGAAACCCAACATAAATCTTTGACTTTTAGGATCTCGTCCTGATGCCATACATGCTTTCAAAGAGGCTATTTAGGAGGAAGAGTTTGGTCCATCGTTAGGGAGAGATAACCCTGTTTTATTGAGTATCCTTCTTTACTCCAGCAACAGTTGTCCTTCTCATACGGATCAAAAGGCGTGGAACCTTTTAGATTGATCAACTATTGATTCTCCAAGTGCGCTAGGAGAGGAGGGCGCTGGATAATCCATCCTATCCATCTTGTGTTGTTGTTCGATCAACAAGAAATATCATTTAAGTTGTTTTGTCCATGGGCTTTCATCTAGTCTCAAAGAGGACGCAAATTTTCTTGATTATTGATAAGGGGATTCCCATTGATGTTATATTTTCATATGTCAATAAGCTTTCTATTGCTTGGCTTCCATGGAAGCTTTGATTTTATTAAGGGATCCACAACATAAATTAGCTTCTAGATGTGTGAGATTTTGTTGATTGTTGGCATGGCATCTATGCATCTTTGCTTATTCTTGATTTTATATTTTTTGAGAATGCCTTTTTTCCACCAGTCCATATTTCCAATGATCATTCTCTAGAGGATTTTAGCTCCCATTGCTTTATTCATGGGTTGGGGATCTTTGATTCCTAATCCACCATATGACCATATTCCAATTGATTAGATGAAAATTTTGAGCATGAATGTTTCCACAGTGCTGTAACATTGTGTTAAATTTATGGAGTTTCACTGTGTAGCAAATTTTCTTTCATTGGTTCTTCTTGGTTGCCAGAGAAATCTATGAATTTCACAAGCTATTTGCTTCATTACCCCATCAGAACAAATTTCATTGAGCACTCGTATAGGGTGAGAGATGAAAGCATTGATTTAATGAGCACAATCCTGCCTGATGGGTTAAGCCATTGTGCGCTTTACTATTAGAATTTTACTTTTATCTTGCTTATAATGTTTTGCCAAATCATCACTGAAGGATTTCCAAGAGATAGAGGCATCCCAAGATATTTAAAGGATGTTCAACCTTCAATGTCTGGGAAGTTTAGAATTCTAGCTATGAACTCGAGGAGTTGCAGGCTAATATTCCATGCATAAACTTGACTTTTCTCATTGTTAACTTTTTCCCTTGGAACTTTTGGATATTGTTCCAAGACTACCTGGAATCTTTCAGTGACCACCGTAGATGCTCCTCCAACCAGCAAGGTATCATCATCGAACTAAGCATGGTTGGGACTTCTATTTTCCTCACTATACTGACCCCTTATAAATTCCCTTCTGTTCTTTGCTTTTCCAGTTTCTTGCTCAGCGAATCTTCCATGACAATATACAATGATGGGGATAAAGGGCATCCTTGTCAGAGCCCTCGACTGCTTTTAAAGAAGTCTATGGGTCCCCCATTGACAAGAGGGGCTATCCTTGGCCCTTTGATACATGCATGTGTCCAATTCACGAATGTAGGAGATAACCCAAATTTCAACATGACAACCACTAGAAAAGAATGCCTAACCTTTTCAAAGGCATTAGCCATATCTATTTCGACAATCATATCCTTCTCCTTTTTAGCTTGGCTGTAATGTATGGCCTCTTGAACCATGATGATATTGTTATGAATTTGTCTTTTATGGATAACACCACTTTGATAATTGATTCTATGAAATGATTTTGTTTATCTCTCTTTACACTGTTGGTAAGGATTTTTGTTAGAATTTTATATGAAGAGTTACATAAAGAAATTGGATGGAATCTTGCAAAAGGGGTTAGGTATACCTCTTTGGGGATAAGAGCAAGGAAGGACGAGTTGGTGCTTCCTCCCAGATTATGCTTCTTGTGAGAGTACTGTAGCATATATGTCAGAACAACTTTGATTACCTTCCAACATTCATGGTAGAAATAGATAGGGAATCCATTTGCTCCCGGAGCTTTATTTGGGGCGAGGCCCCAAATTGCTGAGATGATTTTTTGTTCATCAATTTCTTTGTTGAGAGCTCATTGTCCTCTCTCCTGATGTGGGTGGGAATATTTTCTAGCATTGTTATGTCAGCTTCCTCCTTTGTCTCCTCTTCTTCTGTGTATAGTCTCTTAAAGTGGGCTTGAGCTGTTGTTAATGGCTTGAAAGTCTTGGGTGGAGGTCCCATCTTCAAGCTTGATTTATTTTACATTGTTCCATTGTGTTCTTGCCTTTGCTTGCCAGTGAAAAATGTGGTGTTTTTGTCTCCAACTTGTAGCCGAGTGCTACAAGGCTTGATTATCCATGTCTCTTCCTCTTCTCGAGTTACTTTTTGGATCCTAGTGCATAAAGACCTTTCCTTTGTTTGCAGCTGTCGTATGATTTCTTATTCTTCTATTTGTAGCTGTAACTACTCCATTTGAGTTTGTAACTCTTTATTTTCATTGTTCAACTCTTTATATTCTTTCACTGCCCATTCCTTGAGGGCTATCTTGGTCCTTTTAAGCTTTTGTTCCCAAATGAAATGAGGTCCAGGGATGAATTGGTGCCTAACTGCAAAGATGATGTCAATGGCATGTGGATCTTGTACCCAGGGAGGGGAGAACCAGAATGGGAGGGGCCCATAGTTCAAAGGTGAGCTAATAAAAGATAAATGGGTTTATGGTCAGAGATTGCAGAGGGTATAATGCTAGAAGTAACGATGAAGTTCAAAAGAGGAAGATCATTATGAATGACGAAGTGATCCAACCTTGCAGCTATGTGGCCAGGGCCCAATCGCCTATTTTCCAAAGTAAATCTTCCCTTTACAGGCTTGACATCAATAAGATTCTAGTTAGAGATGAGAACTTCCATGAATTCTTTGAATGGATACCAAATGATTGTTCCACCTCTTTTGTCTCTCCTCGTTAAGAGGAGATTGAAATCCCCATATACAATGCTTTTCTTTGCTAATTCTGTTCCTCTTAGATCTAGAATGGATTTCCTGTAAATTTTTCTTTAATATTCAAACTAGGGCTAAACAGTGTATTCAAAATTTCTACTGATAACCACACATGAATATCTTTTACAAGTATGCAGTGGAATATAAAGTACCGAGAAACAAATTACAACATCACATCACAATATTGACACTATTATTTTGGGTATGGAAACCCTCGGGAAAACCGGTGCAACGACTAGATATGGATTTTATTATAGAGAAAATATGGAACTTTTACAATCACTGCTAATCACCCAAACCTGGCCAAGCAGTACTTGACAGAATCACTGGACATCCCCAGCTAAAACCCAGCACACCTCTACTCGACTATAGGGCTAGCAATACGGCTTCCCACACATGCTGTATGGATCCGTACAACTGTACGACTACTAAACAGAATCTGTATGGTTTGTACCACAGCTGTATGGAATTCTGTACGGTAGTACGACCTCCTCTGTAGCTGCTACTTGTGCGGTCTTCTTCCTTCCTGGAATCTCGGTCACCCTATCGGTTACCTCCTTCGTCTTCTTAGCTAAATCCTTCGTTTGACTTTCTCTCTCTGTTTGTATCCTGTCTTTGTTGGAATACAAGTGTGTGTCCTCTCCACCAGTTGACCTTTCTTTTATAACTTTAAGCAAAGCGAAAACCCTAATTTCACTTTCACTTAAAGTTAATAAATAATTAGATCACTTTAATTTATTTTCCAAAGTAAACTTAGGAAAAGTAAATTAAATACAACTAGTTTCCTAATTTAAGTCTTCTGCATGCAAGGACACATGCATGCAGGAAGACCTTCCTTGTTGCTGCTATTTTAACACTCCCTCTCAACGAGGAAGGGATTCGGTAGCAACCGCAAATTACCCCTGAACTTCACAAAACTGTGTCTGCAAAGTGTCTTGGTGAAAATGTCCGCCACCTGTTCATCTGTCTATATGTACTCCAACCGAATGGTTCCTCTCTAAGCACAATCTCTCAGACATTCGTCACCCTTCATTGCCACTTAGGACACCCTCCTAGCCCTTCTGCCAGTTGGCGCCTTCTCTCCTTGGTCTTATTTCCTCAGAGGAAGATATCCTCTACACCATGTCTTCTTGTTGCTTTGGGGAAGGCTTGAGGGATTTTACAATATTCTTGGGGTTAGATGGGGTATAACGCCCTCTCTCCAGTTCACTCCAGCCTTTTGTTTCGAGTGATTCACTTATTTTAGCAGATTTTGGCACCTAGGGGAAAAATGCCCTAGGTAGCCTACATTTAGCCTGCATTATGACTATTTTTTATTATTATTTTGTTTTAATTTTAAGTTGACATTTTATAATTTCAAATTGACATTTTAAAGGCAAGTTGGCTTGGATAATTTTGTAAAATTGAGTGTGAGATCATATAAATATATCTCCTCACTTCATTTTAACATAAGACTCATGGGATAAAAACACTATGCATTTGTTCTACCCTACTAGGGCTCTTTGAAGTGAGGTGCCTCCTCTTGAGGAAGGTCTTTTTTTGGGTTTGATGACGAGTTCTCAAAGTATCTTGGTTTTGGCTCTTTCTCTAAAGGTGATGCTATGATTTGTTGGTGAAACACGTGCACAAAGAGGTATCCATGTTTTTTCGATGTCTCTTTGTTATTGATTGATGAATGATTATGCTGATGGACAAAATGGTAGCCATAGGGTTGTATTTTGTCTTGGCAAAACTCTTCGACACTTCTTAGTCACCTAGTGTAGAAGCACGTCCTTTTCTAGGAGTTCTTCTAGGGTTGATTGGACTTTAGGGTTAGTCATAAACCTAGGTTAGTTTTCTCGAAAGGTAGGTTAGTCACTCCTAGATACACTAGGTTAGGTTAGGATTTTGCTAAGGCTTATTCTCTTTGTCTTCACCTCACTTTCTTTCTTCAATACTTAGTTGTAGGTTAGTTTTAAGTCTGCATTTTGCATCTAAAAAAAACCTTAAAATTTATAAATTTCATAAAAATCAAAATTTTGCCCAATTTAGGGCCTCCCAAAATTTTGGGCCCTAAAATTCCGCACTCTAAAATTTTGGGCACTCACTAGAACCCGACCCTAAAATTTCGGGATCCGAGATTTTCGGGCCATATAATCTTGGGCGTCCTAAAATCTCGGCTTGAAATTTCGGCTGCCATAAATACTTGAATAGATGACTGATACATGTTACTTATACCGCTGTACATGTGCATTTCTGATTGTTTGACAAATTACTTGTACTTGGTTAATATCTACCCATCACACTATTTGCACATTGGTATTCATTAGATATGCAATTGGCTTATCCTTGGATGAACTTGCACAATTCATATGCATGCTCATAGTACATCTATTCCACTTTTTGATTGACTCCATTAGGCACTAGTCACTAACCTTGCACACATATGAGATATACTTGGTATCGAAGTGTCTTTTACAGAGTTACATAGGGCTCTCTCCTAGGAGGTTTCGACTTCTGAAGAAGTTAGGAGAAGTGACTAAGGTGACAGTGGTCACTTTCTCCACATATATTTGTCGGTGGCTTGGACTGCCATTTCAACCAGTAACAAGGCACCATATATATTATAAACATTTTTATATTTAGGGACTGGATTGCACATTTGAGGGGTACAATCTATTGGCTTTCAAATATCTTCAGGTTTCTAGCGAGCCATATTCCCTAAGCTGTATTGAGTGGAAGAGCTCTGATCTTCTTTGTGTCCTTGTTTGTATACCAAGATATGAATGCTTCTTCAATACTTCTTCCCATAGATTCCTTAACCCTGTTATGCTTCCAACTTATTTACAGACCTCTTTGAAAAAGGAGCAAGTCAAAAGTAAGTGTTCCATGTGTCCTCTGTTTGTTGGCATAAAGTATACCATCCTGAGCCAATTTTTTATTTGTAGTACCTTCCAGTTAGGAGCCTTGTTATTTAAAACCAGCCAAATGAAAATTTCATTTTTGGAGGGGCACTTAGCTTCCATATGATTTTCCACCACCAAATCGTTTGACCCACCAAGCCTTCCTTAGCAAGGGCTCTGTATCCTAACTTGGGCACATATGTCTTGAAAGGGTTAAGAGACCATATTAGCTATTGACATTGCTATCTTTTAAAGCATTTGTATATGACTTCCAATCTTCCACAAGATCTTCTCCCAACCCAATCTCCTCCCAGGTGAGCCATTTTTGTTGCCAATTATTAGTTTCCTACCCTATCCCAGCTTTGAAAGCAATACCGTGGTTTGATGGGAGATACAAGGTTCCTTCTGAACCTCCTTTTGGAGGATTCCCTTGAGAGGCACCATTAGAGTATGCCCAAGGAATGCCCTTATTGATGACTTCTTTTGTACCATCTTTTTTGTTTTCCTCGCCTGTGGAAAAGCATTTTGTATATCTAGAGACTGTATTGCACATTTGAGGTGTACAACCCCCTGGCCTTCAAATATCTTCAGGTTTCTAGTGAGCCATATTCCCCAAGCTATATTGAGGCGAAGAGCTCTGATCTTCTATGTCCCTGTTTGTATACCATGACATGAATGCTTCTTCAGTACTTCCTCCTTCCCATAGATTCCTTAGCCCTGTCATGCTTGCAACTTATTTCTGGACCTCTTTGCGAAAGGAGCAAGTCAGAAGTAAGTGATCCATTGTTTCGTATGTTACTAGGATACAGATACGGATACATATACGGGTTCGGATCTGGATACGGATTCACCATATTTTTGAAAATCCAGGATCCAGATACAGCGGGGAAATGACAAGTACAAAAATATATAAAAATATTTTTTTATAATAAATTAAAAAAAAAAACACAGTGAAGTATCAAAACTATTCATGAAACACAAGAGTAGAACTATAAGTTATCGCCAAAAGAGAGTTTTTATGTATATTACTATTAGGCTTTCATGTACCATAACTGATATTTTGATAAGTTATAATCATTATTGATATTGATAATTTTGAAGATCCATCTCAGCATGAACATGAACTAGGTCATAACAACGTTTTTCTGAGCCACATCCACGTGCCCATATTAACAGTGAATAAAGTGGTTTTCTTGAAAGCTATGGCAAGACTAAATAACAGTGTGGGTGAAGTGAGCAACAACATAGCACATAAGGATAGATCAGCCCTTGACAGCAGACCTTGACCATAAAGATAGATCGAATGAAAACCTTGGGAGCAGACTTTGATATATTAAAGTTCTAGAGCAGATCTTGACACAAGGAATCAGGATGGATCAGACCTTGAGCAAGTATGGGGTTTAGAGTTTTAGCCTTTAGGTGTTCAACAATGTTCTAAAACTCGGACTTCGACTTGGCCAAGGATCAACTTGGACTTGGACTCGGCCATGACTCAGACCGGTTTGAATTTAATGAGTCGTTAAAAAAAAATACAATGGATATTCAAATTTTAGTGGGAAAAAAACATTTTTAAGATTCCAAACCATTAGATACAAAAATATGCAAAGTCTGCTCGTGTATATACCATGCATGTGTGAATATATCAAAATTGTACCAAGTTTAATACATATCTGAATCAAAATACATAATCAACGAGGTTCTAAACGGCCTATAGAGTCCAAAAAACATGTTATGCCTACAAGTCTACAAGATCAACATGAGCAATCATCAAAATCATTGCCTATATTGGGATCCTATTCATGAATTGCACCTTGTGCCCCCCTCCTCTAGGCTCTAGCACTTGCCTCTACCTCAAATCCTCCAAGGACATTACTCAACACCCTACAATTTTGATGAAACTTCCTAATCCAAACATTAAAATAAGGCAGAATTAGAAAAAGTTTCCCATGCTTAATAAGTGATTTTCAATTTTGCGTGACTGAAGTGTACATTTTTATTAAGGTCATGATAGAGGAGTTCAACAATCAACACCACCAACATCAAGGTACATAGAGAGGTTGATGTGCTTGATTAAATGCCAATCCCTTTCCCTCATACATGATAGAATCTAGTGGAAACGTTGCAATCCTGAAATCTTGAAAACTGTAAAGTTTGTTGAATTCTGAATGGGATTTAAAATTCTAATTTTTGCATATCGAGTCAGATGATGTTGGAACCACTCTCAAACATCCTGAAACAATTAATGGCAATGTTAAAAATTTAGGTGAAAGGATAGAAAAGGAAAACATTTCCATTTAAGACCGAGTCTTAGTCACTGGTTCAGCATTTTTGAAGTCTTTTCATTAAAAAATCAATTCTAGGGTGGTCAGTGGGTCACAAAAACCCTAGGATCTGTTTGAAAATTTCTCTGATGTTACATAGGATCCGTTGCCTATGATGAGGTTCCATTTCCATGATGGATTCTAGGTGAATCCAGATCTGAATCGGAACCGTGGATCCTACCCACTTGGGTGGCGGATCTGGTAACACAGATTGTTTCCTCTTGCTTGTTGGCATAAACTACACCATCCTGGGCCAATTTTATTTTTTATTTTCTGTAGTACCTCCCAGGTAGGAGCCTTGTTATTTAAAACCAGCCACATGAAAATTCTATTTTTGGAGGGGCACCTTAGCTTCCATATGATTTTCCATCACCAATTAGGTTGACCTACCAAGCCTTCCTCTGCGAGGGTTCTATATCCTAAATTGGGCACATATGTCCCAGAAAGGTTAACAGACCATAATAGCTGGTCATCTTCTTCTCTGATTTTGACATTGCTATCTTTCAAAGCATCTGTATATGACTTCCAATCTTTGCAAGATCTTCTCCTAATCCAACAATCTCCCCGGTGAGCCATTTTTGTTGGCAATTTGTAGACATCTCCCAGTTCACAATCGGTCTAGTGAAAAAACTATTTGTTGCAAAGCTCCTATATCACTCGAAGAGGTAATCTATGAATACCTTTGCTGCCTATCCAGAGGTCAAGCCCAATTTGGACTATTTTCCATGTAATCTTTTAAATGACCGTTGGAGACACACTTGTTTCTTAATCAACATTAAAAAAATACATACATTGAGGTCATCAGTCTATGCTTACGCTTTAAACTGTATTTTCAAGTGTTATATCATATGTATATGTCAAATTTGAGAGATGTTTCAAGTTGCTTACAGTGAAGAATGACTGTTACTTAAAATTTTGAACAAGTGATTATGTTTTTCAATTTTCTAAAATTAAAAAATGCATGTTTTTGTTTTTATGAGATGTTGACTTTCATATTTTAGTTGTACTAGATTTTTTCTTTTTGCATTTTTTCTGCACCGAATTGTATTCATATTCATATCCATATTCATACTTCTATATTGCTACTATGGATAAGACCATCTTTAGTTGTTGAGGCCATGCCACATGAAGAGTAACTGATTTGTAAAATAGAGGGAAAAAATCACTGAACTTGTAGCTATTTTAAAACTCAATTGATAACTTCAATGCTAAATGCTAATGTTCGTGGCAATTGATCCCTTTTCAATGTTGAATGCCCCGACTCTATAAGTGCCAATCGGTGTGTTTTAAACTTTTAAGTGAGGTTTTCTATCACAATGCCATGCTTTTAGTTATTTGTGTGGGGCACTTTTGTTCAGGTTTTCCATTCATATATTACAAATCAAGGAAAATTATTGATTGTCTCAGGTGTCCAATCTGCATACCATGATTTGTAGACTAAAAATGGTCTGTAGAGCTGGTGTATTCATGCAAGCCTAATATTGCCACGGGCAATGATAAATATACATGATGTCTCCGATCTGAGTCCAGATAAATTACAAGACAGTCATCTAACATGTAAAGTACAAAATGCAAATAAACTATATAAAAGCTGGTTATAGGACTATGCAGCTGGGTGAATGAGCAGCTGGGTGAATGTAAATGTTAAATATTGGTTAATATAAATTATAAACTACATCCATAATGTCAATCTCTTTGAAGTTCATTAATGTCTGTCCTGATGGTATCATTTCTTGTAGCCTCATTTCTGGCTAGACCTGTGCTTAGAAATTCTCGAGTTTATTTAGATTTGCACAAATGGTAGAATTTGACTAATGTATTTGGCATTACTTAAGATGGTAGAACTTGAGTGATGTATTTGGCATCACATAAGATGGTAGCATTTGAGTTATTTATTTGGCTTTGAAATCAGCATACTTAAATACCATAGTGTTGACCTTGTTAATTGCATCTGACATCTGTGGACCTGAAATTCAATAGTCTTCTATGGTCTCTTTTAGTCTTCAAATTGATTTGTTTTGCTTAAAGATATCATAGGGCAGACCATGTTACAGCTGAGGTTCTGCTGACTGGAAATCTAAAAAGTTTTGTATTATTTCTTTTAACATTCATGTGGGTATTCTTTCTTACATTATTTCTATCATGGTCCGCAGATTAGCAGTCGTAACTTGGACCGTGTTCGTAAATTGAAGAGTGGCATGACAAGGTTGACAGCACGTGTTCAAAAGGTCTTCACCACTGCATTTATTTTTCTGCTTTTTTATTCTATTAAACTAAAAATTATGGTTCTGTTGCCAATGTGTCAGAACATAATTGAAGGGTTTTCCACCAACAGTCATGTCTTTTGGAATATATATCTATACTAGTTGTCAATCTTTAAGAAATATAAAGGATTGTTGTGGTAATTCATCAGCATAATATCATTTGCCAATTATTCTAATCCAGATCCATGTTCAATGTCTGTATCTATGAGTTGCCAGTTTCTATGCTGTTTAAATTTGTTTTAGTTATGGCCAATCATATTAAAATCATCAGATGTAAACTAAGAGAGTTCAGTTAATTACATTATGTGCATAACTAATGCAGGTAAATAATCCTTGAAACCATGAGTTCTTAGATGTTACAGCAACATTACAAATAGTCAAGGTCATTTAATAAACATGTAACTAAATGGAAGTCAAAGTTGCTCTAGAATAATAGGAAATAGAAAATATCAGTAGACTCTTTGGGAATCTCAATTTCAGCACTCTTTTATAGAAGCAAAGACTTAACAGAGCTTGGAAAAACTCAGATCATTATTATGTAAGAAAGATACTGTCAGGCAATATGCATGGAATTTGAAAACTTGGACAACATCCAGACTGAAACAATCATCATATTCAAACTATCAAGCAGTGAAACTAAATATGAGGTGATGTTGTTCTAAGAAGACACTGTCAGGCAATATGCACTGAATTTGAAAATTTGGACATACTGGAGTAATAATCAAATTCAAACTATCAGGGGTTGAAATCAAATATGAGGTAAATTGAAGGTAGTCATTAAAAAATTTGAGGGCTCCATAAATAGTAATAAAGAGATGCCTTTTTAAGGCTTATATCTAAAGCAAAGATAAATGGTGAAAGCAGCTACGAGAGGATCAATGCTAATAAATCTGTATTTAAATATGGATTGGTCAAGAAGCAAGAAGCATGTGAAGAAAGAGAGACACAAAGTTGTATTGTGTAGGAGCATCTGGATATTTCATTTTCCTTCTCTGGCAAATGGAGCCTTGACAACTAGTGTTATTATATTGTTCAGTTTGAGATTTCATACTTTACTCTTATGAGGACTTAGTCCAGTTTGTTCTATGATCTTTTATAATTAACTATATTTTGTAGACTGTTAAACCCTTTTTATATGCATTAGATTTTCCACATGATTACCTTTTAATTGGTTGTAGAAAAAGTTGCACCATGTTGTTCTTGATTGGTGAAGACATTAATTATGATGTGTTGTTATGGTAGGTAAGGGATGAGCTTGAACAGCTTTTGGATGATGATGATGACATGGCTGACCTTTACTTATCAAGAAAGTTAGCTGGGGCATCTTCACCAGTTGGTGGGTCTATTGCCCCCAATTGGACTCCAGCCTCTCCTACCATAGGTTCAAAGATTGGGCGAGCTAGCAGGGCAAGTGCTGCAACAACTCATGGGAATGAGAATGACGTCGAGGAATTGGAAATGTTATTGGAGGTTTTACTTCAGTGTTGCACTTGACATATCTCTGCTGTTATTTCTATTTGCAATTTTTGGGTATTACATAGCTTTTGTGTAGTGTCTAATAATTTAATTCTAATATGCAACTCTAATTTTGCAGGCTTATTTCATGCAAGTTGATGGTACATTGAACAAACTGACCACAGTTAAGTATATATATATATTTAGCTTTCAAACACTTGTACACCTTTTTATGCTGAATAGAATACAATTGTTTGTGTTGAAAGTAACTAAAATAATCAATTTGATTAATAAAATCTCTCTTCAAATCGCTACACGTGACATAGTGACCTTAATTCAATCTATTTTGAAAAATAATGCAATGTATTAAGAAAATTATTGTTATTTTCCATTTCGAGGCACCACTTCTTGAGTTTTTGGTATGCATACTCACGCTACCTTGAAGTAAAGTGTATTGTAATTTGTAAAATAAATTGTAAGGGATTTCATTACGGGGAATGCTACCAAACATGGGAAATATATGCTTACCTGAATCTTGACCAAATTGGAAGAGATTGCTTGTTATTGTTCACATTTCCAACTCAAATGGCAATGCTTGAACATCTATTGGAATGAGGGATGTGGGTGCATTGGGTGTTCCGTGCACTAAGGACTGCCTACACTTCCAAGGGATCTTTGCGGGTATAACAAGAAGATTTGATTAACAACACTTATACAAGTTAGAACAAATTATCTAAAGTTTGACAGTAGCCTGTTGGACTTTGCTCCAAACTTCAGAAATAAAACTATAAAGTAATTGTCAAATGCATGCAAGGAACAAAAATAGAACAATATTTACATAAGTAAACTGGAATAGCTGGAAAATTGCTTTGTTCTCTGGTAAGCTGGAAATCATAATAGCCTGCAGAATAACTAGTGTCACTGATAAAACAAGCACTTGAGCACCTAAGTCCAGAGAGTGGATGCAAGTGTCAACAAGTCTTTTTCTCACTTAAGACTGGCTCTTCTCTGGTACAAGGGGGGTGTCCCTAGCATAGGATTACTAGGACATAGACAAGAGAGGTTCAAGGTGATGTGAAGAGTTATCTTAGTAAAACAGATTTTTGGATGTAGATAGGTTTATATTTAGTGGTGGTTGATGGGCAATGACTAATGCCAAATATCCAAGAGGGCATATGGAGTCAAGGGTTTCTAAGATGGCTGGAAAAGATGAATGGATGGGGGTAAATCTGCTGTTGAAACATGCAGAAATCTACCTAATGAATGCAGATTTATATGGCTAAAAAATAATAGATTGTAGGGTTAACTAGGTGCTCCACCTACGCACATGCATACAACAAAAAGTGATTTTCTTATAAGCTGAAATACATCATGCAATTGTTCAGTGAAGTAACATAACACCCATGCTTCCAACTTAAAGATAAAAACAACAAGGAATAAAATAGGCATTGCCTCATTTAACCTCCTTCCTCAACAGCTGGTTGCCCTACTTGGGATTCTTATTGCAGCAGTTTGGCGACATATTTCAACACATACAAATCGGCAAGATGTGGAATATGTCACCTTAGGAGTTCACCTTTGGTTTTTAGGTACGTCTCTTTACTAGTTCGACTCTCTATTTTTGGAGCTTGCCTTTGATTTTAAGGTTGGGTTCATATTTTTCTTTATGCATCTCGTTTTTATAGGAGCCTCCTGTTATCACCCGCCTTGTAGTTGCCTGTGTGAGGTGGATCCAGAATGGATGGTAGAGGGGCAAGCAACTAAGGGGTGGAACCACGACTGCCTAGACTCCCAAATGGATGGTTGCCACGCCAATCCAGGCAGCCTTCACTTTATGTTATCCTAATCCAAGACAACAATGGGGGAGATCCAGATCTACTCCCGACAGGAGAGATCGGACCTATACACCAGAAGAAGATCAGATGGGGCTTCAGGGTACTAAAGGTGCAAGGTAAATGGAAACCCTAGCTCTAGGGTTTAGGTAGTAGCAACTGGTGAAGATGACCACTGTCTTGGGAAGCGTAACTGTGACAGGGTAAACAAGGGTAGAGTTGGGACTATCTAGTACCTAGGAGTTAGACTCAATGAAAGGTATTTGAGCTATCAGTGAATGTTGGTAAAGGGAAAAGGATGAGAGCTTAAGGGTAGCGCTAGCTAGGAGATCGGTGCTTTTTGTGCATTGGGCAATGGAGTCAGCAGTAAACCAACGTTTCAGAGAACCCACCTGGGATACACCTTGATCTACGAACCCAACAAGTAATTGATCCGGAAAAGCTAAGGTACAAGAAAACCAGCTCTATGGAGGGCTAGCGCTAGGTCTTAAGAAGGACAGATCTACAACTCTAGAATCACCTGGAGGCTAATGGCTCAGCGTTGAGGGAGAAAAGAGGTCAGGGTGACCTGATCTACAAGCCCAAATAAGAAAATCAGTAAAAAAATCAGATCTAGAAAAGTCAAAATCTGATGAAGGGGGCTAGGAGGCTGAAAACCAATTTTTCAGATCTAGGTCAAACCGAGAAGAACTAGCTCAGCGTTGGAGGTGTTTTGGAGTGCTTGGGCCCTGATCTATTTGTCTATCTTGTCAGATTTCAGAAAAACCAATGTTCCCCCAAGTTTTCGGGACGCGGGGGCACGGGAGCGGGGAAACGCACAGTGGGGACGTGTGGAGACCACCCCCAAATTTTAGCAAAATTCGGGGGGGGGGGGGGGGGGGGGGGGGGGGGGCGTCCAAGTCTTAATAAAAAATAATATTATAAATTATTAAATCCCAGCAATAAAAGTTCAATGATTCATCTCATGTAAACTACTAAAGGGGGGGGGGGGGCGTCTGGGAGCCCCCAAGTTTCAGAAGGGGGCGTCTGGAAGCCCCCCAGTTTCAGGAGGGGGCGGGGGGACATCTGGGAGCCCCCCTTCACAGGAGCGCGCTGCAGAACAGGGGACGCGCCCCCTTGTGCGTTTCCGAGAGTTTCCTAATTTTGGGGACGCTGGGAAACGTTTCCCCAGAAGCCCCCGGGGCGCAGGGAGCGAGGGGGGCGCGTCCCCGAACCAGGGGGGCGAGTCCCCGTGTAACACTGAGAAAAACTCACTTCCGGAAAAGTCTAATTTTTAGTGAGGGTGCTAGGGCTGTTTCAGTCAATTTTTCAGATCTAGGTCAAACTAGCCAGTCTTTGGACAACGTTGGGGTTGATTTGGACTGTGTGGGACCTGATCTATCTATCTGCGAAGTCAGAATTTAGAAAAACTCAAAACCCTAGCAGGTCAATTTTTCAGTGAGGGGTTATGCAGTTTTCTGCTTAAAAATCAGATCTAGGTCAAACTGTGAGGAATTTGACCAGTGTTTCAGTTGTTTTGGTGAAGGGGAGGCTCGATCTATGAAACCCAAAAATGGTTTGGCAAAAGATAGGACTATTTCATGATTTATTGATTTTTAGGGTTTTTAGTGTTTTAGGAGTTTTCAGAAAAAGTTGAATTGAAGCAAGGTACAATGGAATAAGATCTGAAAAAAGAAGAGACTTACCTGTTGGATCTTACCGGGAAAAGCTTGTAGAAGTCTGTAACAGTGATTATCTTTGCTATCTCGATAAATTCTGGAAGATCCCCATGCTTTCTATGGCATATGCAAGCTCCAAGCCACCAATGCGCCCCCTACCCTGCATAAGCAAACGTCAACCATATCAGATTTGCTAATACAAGATAAAGAAACTGAATGCTACAAGACAGTAAAATGAAGTAATCATAGATCACAATGAAACTAATGAAAACCCCCTGATCCAAGACGAAGAGAACCGAGCGAGTTGAGGCCCCCCTACAAAAACGCTCCAGCCAAAACGCCCTCTTGTAGACAAAACAATGATAGCCACAAAAATATAGATCTCACAAGAATTTCCACAATGCTAGGAAGCTGAAGACTAGCTAATCACCATTTGAGCACATCAGATGCAAAGCAGATCCAGAAAAATTTCCACAAAAAAGTCTTTCTATTATTCAGATCCAAGAGCCAAAGACGCCTTACAAATGAGAAGCTCTCTCCTTTAAATAGAAATGAGAGAACCTCAATCATAACCAAATCCTAACCACTTTCAAAATGAGTGGCTAAGATTAAAAGATGAAATGTTCTAATCAATGGTTGAGATGAGCTCAACATACAACACATGGATCAATATAACCATAATTTACCAAAGTGGACTAAACCACCCAAATAAAGGTAACCCACTCAACAAGAAATAAATGAAAGCACATGGTGGGTCCAAGGAGTGTTTGACTAACTCCCTTTGGGTGTCCCCATGGCACAATAAATAATATAACAATTTAATTCTTTGACTTTTGTGCCTCCTTGAGGAAATTGTGAGCCTCCAAAAAGAGCTCCCGAAAATAATAAAAAATGCCCAAAAAATAGGTGTGGGCCCAATTAGGAGCTGCAACTGCTGGAGAAGGTGTGGAGGACATCACTCTCATCATCATGACTCATCCCATGTCATTTCCTTGCCTTATTAGCCCAAATCGATTTCTTCAATAGCCATTTAATCATTTTTTAATCTGCCTCGGGAAACGTGAACCTGCCAAAACCGCTTCCTAGGATGCCTGCGTTGCCAAACTGATCCCACCAGGCTCTCTGGGATTGGGGTACTATGGTACAAACAAGTGGCTGCAGCCCCTATGCCCCTACAACACCCTAGGAGATCCAACTAAAACATCTCCCTGCTCAAATATATCAATCTGTGAAGAAAAACTGCATCAGAAAGGCAGAATGAGCCTGATCACATTTGTAAGTGCCCGGAACTGGAAATAAACTGTCTCATTGGACTCAAAGAGTCCAAATCTATCTAAGGTGTATACTCATACCCCTCTTAGGTCTCTATCTTACCATCAATCATATCAAATAAACAATATAACCATCTATAATTGATCAGATACCCATAATAACTCAGAATACATCCATCTGCTGTAAGTGTTAAAAGGTTAAGCCATGCTCTACAACTCATTCAAGTAACAATCACAACAAGTAGCATTCATTTCACTGGCGGTACATCAACCAATACATATATAAGGCTTTATTTATTATTACTCAGACTTAGACTTTCAAGATTATACTCACTTCATAGCTGTAGCCAATTATGCTAGTGAAGGGTGAAAGGTGAAAATGACAAGGCTAAGGCAAAGGATGACTTCCTACCCAACATCATGACACTTTGGATAAGGAAGGGAAAACTCACTATAACCAATGTCGGACAAACAATAACACAAGGAATGGCAGTGTCTCACAAATGGGCGAGTTGTTTAGAGAGTGCTTATTCAACTTAGGCATCATGTCTACATCAAGCTTGATCCAAGTTCATTAGGATCACTATTTATTCCATGGCCTTTTTAGCCTATATGACCCTTTTGGGACTTCACCAATGCTTAAAAGCACAGCTAATCGCAGCTTTCATCCAGGACATATTTATTTTAATAAGGTCAGCAATTTTTGGATATAGCACATTTTTAACCATTGCTTTTTTGGACCTTTTCTTATACTCTTCAAGGAGGAAAAGAGCATTATTAGACCACCCATTCGGATCCTTATGCATGTAGCTATCTCCGGAGTCATTATTAGCCATAATATCAGTGGTAAGTGTTAATTTCTCTCTGCAAAACCTTAACCCTAATTCAGCTATATTTGAGGGCATTTTTGCATGGCGAGTTTGCATACACAGTTATTTTGCAAATTTGTATGATATTGAGTGTGCGAGTCATCACTATCATAGAACATTAGAGAATATCAGTATTTGGGATATTACACTATGTGATGACATTGACCAAACCGAGACAATATAAAATAGTCATTGCATGCCATGCCCTTGAGAAGTGTGTCAAGGTAGTTATGCCTTCATAAATAAATGTGCCAATATGCCATGAAGAAGGGGAGTGCTTCACAAGATAGAGTAGTTAACAACATCGAGAATCCAACCTCATGCTAATAATAGCTGAAATAACTAGGGTGGTCTATAAACCAAGGGATCAATCCACCTCTACAAGTGGAGCAACCTCAAAGAATATGCCAAGGTGGTTAAAGGCCCATGCACCAACACCATAACTCTAAAAATATCACAACTAACTAACCCTTTGAGAATGTGCCATTAAGATGGTGAACCTCCCAAAGAACCATAAGTGGACTTGTAAACTCATGTGCAAATACCATGAATCAATATCCAAAACCATTAGTGCCAATTTGGAGCGACCTAGAATAATGTGCAAGCAAGGTCCTAATCAATGGTATCAAAACCAGATCGGTGGTCGAACCAGCCGACCCCGAGAATTGGAACCGGACAAAAACCAGGAAACAAATTGGATCAAAAAATAGGTTAAGCAAAAATACATTAAGTATTCACATTTTCAATATATATATATATATATATTCATTCATGTGCATCCATGTGAATTGAAGCCATTACACACAAATATGCAAAGTTTCTCATGTCTATAGCAAGTAAGAGTGTATAAAACCAGAACAACACCGAGTGAAATGACTTGCACTTAGTTGTCAAGACTCAATAAACTCACCTCTGTGCAGTAAACTCTTGACTCCGTACTCCAGAGTCTGTACATAGGCGCTCACAAGCAAAACATTCAGCGAATAAGAGAGCAAAATGAATAAGACGGAAAATTCCACGAATGATTGTGAATCATGATTGATACGGAGGTGGGATCCTCCATTTATAGCCTTATATTGGACCATGAATCAGTTAAAAGGATGACACGTGGAGCTATTTTTATATTTCATTAAAAAATTGAGAAATCACGGATTTTAGGGTTTTTGACGTTCCATGTCTGAACTAGGCGGTTTCGTCCGGAACCGACCGATTCAGACATGTACGAAACCGGCCAAAAATGGTCTAAACATGTGATTTGACCCAGCATTGCATGTAAATTGGTCCAACCGGCCATTTTTTCCAAAACCGGTTGGGTTCTGATAACATTGGTCCCAATCCCTCCGAATGTGTGAAAAGATGCCAAACAAGGTGAGTGCTACACTTTGCCAAGTAGCTAACCATTCCAATAATGTCACATCAATGCCAATTTGTCAATATCGTCTAGGGCGTTACAACATCAAGTAGATATGAGCCATGAACCATGCACTACTATAGCCCTTTGGAGGCTATATCAATATAAAAATATGTGCAAGAGAAATGCACTCCATGATATTACACATGAACCATGGTGAACATTGCTTGGCTGGAATATGAAAGGCATTCATGAAAACAAGAGAGGAAACCAAGATCATGCCAAGGATGGCATGCAATACTGCAAGCTCTCTCTATCCATTGGTGGATAGGGCTGATGTAATTATCATCTCTGAAAAATGTATAGGGCAGCCCCACATCCAAACATGAAACATCATTAATCACATCTTCAAACAACAAAGATTGAGAGAGCTCCACAAAAATCTGCAACAACTTTCTTCATTGCCCTCTAACGAAAATGTAGATGAAGTATTAGGTGAAAAAGTAGATTTAGTTTCTTTTTATCATGCAGTCTTTTTCCATTGTGATTACCTTATTGGATGCCTTGCCATTGGATCAAGCCTCTATAGGATCCAATGGACCACATTGTATAGCTTATAAGTGCTCCATAGTAGATGTAGATTTTCGGGCAGTAGGTGACTGCTGTCCTATGTTTCTCTTTGATTAAATAAATCAAATCTGAACTTATTTAACAACATAAATGAGTATTTCTGAACATGCAACAATCATACATATAGCTGAAAATGAACAACAGAAGCATAAACACAATATACATGAATTCTGTCCTTCAAATCAGCTTATCATTTTATTAATCAAAACTTACAAGGACACCTCAACCTGAGGTTTACAGCCTGCTGAAAAGAAACAATACGCCTCATAGTAATCTGAGGAACTGCTGTACCCTGTACGACAATGTATGGTACTATCCTGGTATTTTTCCACCTTGCTGGTTGATCCTTTTCCTGCTATTTGCATTCTCTCCTCCTTGGCTTCACTTGTGTGTTCCTCACACAACTTCCTTGGTATGTTCTCTACTCAACTTGACCTCTCATCTTGTTTTATTTATGCTTTGAGAGTGATAAGTTGATAACTAATCTTCTCAATTCTAGCAACCAACTCCTTTATTATAGCAACCAACTTCCTTGATTCTAGCAAACACTTTCAACTAATCCCCTTAATCCTAGCAACCACATTATCTTAACAATGAGGTGTACGACTAAGATTATATAAAATCTAACTCACTAATATTATAGAATCTCTAGAATATTTCATTTAGATTTTTAAGACTAAGAGATCAAAGGGAATTATACATTCATTTTTATTTATTAAGTGAAATTGCAAGATGGTATTATTTCCCACTTTTACTAAGTGGTCACTAAGAAGTTGTCTTGAACTACTTCTTGCAAGTTCACACCTAATTTGTGCAAGAAGCTCCTTTGCGAGGAAGGAATTCTGCACCAATCCAAGTCTCCCTTTGAATGCTTCAAACCTCCCCTTAGCAAGTGCTTCAAACTTCTCCTTCGCTAAGGGCTTGGTCAAAGTGTCAACTAATTGTTGATCTATGGGTATATACTGAAGCTTTATTGCTCCCTTTTGAATCCCGTCTCATATGAAGTTGTATCTAATCTTTATGTGCTTGGATCGATCATGAAATACTGGATTCTCAGAGAGTTTGACACACCTCTAATTGTCACAATAGATATCCAACTCTTGATTAAACAATCCTACAAGTTACTTGCAAAGCAAGATGGCCTCACAACTTAGTGTACTAGCTTCCATATACTCTATCTCTGTTGAGCTGAGTGCCATGGAAGTTTGCTTTTGGTTGAACCAGGATATCATTGTTGATCCCAAGTTAAAGCAATACCTTGAGGTGCTTTTCCTTTTTGATGCACTGCCTACCCAATATCAGTTTGTATACCCCTACAACTTCACATCACCATCTCCAAGATATCTCAACCCTTACTCTACTGTGCCCCTCAAGTATCTAAGCACATCTTTTGTTGCTACCCAATACTCTTGCCTTGGCTCCACCATGAACTGGCTCAAGGTTTTTACTACAAAACATATATCTGGCCTAGTGTTTATTAGATATGTCAAAGAATCTATTAGCTACTTGTACAATGTGGGTTCCACTATATCTTAATCTGAAGTAGTGACCTTCAGATTAGCGATCATAGGTGTGGCCATGGGCATGCAGTCCTCCATATGAAATCTCTTTAGGATCTCAACTGCATACTTACCCTACCAAAGGAAAATCTCCCTTGGTCTTTTCCAAACCTCCAACCCCAAGAAGTAATGCATCTTGTCGATGTCTTTCATCTTGAACTCATCTACCATATTTGCTTTGCACCCTACAATGAGCTTCTCTGCACCTGTAAGAAACAAGTCATCTATATACAACACCAAAATTAACAGATCATCCTCAACAAATATGAAATATAAGTTGGGATTTGCTTCACTTTTGGTGAAACCCATGCTTTGCAAGTATCCATTGATCCTGGAATACCATGCTCTCGGTGCCTGCTTGAGTCCATACAAGGCTTTCTTAAGCTTGCAAACATGGGGTTCCTTCCCACTTACCTCAAAGCCCTAAGGTTGCTTGATGTATTCTTCCTCCTCAATTATCCCATTGAGGAACAGTGTCTTTACATTCTTTTGATGTATCCTCCATCCCATAATGAAGACTAAATAAATCACTTCTCTAATGGAAGTGTACATGGAGATTGGAGAAAACCTCTCCTTGTAATCCACTCCCTCTTTTTGGGAGAAACCTTTTGCCACGAACCTCGCTTTGTACTTCTCTATCCTGCCATTTGTTGCATACTTGATCTTGTAGAGCCATCTAGAAGTCACCTTTGACTTCCCCTCTGGTCTAGGCACAATTTCCCAAACATCATTGTTCATGATCGAGGTGTATTCCTCCACCATGGCATCCCTCCAAACCTACTGGTCGACTGCCTCCTGGAAATTGGAAGGTTTAGGATCTATCACACTGCTCATCAATGCCATGTAGTTTGAAAACTTCTTTGAAGTTTTGCTCCTAGGAGTCTCTACATACTCTTGAGCATCCCTTAACGTTTGTGTGAACCATTGAGGTCTTCTAACAGAACTGGTAGGAGCTGGTGGCTCCTCCTCTGCATTTGAAGGCTGCAGCCTTGAATTGGAAGTCGTTGGTGACCTTGGCTCAACCTTTAGAGCTTCCTTCTCCTCATTCTCTGTCATTCGAATAGGCTCATGAGAATTCTTGTATGCAAAGTCTTCCTTGAACTTTACATCCCTACTTACAATTGTCTTTCTCTCCCTTGGAATATAGATCTTGTAAGCCTTTGAATTCTCATTGTATCCAACAAATAAACCCTTCCTGCTGGAGGGATACAACTTGGTCCTCTTCTCCATTGGTATATGGATATGAACTAGACAACCAAAGACGCGAAAATGACTTAGCTTCGGTTTCACACTGGTGAATGCGTCCTTTGGTGTCTTGTTCCCTAAAACTAGATGATAACACTTGTTTTGGATGTAGACTGCTGCATTGCATGCTAATGCCCATAGAAACATTGACAAATCTTGGCCATGTATCATGGCTTTAGCAACCGCTATGATGGATCGATTCGTACACTATTTTGATGTTTTGAATTAGAGTAGCTCTAATACCATGTAGATTTTTAGGCCCTAGGTGATTGTTGTCCTATGTTTCTCGTGATTAAATAAATCAGATTTGAACTTATTGAACAACATAAATGAATTTTTTGAACATGCAACAGTCACACATATAGCTGAAAATGAACAGTAGAATCATAAACACTATACATAAGAATTCTGTCCTTCGAATTAGCTTATCATTTTAAAAATAAAAACTTACAAGGACACCTCAACTTGAGGTTTACAACTTGCTAAAAAGAAACAATATGCCTCACAAAAATATTAGGAACTGCTGTACCTTGCATGACACTATACAATACTATCCTAGTAGTCTTCCACCTTGATGGTCGGTCCTCTTCATGCTATCTGCGTTCTCTCCTCCTTGACTTCACTTGTGTGTTCCTCACACAACTTCCTTGGTGTGGTCTCTCTTCAACTTCTCCTCCCATCTTGTCCTATTTATTCCAATGTTATCAGAACCGGATTGGTTTTGAAAAAACCAGCCGGTTGGACCGGTTTACAGGCAAGACCGGTTCAAATCCCGACTTCAAACCGTTTTTGGCCGGTTTGGATAGCAAACCGGCGGTTCAGACAAAAAACCGGCGGTTCAAGGAAAAAACCGGTCTATTTTCTTCAAACCGACGGTTCCAGAAGAAACCGGCCGGTTCTGACAAAAACCTAAAATCCCAAAAAATCACTGCTATACTGATTTACTGCTGGTGCAAATGATAATAATTAAAGTCTGAAACCTATGGTTGCATGCTAGAATAATGATGATGATTATACTATGTTAGTGAATGATATTGTCCCTTATAACACTGACTCTTTAATGCTGTTGTAAGTGCTTGAGTAGATGACTGAATACATACTGCTGCACTTATTAAATGCACATAGTCTGCACACAGTCCCACACAGTATGGTTGAGTGCTTTTGATTGAATGTTCACGGTTCTTCCTTGTCCAAAATGAATGCTTAACTAATATCATAACGCTGATATGAATTAGACCGTATACATGCATAAGAAATCAGGTTTTGACACATAACTGATACCATTGTGTATACTGCTGTTCATTGTCAAATGTTGCTATAAATACTGAATGAGATGTGATGACTGAATACATATATGCTGTACTTGGATTTCTGCTGTCATAATTATCTATCTTATTGTTGCATGTGCTGCTGTACTTACATTTTGGGCTATAATATAAGCTTGTGCTTGATCAACTAATTGCATGTGTTCTTGTTGTTTCCATCATTGATAATTCTACAAATCACACAACCCTTTCATTCACCTTTTTGGACTTCATTAGGCACTGGTCGCCTAATGAATTCACATGGATGCACATGAATATATCTATATATATTGAAAATGTGAATATTTAATGTATTTTTGCTTAACCGGTTTTTTGGTCCGGTTTGTTTCCCGGTTTTTGTCCGGTTCCGGTCCATTTCCGGTTCGACAACCGGTCCGGTTCTAATAACATTGATTTATTCTTTGAGAGAGATAACTAATCTCCTCATTTCTAGCAACCAACTTCCTCTATTGTTACAACCAACTCTTTGATTCTAGCAACCAATTTCAACTAATCTCCTTAATCATAGCAACCACCTTATCTCAACAATGAGGTGCACGACTAAGATTATATCAAATCTAACTCACTAATATTTTAGAATGTCTAGAATATTTCATTTAGATTTCTAAGACTAAGAGATCAAAGAAAACTAGACTTTCACTTGTATTTATTAAATGAAATTACAAGATGGTATTATTTCCCATATTTACTAAGTGGTCACTAAGAAATTGTCTCGGACTACTTGCATGTTTACACCTAACTTCTGCAAGAAGCTCTTGCTTCAGCTACATTTTTCAAGAGTAGATTCCTTGATCTTATTCTACCTCGCTAAGTGATCCCCTTTCATGCCATTCTTGCCCTATTCCACCTTAACTTGACTTTCTCCACAACTTAATCAACCTCCAAGACATTTTTTACCCAATCCCATCCCTTCAATAGATCCTATGCAAAACTCTCAACCTTCATATGCTTTGCCTGCATCACCTCCAACACCAACAACTTGGAATGTTTCCACTTCTAAGCCATATCCTCCCTCCATGAACAACTCATCTGCGAGTGGACATGGTTGAGACAAAAATGACGTTGGAATAGAAAGTTTTCATATTCAAGAATTTGATGCCACTCATTGCCTCCCTACTCAAAGATCATTTCTTGAGGAAAACCTTTCTTAAGGACATCCTCACTAGGATTCTTGGAAACCCTTCACAAATTAGGGTTTCCAATGTTGGGTATTGATATTTTCCCAACTTATCACCAATAGCACAAAACCCTCTCAAAGTAGTAATGAAGTGGTAGGGCCTGGCAACCTAACCTAAATAAATATCTCATCTTGCAAGTTAAAACTCGAATTGAATCCATCATACCATCACTTCAGTGCCAACCTCAATTTTTGGAAAAACTAGGGGCCACCATTCATAAGAGTAGCTTTATCAACAACATTCTCAAAGAGAAGTAAGATATTTCCTAACTTGTTTAAGATAAGATAATTTTATTGATGTCCAACAAGTTACCACAAGAGTAGGTCAATGGGACTAAAAAGATATTTCCAATGTGAGTACACTGTGGGAGTGTGAAAGCAACTCCTATAAATGCTGAATGCAAAAGAGAAGAGAAAATAGTACATCATAAGTAAGTGTCTAGCTAAGTGAATCCCTAAATTTGACCAACTAAACCCAAAAGGTACAATAGTGGTATAAGCGCAATGATACAAAGGGAGGGTCCGACACTGGATTTCTTGGTGTTGGACAAAAAGAGAGTGATGTCAAGGTCTCCTATTCCTGATGATTGAGGATAAGGGGGGTGATTGGGGTATTGACTGGCTGTTGGAGTCCTTTGGTGTCATGAAGGGATCCGATTGCATGATCCTTGGGGGGACATAGGAGCGAGGAAGCATTATTATCCTAAGATGTTGATCAACTACCCGGCGAGAGGTCGAGATGAGACCCGAGGTCTCACAAGTTTATTGTATGAAGTACTTTTTCTGGTGGTAATGGTGATATTCTTACCTTTCCTTTTGTAACCACGTTCCATGTTGAGCTGATCCATGGAGCCAACCTAGAGATAAGGGGTTTTTTCCTGCTAAAGTATCCAATCAATTTCCCCTGAACCAATTCCTTAGCTCCATCAATATTCTATTCAATCGACAAAGAATGCTTGAGAGATTTTGACAAAGGAAGGTATCGATTCCTTCTTGAAGCTCAAATCTTTGGAAACCCTAAATCCTCCTCACTCTTCCTCACTTCTATCACCCACTCAATGGCACTGCCCACTTACTAACCATTAATTTGGGCTACAACAGCCCTTTTTTAAAGTTTATGTTATGCTATAATATACAATAGCTATGATTTATACACTTATTATATTCTTTATGTTATAAAGTATATCAGATTATATATAAATATTAATATATTATAGTTATTATAATTATTACTATGTTACTATTTTTTTTGCACGAATCTCCCTAACTTGCGGGAGTGGCATGTGGTCTAAGAAACCATGACCTAGGGGCATCTAAGCTGTCAAAATCATCTGGGGATTGCACTCGACCTAGGCCACACCAGCCCTTAGCATGGCTGGATTTTTTTGGTGTCTCCTCCCACCACTGTCATGTTTCGAACCCCAGGCCACCTAACAAATGGAACTCCTCATATACCAACCGTGCTAGTGAAACTTGACTATTACTATATTACTAATAATTTACTCTAGCATTTGCATTTTTCTTTGAGATATGTACACCTGTATTGAAGTCATATTGGATTTTTTCATACATGGATCTTTGTCGTATTGTATCATATTTGTATCTGAATTTCAATTTTGGTAACGACATGTGGTCCATGAGTAGGTCATGGAAGTACACCATAGTTTGAGGATTAGGGTGTGTGGTATGTTGATATCATAAGGATGGAAGAGAATATGATAGGAAGCAGAGCTAATAGGGAGTTTGCATGGTGAATGTGGGCAACACTCTACATGGTGAATGGGGGCAAAGTTGAGTGCACCTAGGAAGAGGATAGGTCTAGTGGATGATGAAGTGATAGGAATGGCTTTGAGGTTTCCAGTTGAAGTGGAAGTGATGGGAATAGATTTTAAGGTTATGTTGGAAGCTTTAGTGATAGGGCATGATTTGGAGAGCTGTAGAAGATGTTGAAGAACCAATTTAGACACAAATTTAGAGGGAAAGTTGTAAACATTAGAGGATAAATCCCGAATTGAATTGATTTCTTTATTGATCTTAAAGGATTTATTTATACAATAGAGATGACTGTTGGATTTCATATTCCAATTTCCAATAGGTCCGTTGGAGTACAAGGAGAGTCTTCGTCTTCTTATTCATAGCTAGTAGTTATTTACATTATTTACAAAACCATAATCCATTTGGATTAGGTTTCCAACATCTTCCCCCCCCCCCCCCAATCCGAAGGGGTGCTTGTGAGTCCAAGCAACTTTCTGAACTTTTATAACTTTTCTCTTCCAAGCTCTTTGGTGAAGATGTCTACAATTTGATCATTCGTGGAACAATGTCTTAAGTGAACTGTCTTGGCCTCTACATGATGTCGAATCAGATGGTACTTCATGTTGATGACCTTGGTTCGATCATGGAATCTGGGATTCTTGGCCAACTTGATTGTAGAAGTATTGTCGATTGGTAAGGGAGTGGAATTTTCTTATTTCTCCTGTAAATATTCAAGTATTTTCTCAAGCCACACAATTTCCTTCATTGCTTCTACAGTAGCCACATATTCTGCCTCTGTTGTCGAATATGCTAGAACTGATTGTTTTCATGATCTTTGGGAGACAACTACTGATCCAATACTCATGAGGTAGCCTGAAGTAAACACTCTCGTCTCTTTGTTGCCATTAAATTATGAATCAGAGTACACAATAAGTTTGAAGCCATCCACCTTAGAATACTTGAGTCCAAAGTCTTGAGTCCCCTTCAAGTATCTTAGAACTCTTTTGGCAACAGACCAATGTCCTTCACAAGGTTTTTGCTTGAACCTTGAAAGGATCCCAACAACAAATGAAATATCTGGTCTGATTGTGGTAAGGTAGATAAGGCTTCCCACAAGCTGCCTGTACTTGGTCGCATCCTCAAATTCTGTTCCATTAGAGTCGAAAGAGGGTTGCATCCTGTCATGCAAAATCTGTTCAATAGTTCTCCAACGTACTTCTTCTTGGAGATGAATATGTACTTAGGATGTTGAAGGTGTCCCAAATTTGTCATCTCAAAGCCCTTCTTCAATTCTTTTTTTATGGATGCAATATAGCTTTCATTGTTCCTTGTTATCAAAAGATCATTTACATACACCACAATATACACAACAAAACTTCCAACTTTCTTTACAAAAATGTTGCGTCATCAATATTAAAATGTTAGAGGTTTAACTTCAAAAGATGCCCGGTTAGCTTTTCGTACTATGCGTGAGGTGCTTGTTCCAGGCCATACAATGACTTGGTGAGTTTACATACCTTTTGTTCTTTCCCTTTCACAACAAAGCCTTCTGGCTGAGACATGACGACATTATCTTTCAAGTCTCCATTCAAGAAAGCAATTTTCACAGCCATTTGATGAACTTTCCACCCATTTTTTGCAGCTAATGACTAAGGTGTGGATGGTAGCCCATTTAGCTATGGGGGAGAACTTCTCTTCATAGTTAATGCCTTCCTTTTGTGCATAGCCTTTCGCCACAAGCCTCACCTTGTGCTTGTCAAGTGAGCAATTTGATCTATACTTATTCTTGTATACCCACTTGTAGCCAATTGGTTTGGTTGAATGGAGGGAGGGTCCATCAGATTCTAGGTTCCATTCTTCATGAGAGCATCATACTCATTTTGCATGGCTTCTTTCGACTCATTATGAGCAATAAGTGGGAGAGATGTGTCACGTCTGTAACGATGATGCGGCACATGTAGGTTCAAATATATATATATATATATATATATATGAATTTGAATTTGAAATTTGATGCATATTTTACAAATGTGTTTTACAATGTAGTCAATTTAGGCATCCATATATATTAATATATAAAGAGAAAGTAAAACCTTTTATAACTATGGCATACATATCAAGAATAACTTTTTAATTCATAATTAATGCATGAGTGCAACGTTTGCCTATTTATAGGATTTATATGTTATCATCTACAACACAATTTCAAATTGGAGTAGTTGGCACCTAGACAATTATAATGGAAAATATATTGGATTATGTATTGTTAAGTTAATAATAGAATAATGAGGTAGATATTAATTTTGGGTAAACCAATATAGTTCCATCTTAACTCTGGCTCTACCAAGGGCCTAGAGGGATCCCTTTTTAGAGTGCTAAACTTGAGGTTTACACCTATAGAGATTTGATTCCTCTCGGTGCTTGGTAGAGCCAGAGTTAAGATGGATCATTATTCGTCTTCCTCTTGGTGTCCCTAGTAGATTGGAGCATTTTGAAAAAGAAAGTGATTGCACCGAGAGTAGTAAGGTGCTCTACAACCCAGTATGGGGGAGATGTTGTAACGCGTAACGTTGTGTAATGTTATGTAGCACGACGTTCCCAGAAAAAAGAATAAAAATGAAAATGATGTTGGCTTGAAAAATAAATTTAATTGATTTCATCTTAAACTTAGATCTATCAAGTAGGAGAGCGATCAGATATCTTGAGGTGTAAATTTTTTTTAATGTGTAAAAAATTAAAATTAAAAATACACCTCAAGAAATTGGATCCCTCTCGGTGCTTGATAAATCTAGGTTAAAGATGGATCTATGCTTGTCTACTGAGCATGTTGTTCTCTAGGTTGTACCCCTTTTGCACCTAGTGTGGATAATAAGGTGTCTCTTGCCTCTCTTTCTCTCTCCCTAATGTAGGTATGAAACTCTGCATCAGGATGTTGCATATAGAGCAGAGAAAGGGAGGAAAGGGGTCTATAGGAAGGGTTTCAAGGCCAGGAAGTGTTGTGCAAGATGCATCTTTTTGTGCCACTCTAGGCCATTGATCCAATTCTTGGGATAGAGGGGGTACCCACAATATTCCTAAGGCAGATATCTTGGTCCGTCACCAAAGGATGACCTTTTTTATTCTATGAAGCTCAGGTGACTAGATTTACAACATGGGCTTGTGGGGGATTTGGGACGTTATTTAAATAGATGAAAGGGTGTAAACACAGTGCAAACAACCAAATCCCAAACTAAACAAGTGCTTCCAGGGTGCCTTAATCATAGCTTCAGAATTAGAAGATAAATGTAAGACCATGAACATATAATGTAGAAGAGAGGTTGAAGTACTTCTATTTATAATGGGTGCCTATATTGCTTCATTTTGAGCCTTGAAGTAACACCTTTTTGCCTTCTTTACCCTTTTATCTTTTTCCTTAGAATTGGTATTATCTCCCATATACTCACACATCTAACAAAAGAATGCTGGGTTGTTATATTAGAGGATTAATTAGTTTATTTAGAGAATTTAAGCTAATAGTTTAAGAGTTTGCATTATGATGTCATATCTAAAGATTGTGTAGATTTAGGTTTAAAGAAGACAAGGTTCAACCTTACAAATATCTATGAAATCAAGAGAAGCATCAATGCATTGATTACTTCATCAATGAGTTTGGTACTTTATTACTATGAGAGGAGGGCTTTTAACTACTTTCCTAGAATATTGGAGCTTCTTTTGTAACCAATAGCACATATCTAGGATTTAGTTACAAGTTTATTATATTTCATTTCATGTAGAATATGCTTTGAACTATATATAAATAAGAGCACCAACACTTGTGTTAGGAGGTTGATATGGGAGAGACAAACTCTCACGACCATGCATGTAATTTCCAGTTTATGAATGAAAGCATAGTTGGAGTTTTGAGTGGTTACGTAGTGTTGTAGTTCATACCAACACTCTATTCCTATGGAGGTAGGGCCCCACTCCACTAGAGCAGGTGTTGTGTATTGTAACTAGTTTTTTTCATTTTTATATTATTTCAGAATATAGTATTCATATGTTTTACCTTCTATAGTACGTTTACTTTCCGCAGTTGTGTTTAGATTTCCGCAATGCCTTTAGCAAAGTTTTCAAACAACTGGGGATTTGATCCATTGAAATAGGAAGTGCCCAGGTCATGCCAGGAGATGTCCTAGTGACAACAAGGTTCTCATTAGCATGATTCTTGTTCAAGTAGATGGATCATCCCTGGAGTGATTGAGTGACCTTTGACCTAGCTAGTTTTTATTTATGAAGTGTGGTGTGTTTGATTTCTTTCTTAGATAGCAATACAATTTACTCACTGTAGAAGCATGTAGAAAACTAGTTGTAAAACAAGAATGTGGAGCTTGCGCATACAATGCACACCATCATGCAAGCTTCTCTAGAACCCCAGGTTGATAAGTAAATGCACAGTCTCTTTTGTTGCCCTTTATAGGGTAATAAATTAGCTCGTCACTTGAGATTTTATTGCTTCATCTAGTGGCAATTTTCCTCGGTCCTAATTACACAATAGAATACATAGTTGTTCTTTTGATTACAATAGGAGGCATCAAAAGGGACCGTTTGTTCTCAACCTTAGGCCTATTGCTTTTCATTGCCAAAAGGGGGCTTCAAATAGTGTTTACAGAGAGAAAAGAGAATGGGATTTTAGAAGAAGAGATGACACCTATGTTGTAGATCCCATGCACTTAACTCATACATAATTTTGGTAGCCCGATGGTATGAAAATGCTCGATCATAAGCTCCATGGTCTAGGCTTTCTTTATAAGGTTTTCTTTTTTTTGTGTAGTAGCTATCCCATGCTTGAGATGGCACGAGTGTGAGGACAAATGGCACACCCTAGTAACCTGCATCATTCAGAAAATTTGATGACTCATGATAATCACACAAAAATGAGTTTGTTGTTGTTGTCTTAGTACTTGTTTTGGTTCACAGGCTTGTAGTGGGGATAACTAAAAATAAATAATGATAAGAATACTTCTCCTGCTCTTACTCCATTATCAATTGCCGGATACTTAAATATCCTCTTATTATGACTCATTGATTTCTAGTCCTTCTTGATTCTTCTACCTTAGAGGAGGCTGTGAGGTCCTTGGCTGATCTTGATGCCTCTGTGGTAGTGGGAAAAATTTGTTTAGCACCTCTCTTTGTTGTCCTTTGAAGTTTGACCACATAATCATGCACTACGCTTATGTACCTCCATCCAAACTCAATAACTGTCCTCCCTCCTTTCAAAATTCTAAATGATTTGTCTAATTCAATGAGAAGGGTGTAATCAAAATTACCCAGGGTTTAGATTGATCTTGACAGTAGGGCCTAGGTGGAAATTGAGTAATGCACTTGATTATAGATTTCAATAGTTGCGGGGATTGTTTGCTTATCAAATAAAACTATTAAGCGAGGAAGAGTAATTTCAGAATATTCTCTTGTAGGGAACCTTAGGATACAATTTTAGTTTATCATTCCATGGGCCGGGTAGACCATCACTGGCTATTGTGCTCATATTTGTAAGGAAAGCCTTGATGTGTTTCTTTGCTTCTATTGCCCTTTGATAGGTAATCCTCCAACTATTGTATTTGTGTATGCAACTCTCTATATCCATGTATACCAAGGTCCTATCTCTGGTTCCTAGCAACCACAAGGCTTGTGTGGAAAGTGTATTTATCACCCTCTTTGCCACTTTCACTCTCTTATTCCTAAGGTGTACCCCTTTTTTTGTACTACTGAGGTACTTGATGACTTGCTTTTGCAAATCTTCAAATTCTAGGGAAATTGGAGGTAGCCTCTTAGTGATGAAAGATCATTGAAAATATATCCCTAGACTGTATTTTTAACCTGGTCAAGGTTTTTACCATTGTTGCTTCAGTTAGGGCTTCTTCATGCCTTGTCTTCTATGTTTCTATCTCTTCTTTGAGCTTGGCCAACTCCTTTACCTTATGCCACTTTTTTTTTTGTCTCATCCAACTTTTGGCCCCGATTCCTAAGTTTTTCCTTTCTCCTATCAGCTAGGCCTTCTGTCGTGACTACTTTCGTCGCACTTTCCTTTGTTTTTACTGTCAATTCTACCACATCCCTCGTCAATTGATCAATTTTCTATTGTAGCTGTGACACTAATTATGTAGATGGGGGTGGATGGCTGGTAGAGGAGGCTAGTGCTCTTTCCTTGTGAGCCTTAGTGATTTCATGTTTTAGGGAGGTAATAAAGGCATTGGTTTCTTCTAATTTGAATGTTAGATCCTTTGCATTTCCTTGAACAACCTCTTGATTCATTGTTGACAAAGAGACATTATCCCCTCAAGAAATTCACCTCATCGATTAATTTTTTCCTTTCCTCTGACATCTGTTGTGCGACTGTAAAAGTAGGGGTCATCTTGTAACTCTCTTGTGCTTTTATTCTCTCATACTTTTCTTGTAGGAGGGAAATGGCCTCAATTGACTCTTGCTTCCCTTTTCCCATAGAAACCAAATTGTGTTGCTATATTTGTAACTTCGGAATGTATTCACTTGTATATCTTATGTATTGTACCCCGATGTTTATTCCGGGAAGTATCTATAATGTAATTGAGTCATGTCATGCCTTGATATTCCTATCGGGAGATTCAATAATGTAAACAAGTCATGTAAAGTCATAAAGGGTAACCCTCCCTATTGTTCAAGGGTTAAAGTCCCCGCAGTTGTGGGGCCCTAGGGTTATTAGACTCTCCTAGAGAAGTCGGCCCTAGTGAGTTATTGTCAAGTCGGGAATTAGTATAAATAGAGAGTGAGCCTCTCTATTTATCACACATTCACTCACACTCAGTTGTAGCGCATTACTGAGAGAGAGAGAGAGAGAGAGACAATTGCTGTCGGGAGATCATCTTACTGTTTTGGGTTTTACTTTTGGTGCTGATTCTATCTCTGAGGAAGTTGCGGGGTTTTCTCCTTTATGGTTTCCTCGCGGAAAAACTTTGTGTTCATTGTCTCTTGTGTTTGATTGTTGTGCTTGTTATTCTCTTAGATAAGATCCTAAGATCATATTATTGAAATAGATAAAAATCCAACATGGTATCAGAACTAACCTGAGAAGAAGACACTGTGTAGCTGCGGAAATTAGGGCTTCCTACTATTTGGATCTCTCTCCACAGATTTTCAGCAAAAGAAGGTTGCACTGACTCTTCTCTCTAGGGCGCATCTTTCTGTCGAAGCAGAATCTGAATCTGAGCTTTTTTAGTTTTTGACCCGACACTACTGCCGAAAATTAGGGCTTTCCGCAGAAGTGGAATCTTTGAGTGAGCCCAGGCCTGGATTGATTTTTTCCCCAAAATCGAAGTTTAGAGATCAAGATCAAAGTTTTTGGTTGGGTAGAACTCTGGGAAAGTCAAACCCTAATTTGCTCCTGAACCAGCTCCCTAGAAATTCAGCTCCAGATCCAGTTCTGACATCTTAACCTAGTAAGATCTAAATCTTTTGCATTTCCATTTGAGGTTCTCTGTTAAGATGTCTCATCATACCAAGCTTGATGAAAAGCTTGAGGGAGCTGATAACTTCCGAGCCTGGAAGTATAGGATCTCCCTGGTCCTGGAAGAAAATGAGTTGGACTCTTACATCAATGAAGAGGTTCCAGTTCCAGAGGGAGATGAGGCTAAGGCCTTACACAAAAAGAAATTCATCATGGCTAAGAGGATTATTGCTAATTCAATCAAGGATCACCTTATACCATAGGTGTCCTCCTTAAAGACACCTAAAGCTATGTTTGATGCCCTGACCAAACTGTTTGAAGGGAAGAACATAAATCAGAAGATGACTCTGAGAAACCAATTGAAGAATGTAAAGATCCAAAATGTGGAAACCATCCAGTCTTGCTTTACAAGGGTCTCTCAGATCAAGGAATAGCTTGAAGCAGTAGATGAAGAAGTATAGAATGCAGAAATTGTGATGACCACCTTGAATGGCCTCCCTAGATCATGGGACTCCTTTATTCAAGGGATCTGTGCCAGAAAGAAGCTAGTCAAATTCAGTAGACTGTGGGAGGAATGCTCACAAAAAGAAGCTCGGATAGTAGCTCGAGAAGAAAAGATGGGAAGTGAAGATCAAGCTCTCACAGTACACTCCAAGAGTAGCAGAATAAACTATCACAAATGTAAGTCTTCTCACCAGAAAAGTAATATTAGAAGATCTAATAAAGATTTGTCTAGAATCAGATGCTATACATGTGACGAGAAAGGACAATATGCTAGAGAATGTCCTAGAAACAAAAGTGGCTCTCACAAGAAGAAGGGAAACAAGAAAAGATATCATGCTCACTCAGCAGAGGATGATGAACCTCCCAGAAAGAAAGCCAAAGAAGAAAGTGATGATTCTTCTAGCGAAGAAGAATATGTTCTGATTTCTGCCCTCACAGGCACTGTTACACATGAAAGCAATGATTGGCTCATTGATAGTGGGGCTTCCAAACATATGACAGGGTTCAAGGAATCCTTTGTGAAACTTTCCGAACATGAGTCACCTCACAAGGTGAAACTCGGAGATGACTACCAGTATCCAATAAAAGGTAGTGGTGAATCCTCCTATAAACTAAATTTCGGAAAGCAGGGATGATTTTAGGGGCGAATTTTAGCCTAGTGGGCTATTTTCCATGTTTTTCTCCCAAAAAAAATTTGCCATTTTGCATTTTTTGAAGCCCTGTTTCGCCCAATTTTGACGGGATAAAATTTTTTCACCCCAAAAATAGCCAAGTTATTATATAAATGTTATAAAATCCTTGGAAATTAAAATATTTTTTGAAAAATATCACCAATCATTTTATAGTTGGTGTTTTAAGAATTGGTAATATATGCCAACATTTATACACTTTTAAATAAGTATGGTTCCTTAAAATCATCCCTGTCGGAAAGTCTATGAAGATGAAGGATGTCCTATTTGTACCAGGATTAAAGAAGAACCTTCTCTCCATCTCTGCATTGGATGCAAAAGGCATGAGGGTTGCATTTATAGATGGCCAAAAGGAAAAACTATAGATGATGCAGTAGTGATTGGAGAACAAGGAGGACTTTATAAACTAAAGGGCCATCCAGAACAAGCCTTGGTCCATGACTCAGTAGAGCCAAATGAACTTTGGCACAGAAGGCTTACACATGTGCACTATAGGGCACTACCACTTGCAAGCAAAGCTGTTGAAGGTCTTCCAGAAATATAGGCAAAACATGACGGTGTCTGCAAAGGATATGCGAAAGGAAAGAACACAAAGAAGACATCTCCAAGTAGCGAGAGCAAGGCAAAATGAATCTTTTATTGAGTGGGTATGTATACTATGTTTCTTTTATTGACGATTTTTCTAGGAAGACATGGATATACTTCTTAAAGAACAAAGATGAAGTATTCAGCAAGTTCAAGGAATTCAAAGCCTTGATCGAGAACCACACAGAAAAGAAGATCAAGACCTTTCGATCAGATAATGGCGGAGAATTCACATAAAATGAATTCAAAGAGTTATGCAAAGATTAAAGGATTAAGAGGGAGTTAACCACTCCATATAATCCACAACAGAATGGGGTTGTAGAAAGGAAGAATAGAACGATCATGGAAGCTGCAAGGTCCAAGGTGCAGAAAGATATGGGGCTCCAGAAGAGAATCACAGAGAAAGAAAGAGGACCAGATCCTGCTCCGGGTATGTAGCATTACTATGTGATTTCATCGATAAAGAACCTTCCAATTATGAAGAAGCAGCAGAACGGACAGAATGGAAGGATGCTATGATCGAAGAGTACCAATCGATCATGAAGAATGATGTCTGGGATGTTGTCCCTAGACCAGAGGGGAAGTCTATTGTGACTTCCAAATGGATCTACAAGATCAAGCATGCTGCAGATGGTATCATAGAGAAATATAAAGCAAGATTTGTGGCTCGTGGCTTCTCCAAGAAAGAAGGAATAGATTATGAAGAAACTTTTGCGCCTGTAGCCAGATACACTTCCATCAGATCAGTACTTGCTCTGGCTGCAATAATGAAATGTAAGATACACCAGATGGATGTCAAGACTGTTTTCTTGAATGGTGTAGTGGAAGAAGAAGTGTATGTGGAGCAGCCACTCGGTTTAGAGACACATGACATGGAGACTCATGTATGTAAACTAAAGAAAGCCCTGTACGGTTTGAAACAGGCACCCAGGACATGGTACGGCATAATTGACAGCTTCCTAACCAGCTTGGGCTTTACTAAGAGTAAAGCAAATTCCAACCTTAATTACAAGGTTGAAGAAGGAAACCTAGTGATACTCCTACTCTATGTAGATGACCTATTTGTAACCGGTATGGATGGGTTGATTGATGACACGAAGAGGAAGCTTGTTGCCGAGTTCAAGATGAAGGACTTGGGTATGATGCACTACTTTCTAGGCATGGAGGTGTGGCAGAATGTAGATGGAATTTCCCTGGGACAAGGGAAGTATGCAGTAGAGATCCTGAAGAGGTTCGGGATGATGGACTGCAAGGCCATAACCACACCTATGGCATCGAACCTAAAGCTATTGAGGGATGCTTCATCAAAAGCGGTTGATGCTACGATGTATCGTCAGACGATTGGGTCCTTGATGTACCTGACGAATACAAGGCCAGATATTTGCTTTGCTGTGAACACATTGAGCCAGTTCCTGACGGATCCGAGACATGTTCACTTGATTGTTGCAAAGCATATTCTAAGGTACCTAAAGGGTACAGTTGATTATGGGATCAAGTATGAGGCGAATCAAAAGATTAACCTGGAGGGTTATGTTGATTCAGATTGGGCAGGCAATGCCATCGACAGGAAGAGTACTTCAGGGTGCTACTTCAGTATGGGATCAGGTGTGATCTCTTGGTTTAGCAAGAAACAGTCTTGCGCAGCACTGAGTACAGCTAAAGCAAGGTATGTTGCAGCTTGTTCAGCTAGTTGTGAGGTAGTATGGTTGAGGAAGCTACTGTCTGATTTGTTTGATCTCCAGTTGGATAATACTTGTATATATTGCGACAACCAGAGTTGTGTGAAGTTGTTAGAGAACCCGATGTTCCATGACAAGTTGAAGCATATCGAGATCAAATATCACTATATCAGGGATATGGCGTAGAGAGGAGCAGTGAAGCTCCAGTCTGTTGCGGCGGACGAGCAAATAGCTGATGTGTTGACCAAGCCATTGGCTAGAGTGAATTTTGAGTACTTCAGGGAGAAGCTTGATGTTCTCCAGATCGAGGTTCCTTCTGAGGGGAAGTGATGAGTTTGTGAGCCATTCTGACATGGTGAGAGGATTGGTTCCTTCCATGGTCAGATGTAAGTGCAGAGATGCTCTGATATGATTGTGGGTTGTGTTACCACATGATCAGTACAGAGCCATTCTGATGTGATTGAGGGATGTGTTCCCACATGATCAGATATAAGTGCTGAAAAACATTCTCTAGGAGAATGGAGGCACTTGGTTAGTTACCAGGAATACTTAGCCTAGAGCTGAGAGCCATTCTGATGTGATTGAGGGATGTGTTCCCACATGATCAAATATAAGTGTTGAAGGCCATTCTCTGGGAGAATGGAGGCACCTGGTCAGTTACCAGGAATACTTAGCCTAGAGCTGAGAGCCATTCTGATATGACTATGGGATTGGCTCCCACATGATCAGTTGTAAGTGCAGAGCCCTTCCATGGATGGTAGTAGTTGTATCCTACCATGCCACTGGTTGTAAGTGCAGAGCCCTTCCATGTATGGTAGTAGTTGTGTCCTACCATGCCACTGCTTGTAAGTGCTAGGCCCTTCCACAGATGATAGTAGGTGTGTCCTATCATGCTGATGGTTGTAAGTGCTGGGCCCTTCCACAGATGATAGTAGGTGTGTCCTATCATGCTGATGGTTGTAAGTGCTGGGCCTTTTCATAGATGATAGTAGGTGTGTCCTATCATGTTGGTGAATGTAAGTGCTGGGCCTTTCTGACATGGTTCTTGGATGTGTTCCTCCCATGGTCGGATGTAAGTGTTGGGCCTTCTTGACATGGTTCTTGGATGTGTTCCTCCCATGGTCAAATGTGAGTGTTGGGCGTGTTTTTCTGACATGTATGTTGGATGTGTTTCTCGCATGGTCAGATGTAAGTGCTGGGCGGGCCATTCTAACTTAGGTCAGATATAAGCGCTGAAGAAGACCTACCTAGAGGCTAGGCCTACAACCAACATGAAAAAGGGTTGGCTCTGTAGAACTTCCTATGACGAGAAGAATCGAGAGATAACACTTGTGATGATGATCCAGCAGAGATGATCTAGATCCAGTGATGATGACCCAGTGATGATCCAGTGATAATCCAGATCCAGTAATGAAGATGACTTGAAGATGAAGATGACTTGATTTTGATCCAGATGATACAGAGAAGAAGACTTGTGCTGATAAATTGTGTCGAGAGAATACCTTCCTAGTGAAGAGGGAGTGTTGATGTATTTGTAACTTTGGAATGTATTCACTTGTATATCTTATGTATTGTACCTCGATGTTTATTTCGAGAAGTATCTGTAATGTAATTGAGTCATGTCATGCCTCGATGTTCCTATCAGGAGATTCAATAATGCAAACAAGTCATGTAAAGTCATAGAGGGTAACCCTCCCTATTATTCAAGGGTTAAAGTCCCCGCAGTTGTGGGGCCCTAGGGTTATTAGACCCTCCTAGAGAAGTCGGCCCTAGTGAGCTATTGTCAGGTCGGAAATTAGTATAAATAGAGAGTGAGCCTCTCTATTTATCACACATTCACTCACACTCAGTTGTAGCGCATAACTGAGAGAGAGAGAAGTTGGGACAAGAGAGAGAGAGACTACTGCTGTCGGGAGATCATCTTACTGTTATGGGTTTTACTTTTGGTGCTGATTCTATCTCTGAGGAAGTTGTGGGGTTTTCTCCTTTATGGTTTCCTTGAGGAAAAACTTAGTGTTCATTGTCTCTTGTTTTTGATTGATGTGCTTGTTATTCTCTCATATAAGATCCTAAGATCATATTATTGAAATAGATAAAAATCCAACAAATTGGACCGTTGCTTGTCTTTCTCCGGTTCTAAGGCTTTTTGTTGTCGCCTTTCACACACCTGGGGGGGAACGTGGCAGAAATCTTCAAGCCACTCGGTGTGTCCTTGGGGGCAAGTCTCGAGTCAAGGCTGTCACCTTGTTCTTGATCTTCCGTTTAGACAAACTCCTAATGAAGCCAAGGGGGTAGACCCTAAAAGATTTATTAAGGATGATTAGGCTTTAGTGGTGATGGATTTGGATGAGTAAGTTTTTTAGGAGATTTTAATCAATAATGGAAAACAAGAGATTTGAAAGATAAACTAATTACAACAACATAAATAACACAACGAATTATAAAATTACTCAACTCATAAGTCATGCAGATAGAAATAATAAAGATCAGTGCCAAATTAAAAAATGGAGCTGTAAAAATGTGCGTGTTGAAAGATGCTAAAGTAGATGTTTTGCAATTGTCTCTTGGTAAGTTTTAAGTTAATATGGAGATGAGTTGATTACTTAGGGGGAAGGGAACCTCCAAATATACCTGAAGGTACGAGGAGTATGTCCAAAACCTTAATCCAATGCGACTCCCCGCAAGGAATATGTGGGCTGGTTGGAGTCTTTGAGACGTGCTCAACACTACACCAACAGGGGTGTAGTCTAACGGTGTCTTGAGGTCACTACCCAGTTGTTCATGCTTCCTTTGTGGATTTTGCCACCGCAACGAATCAAATCGAGGCGTTGGTTTTTGCCTGGGGAGGTTAATTGAAATGTGAAAACTAATTAAGCTAGTCACCCATGTTGCTTTTGATGCAACCAACTGTTCAGTCAAACTGCAACGGTGCAGAGCATAGACAATGGAGCCTAAGTAAATTTTAAGGATTTTATGACTAGTTTTGGTTTTAAGAAAGGAAATTTTTGACCTCCAAGAGTCTCTTTCGGTTGAAGTAAACCTCAATTGGGAAAACAAGGAGGGATAAATTTTATTATGTAAAGTGAAATAAACTGAAATTCAAGAATTGAAGGACAACTTATCTAATTAGATCTACCATGCATCTCTTTTCCCTTTCAGGTCAATCAGGAAGTCGTCAGGTAAGCATTATTATTACTTTGAATATGGAATGATATAATCAGGTTTGCAACATTTAACAAAGTATACTATCCTGCATAAAGAACTAAACTAAAGTAAAAAAGCAAGAAAAAGTAAAAAAATAAAAAAAGGGACAAAGACGTGGATCCCCCTTGGGGGGATGGGGAGTGGGCTCGAAAGAGCCTGCTCGAGATCTTTTTTATTTATCACGGTTACAACTTTTAGTAGACGTGCTCTTTGGTCCTTGTTATCTAGGATCCAAAGGCTTACAACAAAAGAGAAACGAATACCCTGCTGTAGGGGGAACTTTTGGGAAGCTCTGGATGGCCAAAAAATGCATTTTGGGGCAAAGTTTCCTTCTCCTTTTTGATGGACCTGCTAAAAACCAGCAAGCAAATGTCAGTGAAAAGTGCCCAAAAACATTTTAAAAGTGTCTTTGGATAACCTCAAAAAATTACCGAAAAATATACTAAGTCAAACTTATTGAAAAATACAGTAAACCTTTTGGGCAGCCAATACAATGTGCACTTAGATGCTAGATTTATCTTTTTAAACTTTGAAAGAAGACTACCTTTAAACAAGCTAAGTATTTCTTTGTAATGCTTGCAAAAAAAGGTGATTTAAGCTAGATCTCTTTTAAATGGAAATTTGCATGCAAAAAACTGAGATCTAAGCTAACATTATCTTACTAATTAAATCTATGAAACATTTTACTTTGCAAAATAGATTTAAGCAATAAGATGATAAACGGTAACCAATTTGAGAAAATTTAAATTTTGAGGAGGAAGAGGAGAGAGAGTGCTTGTTGCTAGAAAGATCTGCAGAGGAAACTTGTTAGTGGAGCACAAAGGGAGACAATCTTTGCAATTTCGTTGGAAATTTAGTGGAATCAAACTAGATCCACAACTCTTCCAATCACGGCAACCTGAAAGCTAGGAGAACAATCTTGCAGACAACCCCATTAGATATGAGGATACATATGCAAAAAAGATAACATAACATGAGAAATAATCTTATTTAACATGTAAATATTAATCCATTCAGCATATATAACAAAATAGAAGTAAGTAACCTTACTTACAATGATCTATTCCTATGATTCAAAGAATCGTTCAGGCAGACGGAAGTTGAAAGCAAAAAATTGAAAAAATAGCAGTTCACCTCAAAAGCAGCAAGATAATGGTACTCCACACATGAAAGCACTCCACAATTTAGCCTCCAAAGCTTCTCTGTATTCCAACAATAAATGATCAATGCAATATTACAACAATAGCAAGCCTTTCTCCCATAATTCTAACTAGCTGGAATGAGAGAAAGCAACTTTATTTTATAGCCAAACTGGCCAAGAGGGGCGCATGCCTGACTGAGAGAGAGAGTCTGAGTTGAGGTGAGATGATCTGAGGTGATTTGAGCTTTAATTGAGTTTGAACAATGAAACTGAAGACCTGACTGCCACCTCTCTCAGTAAACAAATCAACCCACTCAACAGGTGCCAAATCACCCACATGTGAGAGTTGGAGAGAGGGGAGCATCCTCTAACTTTGCGTGAGCTCTTTGGCTCACTCACCAACTGGAAACACTTGTCTTTAACCTCAGTCTAACTTGCCTTCAATGTAGAGAGCCGATGAAACTTATTTCATTCAATTCAGAGCATTTTCCATTGATTTAGGAAAATGAGAATATTCTCCATTTATTAATGAATAAATTTGTTTTTTTGGAGATTTTTGACTTAAGAGCTAAATTTATCACTTAAAACTTAGGAAAAGTGGGTTTTTGGGTGAAACGGGTGCTCTTAGTTAGAAAATGAGCACCCCCATGGCAAAATCCGATCCCTAACCACACTTTTATTACATTTACAATTTTTCCATTTAGATTATTAAAAAAATAGCTTAAGTTTATGAAAAAAATTATTTTTACCAAAACTTAAAAATAAACCTAGAGGGACCTAGCACATGTCCATATGACTCAATATTAATGCCTAGCATGTTTATAAACATTGACACATAGACTCTAATAACCTCCTAGGCTTAAATACCAAGACAACCACCCTAACTTTGGAGGCATGAGTGAAAAACTCAGAAATTATTAGTTGTTTATTCAACAACAAATAATCTCTAAGGAAAAAAACACTCTGGGCTAGTCGGATTGATATATAATTCTAGGAGATCGAGTCTTTTACATAGACCACCATGCTAGAACATTTATTACAACTCCCCCAAGGGGGTATGAACATGTGGTACGCGAAAATTTAAAAAATTCTCCCAAAAGAAGCCTGAATGACTTTTGAACTTTGAAGAATGAACAATGATGTTTGTTCGTCTCATCCGACTCACTTGATACCACCAACTAAGTATGACTTAGTAGGTAATGCTTTCATTTTGGAGTTAGGGATTAATTCCTTACGTTGATGAAATCCAGATGTTTCTTATAATTCTCGCTAGAGGAAGCAACTTTGAGATACATATTATATACTATGTTTCTTGACCCTTAAGCCATTGAGACATCATCCTCGGGTGGTATTCCTTCTATCTCAAAGGTGACTTGAAGGGCTCTCCAGTCCTGTGGTTGCCATATGCCCATAGGTTTATGAGCCAAAGACTCCAATGTGGTAATCACAAAATTTCCCTATTTTGGCATTGTATTTGGGAAACAACCTTGCTTGTGCCCAGGCTTCAAGTGTGTCAATTGTGGTGACTGCCCCTTAGCTTTTTCCTCTTCTCTTTTCTTTCGTCAATCTTTCCAATGGATCACGGGTCTCGATGGGCTAAATTACTTTAGCCTGTGAGACCTGGTGCCCTGTTTCTTGCGAAGAGCTTAGTGTAGGCACATTGGTCACCCCTTAAGAAGCCACAACAAATAAAATATCAAACAATCAATGGGAGAGGGAGAGGGTAGAGTATGAGGAGAGGTAAGCTCCCCTAGCTGAGCATTGCTGGGCTCAAGGACTTCTTGCTTTGCACTTTTTGAAAGGTTTAGGACCTCCCGTCCTACATCTTTTGTTGAATCATAGATGGGGGATTCCACTCTAGCTCTCTTTTGCTCTTGCTCTTCCTGAATGTGTTATTTCTCAGCCTTCCTATTTTGAACCTGTTTTAGTAGATTGAGGATATTACCTAGAACATCAACACCTCTAGCAGTTTTTGATAATCAGTTACTTTGTGCTTGTATGTTGCTACCTCCTCCCCCTCATGGGTCATTTTACCAAAATTTCTTCTCTTTCCTTTGTTTGTTTACCTATTGTGGATTTTTCCTTACTAGTTGTAAGAAATGATGCTCCATGGTGGAAACTAGGGGAAAAACCTTCCTACACCTGAGAGCTATTAGAGGAGGTTGGAGATGGGGGAGGCACGCCTTGAACTATTGGCCCAAACCATTGAAAAATGTGGGCAGGAGGGATAAAGGTTGAGACCATGTTGGTCTTTTTGATCTAGGGTGTGCTTGGATTTGCTCGCAATCCTAGCCCCTGGTCTTGATTGACTCCTCGATGCCCTGGCATTCTTTTCGTAGCCCTCCCTTCTCTTGAAAACTCCATAGATTGCATCATGGGGATAGCCTTTGGATAGGGCAAGGACTCTCGTGATTGGAAGACAACAAGCTCTTCAAGAGGTATATGGGTTCCCTGTTCAAATCTTTCTACCAACTGCATTGGTAGAGTCTCCCCTGTTTCCTCTCTCATTTTACCCATATCTTCATCTTCATCATCAATATTGGTACCATCATAAAATTTTGTTGTATTACTCATCTCGGGGAATGTCCTGATAAGGTGCTTCTTCTATCCCCAAGTATAACCTCAACCTTTACAAGGCTCCTCTTTTATGCCCGTTGAATTTGTCCTCGTGTACCGTAACTTACCTATGCTTTAAGGGAGCTTTGAATTTCATATCATCCCTAGTCACTATGGGTCTTGGAGGCCTATAGAAAGTGTAGTAGGTTGGAACCTCGGGTTGTTTGGGATGGGGAGTTGAGAATACTTGAGCCATAGCCTTTGAGGGATCATCTTTAGCCTTTAGAAGGGGCTCCACCTCCTCATATGCGTCCTTATTAGCTAGCCCTCTCAATTTTAGGCATGGACTCATTATCCTAGATGTTTGGCTACTTTCTCCCCTTAGCACCCATTGGAAAGTGTGGGTCATACTTCCAAGGTTGGTCTAATGGGAGGTCAAGTTGTTTGAGGGGGGGTTGTATGACTTTTCTTGGGTCATAATTTCACCCCTTGATGCCTTTCTTGTTTACAACATACCCTCCCATGGCCATAGGAAAACTCAACCCACCCTTGTTCTTGGCTTTTAGGAAATGGATGTTATTGAGTCGAGAGGCTCTCTACAGCCCAGTATGGTGGAGATCTTGTAACGTTACGTAACATTATTTTTGTTAATAAAAAAATAGATTTTTTAATTATAAAACAAAATAAATGTCAGCCAGAAAAAAAACCTAATATGGGGGAGATGTTGTAATCTTCCTACCTAACAAAACAATAAAAAAGTAAAAAAAAACAAAACAATAAAAAAGTAAAAATTTAATTATCCCAAAACAAATTGGTTTTGGTTCCATTCTATCCTGCTTCTTTTTCGAGCGTGTTTCACAGATGAGACCCCAGGTGGTCTTTACAGAGTTGAGGGCACGAGACTCTCGCGTGCAGAGGTGGGTCTGGATTATGGCCTGTACTGGAGCGGGTAGAGGGAAGGTAAAGTTCGGTGACCCGTTCTTTCGATGGTTGAGAGATCGACTCCTCATGGTGGAGGATTATGCATATGCGGTCACTAACTTCAGTGGTTACCCTGACCTACCGCTCCCACCTGGTGGACAGTGGGGTGATATCGGTAAGAAACAACATACCCTAAAATGGAAAAAGTGTTTTTATGTTTTGATGTTTTATATTTTTTATGTTTAGTAATGAGACTTGAATGTTTTCATGCAGACGTCGGAGTAGCACGACTTGGGGAAGCTTCTCCATTGGATAGTTGAGTCGTAGCCTATTTTGTACCGCAAGGTGATGATGTGACAGGGGTGTTAGAGGAGAACCTAGAGAGGTTGACTCTAGAGATCCGAGATGCCTCGATCGATGACCTCCCATTGAGGTATTAGATGCCTACAACAGGAGTACCGGGTCGCTTTAGCAGACTGCTACGTAGAGTAGCTCGGTTAGTGATGTGTTACCACAAGCATCACTATATGATGAGTGCATGATGTATTCACTGAAAGCTGATAGATAGCTTCAGGACTTTTGTATGATGATTTTTTACCTGAAAGCCTACGCGCTTCAGATGAGGTCTCGTGACCTATTTTTTGTAAAACATGTTCATATATATATATATAGACTTCTACTTGGTGTTTATATGTCTCAAATGGTGAATGTATTTTACATGAGTTTTATGTGTCTTTAATAGTTTATTTACAATGAACCATGTTTGATTTTCATGTCATGAATGGGCAATATGCCAGTCTAGGATGTAATTAGCCAATGAGTTGGCAACTGCATTATGTTCCCTAGGGATATGCCTATAGGTGATAGTTTCAAATGACCTTTCTAATAAATGTACCCTTCGGAAGAGACGGAGAAGTACAGGATTTCTAATGGTGTAGACATGGTTTAAATGACAAACCACAAGTTGTGAGTCCATCAAGACTACCAAGTTGCGAACATCTTGGGAGGTAGCTTCAGTCAGAAGACCTATGACTGCTCGATACTCGACGATATTGTTGGTAGTGGGACCAGTACAAACTGCTCCCGAACTGACCAAATCATAAGCTGGGGAATAGAGAACCCAAGCAGCTGAGGCAAGATTCAAGGTGTGGTGGCAAGCACCATCAGCGAAGCCATAGAAGGCCACTGCTTTGCGCGACCAAAACATGGTATAAACAGATATAAACACTAAACTCAAAACCATATTGAAAATACTTAAGCACACTGAAAGTCAAGTAATATACATATATACAAGATACTATCTAAGAGAGATCTAGGCATAGTACCTCTTTAGGTACAACCCATTGCGAGGTTGTCCTGAGGGGATTCCATCATAGTCCATGAGCTCGTAGGCCCCTTTCTCTAAAACTATGGAAATAACGAAAGGACCGTACCACATGGATTCTAACTTTCCTTTCCCTAGTTTGTCATATCTGTGATCATAAGTCAAAACTAGGTCGCCCTCGTTAAAGGCACGAGGTTGGATAGACTTGTCATACTGCACCTTGACGCGTTTCTTGTGTGCCTCATTAGCCAAGGCAGCATCTCTTCTATTTTCGTCAAGGTTATTTAAGTATAGAAATATCTCTTCCTCTGCGGAAGTGTCTGGGAGAAGTTCGATGAAAAGTTTCAAGGATGGAATTTGACATTGAATTGGTAAGATAGCTTCGAGTCCATAGACAAGCTAGAAAGGTGTGAAACTAGTAGTTGTTTTCACCGAAGTCCTGTAAGCCCAAAGAGTGGAGAAAAGAATATGGTGCTGGTTGGATTTATGATCTCCAACCATCCGACGAAGCATCATTTTCAAAACTTTGTTAATGGCCTCGACCTGACCATTAGCTTGCATATAATAGGGCGTATGGTTTTCATGGTGAAATCCTAGCTTGGCACTTAGTTCCTCCATCATTTGATTACGGAAATGTGATCCGTGATCAGTAACTATGGGTTGCGGGACTCTGAATCTAGCTATCACATGATTGAACAAGAAAAGAGCGGCAGTATTACCGTCCTCTGCATATGTAGGCATGGCCTCAGCCCACTTTGTAAAATAGTCAACGGCTACGATGATGTAACCATGCCCCCCGGCTGAGGTAGGCTTACAATGCATATAATCGATCCCCCATTTGGCGAAAGAGCCAACGGAAATGACGAGGTGTAACGGAGCAGGATGAGTGCGCTTTTTCGGATAAAAATGTTGACAGGGTGGGCATTTCTTAACAGCCTCGTGACAATCTTTAAAGACTGAAGGCCAGAAATAGCCAGCGCAAAGGATTTTCTAGGCTGTAGCCATCCCAGATAAATGATCACCACATGCTCCAGAGTGGCAATCATTCAACACTTGTTCAACTTCCTCGTGGGTAAGGCATCACCAAAGAACGAAATCGATACCACGTCGATACAAAGTGTCATTCAAGATGAGGTAGTATTTTGCGTGGTGACGGATATGGCGACGATCGTCATGGGATAGAGTTGGCTGAAATATTTGTGTCTGGAGATAAATGAGCAAATCTCCATACCATGGGTCAGTAGTGCTTATCAGGAACATGAATTCATCCGAAAACAAATCACTGGGCTCAGATTCCGTCGAAGCATAGGGAAGATCACACATGAGCTCGGAAAAGACCAAGGATTTCTTTGATGTGGATTTGGCAAATTCCAGATAAAACTCTTGTAGTATGACTATCCATTGGGAGTACTTGCCCCTGAGCACCTGACGAGTCAGGATGTAGTACATAGGGTTCTGGTTTGCCAATACGGTGGTTGTGTGGAGAAAAATGTAGTGACGAAATTTTTGAACAGCAATGACCGTGGCCAATGCTAATTTCTCCACGCGTGAATATTGAGTTTTTGAATCCATGAAATTCTTACTAGCATAGTAAATCACGTGCTCCTGACCGTTGGGATTCTCCTGCACAAAAACCATGGCGATGGTAGTAGTGGAGGAAGCAATGAATAGGAGAAAATCCTTTGAATAATCTGGGGGGTGTATCACGGGTGAATGAGTCAGAGCGTGTTTGAGATTATCAAAGGCTCGTTGGGCTTGGTCATCCCAAAAGAACGGAGTGTCCTTCTTAAGGAGACACATATAACCATGTGTTTTCTCTGCAAAATTGCACACGAAACGACGAAGGAAGTTTGCCTTCCCTTGCAAACTTTCAAGTTTGAGAAAGTTGGTTGGGGCTAGTAGAGCTAAAATAGCGGCAATTTTCAATGGCTCTATCCGAATGCCATCCTTAGAAACCACAAAACCTAACAGGCGCCCCGTCTTAATGCAAAAAACACATTTATGAGGATTGAGCCGTATGTTATAATGACGACATCTCAGGAAAATCTCTCTAAGATGACCAGGGTGGTCCTCCCGTCGCTGTGAATGAGCTAGGAGGTCGTCAAGGTACGGTTCAACAATATGTTTTATTTTGTGAAACGCATAGGACATAGCATGCTGGAAAGTGGCTCCAACGTTTTTCAGGCCAAATGGTAACTTCCTGTATGCAAAGGTTCCCCATGGGCAAATGAATTTGGTCTTGTGCTGATCAGTTGGTAAAATCTCAATCTGATTATAACCCAAAAAGCCATCCATAAATGAGAAGATGACACTTTCGACACAGTTGTCGATAATCTGGTCGATATTCAGAGTGGGAAAGTTGTCGTTGGGACAAGCTTTGTTCAAATCTCTGAAATCGATACAGACTCTAATGGTGCCTTACTTTTTATTGACAGGGACGACGCTCGATACCCATTCCGTCAGGGGTACGGGATAAATAAACCCTGCTTTGAGAAGTGTCTCTATCTTAGCTTTGATAGCTGCGGCTTTCCGTGGATGGACTTGTCTTAGTTTTTGCCTGACAAGTTTAGCAGTGGGATAGGTTTTTATTTCATTGACCACAATGGATGGGTCTTTCCCCGACATTTCTTCATAAGATCAGGCAAAAATATCATGGAATTCCTTGAAAAGTGCTCTGTATGCTTCAGATTCTTCTGTCGAGCAGTTCTGCCCAACATGAACATGCTCAAGGATACCAGGCTTAGCTGATATGTCAACTAGATTTGTTTGAGTAATGTTGCAGAGGATTCCTTTAGAATCTGTGTCTTGCAACAATATAGGAGTTTTAGGTGTGTTGACAATATTAGTGGAAAAAAGTGTTGCAAAATCATGGTCTATTGAACTGGTGTTGGGGAGGAATGAGGATCTATGATGATGATCCTCCCATATAGGCTCATTTGTACTCATGATCTCCATAATGGACTCATCGAAAGGAAAAGTCTCAGAGAGATAATCCAGAATAGGAAGAGAGGGTTCTAACCAGTAGGGCAGGTGATAAGGGTCCAAAGCCATCAGATGAAGCTCAACAGTGTGGTCATCGGAAAGGGTTTGAATAACGTTGTACATTTCTTCATGCGGACTCAACGAGGTGGAATCAACAACTTGTTTTTCCTTTGGATCATAATCAAACGATGAAATCATATTTACTGTCGCTGTGTCTATGTTAGGATGAGTGGACGAAAAAATCCCCATAAGAGATGAATCCTTCAACATGCCTACCCCAATCGACTGTTAAGGAGGGAACTGGCCTAACATAGGGATGTTATTAGCCGTAAAGGTGGTAACATCCGACATACAGAAATCGAGTGGGTCAATGGTGACAATTCTCCCTAGATGCAGAAATTGGACAGTTCGAAGTACCGTCGAAGGGACAGTAGTCATGGCATAAAACCAATTTCTTCCTTGAAGGAGGTTGTAGTCTAACGGAGCATCTACTAATTCCACTTGAATAGAAACAGCTTTTCCCCCAAGCTCTACTAAAAGGGCTGGTATGAGACCATGGGGCTGGAAACCTCGTTCATCTAAGGCTTTCAGAGTCGTAGGTGATGTTACAAGCTCGAGAGAACCAATAGCTTCCCAACAAGACAGGGACAAAACTGAACTTGAAGCTCCTTCATCTAAGCATCAATGTAGAGAGCCGATGAAACTGATTTCATTCAATTCAGAGCATTTTCCATTGATTTAGGAAAATGATAATATTCTCCATTTATTAATGAATAAATTTGTTTTTTTGGAGATTTTTGACTTAAGAGCTAAATTTATCACTTAAAACTTAGGAAAAGTGGGTTTTTGGGTGAAACGGGTGCTCTTAGTTAGAAAATGAGCACCCCCATGGCAAAATCCGATCCCTAACCACACTTTTATTACATTTACAATTTTTCCAATTAGATTATTAAAAAAATAGCCTAAGTTTATGAGAAAAATTATTTTTACCAAAACTTAAAAATAAACCTAGAGGGACCTAGCACATGTCCATATGACTCAATATTAATGCCTAGCATGTTTATAAACATTGACACATAGACTCTAATAACCTCCTAGGCTTAAATACCAAGACAACCACCCTAACTTTGGAGGCATGAGTGAAAAACTCAGAAATTATTAGTTGTTTATTCAACAACAAATAATCTCTAATGAAAAAAACACTTTGGGCTAGTCGGATTGATATATAATTCTAGGAGATCGAGTTTTTTACATAGACCACCATGCTAGAACATTTTATTACAACTCCCCCAAGGGGGTATGAACATGTGGTACACGAAAATTTAAAAAATTCTCCCAAAAGAAGCCTGAATGACTTCTGAACTTTGAAGAATGAACAATGATGTTTGTTCATCTCATCCGACTCACTTGATACCACCAACTAAGTATGACTTAGTAGGTAATGCTTTCATTTTGGAGTTAGGAATTAATTCCTTACGTTGATGAAATCCAGATGTATCTTATAATTCTCGCTAGAGGAAGCAACTTTGAGATACATATTATATACTATGTTTCTTGACCCTTAAGCCATTGAGACATCATCCTCGGGTGGTATTCCTGCTATCTCAAAGGTGACTTGAAGGGCTCTCCAGTCCTGTGGTTGCCATATGCCCATAGGTTTATGAGCCAAAGACTCCAATGTGGTAATCACAAAATTTCCCTATTTTGGCATTGTATTTGGGAAACAACCTTGCTTGTGCCCAGGCTTCAAGTGTGTTAATTGTGGTGACTGCCCCTTAACTTTTTCCTCTTCTCTTTTCTTTCGTCAATATTTCCAATGGATCACGGGTCTCGATGGGCTAAATTACTTTAGCCTGTGAGACCTGGTGCCCTGTTTCTTGCGAAGAGCTTAGTGTAGGCACATTGGTCACCCCTTAAGAAGCCACAACAAATAAAATATCAAACAATCAATGGGAGAGGGAGAGGGTAGAGTATGAGGAGAGGTAAGCTCCCCTAGCTGAGCGTTGCTGGGCTCAAGGACTTCTTGCTTTGCACTTTTTGAAAGGTTTAGGACCTTCCGTTCTACATCTTTTGTTGAATCATAGATGGGGGATTCCACTCTAGCTCTCTTTTGCTCTTGCTCTTCCTGAATGTGTTATTTCTCAGCCTTCCTATTTTGAACCTGTTTTAGTAGATTGAGGATATTACCTAGAACATTAACACCTCTAGCAGTTTTTGATAATCAGTTACTTTTTGCTTGTATGTTGCTACCTCCTCCCCCTCATGGGTCATTTTACCAAAATTTCTTCTCTTTCCTTTGTTTGTTTACCTATTGTGGATTTTTCCTTACTAGTTGTAAGAAATGATGCTCCATGGTGGAAACTAGGGGGAAAACCTTCCTGCACCTGAGAGCTATTAGAGGAGGTTGGAGATGGGGGAGGCACGCCTTGAACTATTGGCCCAAACCATTGAAAAATGTGGGCAGGAGGGATAAAGGTTGAGACCATGTTGGTCTTTTTGATCTAGGGTGTGCTTGGATTTGCTCGCAATCCTAGCCCCTGGTCTTGATTGACTCCTCGATGCCCTGGCATTCTTTTCGTAGCCCTCCCTTCTCTTGAAAACTCCATAGATTGCATCATGGGGATAGCCTTTGGATAGGGCAAGGACTCTCGTGATTGGAAGACAACAAGCTCTTCAAGAGGTATATGGGTTCCCTGTTCAAATCTTTCTACCAACTGCATTGGTAGAGTCTCCCCTGTTTCCTCTCTCATTTTACCCATATCTTCATCTTCATCATCAATATTGGTACCGTCATAAAATTTTGTTGTATTCCTCATCTCGAGGAATGTCCTGATAAGGTGCTTCTTCTATCCCCAAGTATAACCTCAACCTTTACAAGGCTCCTCTTTTATGCCCGTTGAATTTGTCCTGGTGTACCGCAACTTACCTATGCTTTAAGGGAGCTTTGAATTTCATATCATCCCTAGTCACTATGGGTTTTGGAGGCCTATAGAAAGTGTAGTAGGTTGGAACCTCGGGTTGTTTGGGATGGGGAGTTGAGAATACTTGAGCCATAGCCTTTGAGGGATCATCTTTAGCCTTTAGAAGGGGCTCCACCTCCTCATATGCGTCCTTATTAGCTAGCCCTCTCAATTTTAGGCATGGACTCATTATCCTAGGTGTTTGGCTACTTTCTCCCCTTAGCACCCATTGGAAAGTGTGGGTCATACTTCCAAGGTTGGTCTAATGGGAGGTCAAGTTGTTTGAGGGGGGGTTGTATGACTTTTCTTGGGTCATAATTTCACCCCTTGATGCCTTTCTTGTTTACAACATACCCTCCCATGGCCATAGGAAAACTCAACCCACCGTTGTTCTTGGCTTTTAGGAAATGGATGTTATTGAGCTGAGAGGCTCTCTACAGCCCAGTATGGGGGAGATCTTGTAACGTTAGGTAACGTTATTTTTATTAATAAAAAAATAGATTTTTTAATTATAAAACAAAATAAATGTCAGCCAGAAAACAACCTAATATGGGGGAGATGTTGTAATCTTCCTACCTAACAAAACAATAAAAAAGTAAAAAATAACAAAACAATAAAAAAGTAAAAATTTAATTATCCCCAAAAAAATGTGGATCATAAAAAAAACACAATATGGGGGAGATGTTGTAATGTTCCTACTTAACAAAATAATAAAAAAATAAAAATTGAATTATTTGCAAAAGAATGTTGGCCTTTTAAACAACCCATGGTTTTATTGTATATGGTTTAGGAGGACCGGGCACATGGTTTTAAAACCATGTGCAAGGCCTCCTAAAAAAACCCATGGTTTTATTCTACATGGTTTAGGAGGGCCTTGCAAATGGTTTTAAGACCATGTGCAAGGCCTCCTAAACAACCCATGGTTTTAGGAGGGCCTTGCATATGGTTTTAAAACCATTTATGGGGAGATGTTGTAATGTTCGTTCCTAACAAAATAAAAAATAATATTAAATATTATATGTTGGCCATAAATAATATTAAATATTAATAATAAATATATTATATGTTGACCTTAAATAAAAAGATGTGTCTTTTTGTTTGAATCAAATCAATGATATATATAGGACACACCAAAGTTGATAGCTCATTGAGTGTAATACCTAAGAAGAGGTTTGCACCTAGAGAGATTTGATCCCTCTCGCCGCTTGATAGAGCCTAGGATTTGGATCTACGCTGGTCCACCTCAACCATTTCCTTGATGTATTCCAATACAAACACCCTAGGTCTAAGTAGTTTAAGCAATCTGTGGGAGGTTTACTTTGTCCCATATATCCTAATCATTGTGAAGTCAGACCGTCGGAACCAACTTCCTTTCTTGGTGACCTCTCCCAATTGCAAAAACGACCTGATCTAAATAAGCATTCTCTCAAGTTCTTTCCTTAAGATAGTGAAGAAGGCGGTGTACATGAATTTGGACACATATTGGAGGAAGGAAGCTCTAGGTTCCCCTTAGCCTAGGGTGGCCAATCAATACCTCAGTGGATATACCCCCTTGGGTTTTCTACAAATTTAGGGACTCAAAGTGATGCCCTTAATGGTAGATGAACATGTATACCATACCAGATAGGAAGGGTATCTGAAGGCTCCAGTCGTTGAGAATTCTATCAACTGTTGTCTCATGTCTACAACTATGGTCTCAACATACTTGAAATCAGGTATGTTAGGTGCATTGTAGGCATCCACAATGGCTACCATCCTCTCATTTATGTTTGCATTGGTCTCCCTTCCTAGAATTAGGGTGAACATAGAGAACCAATTCTAGGCACAACCTGTGGAATATAACCCCTCTCTTGGCTTGATTTAAGCTCATCCATCTCTTGTTTTGACCCTCACAGGAGGACAACTGTCCTCAAAGAAGTAACTAGTATTTGAAAGTGCAAAGGGCATTGGCAGAGAAAAGTATAGTTTGACCGTTTGTGGCAGTAATGAAGGAAGAGGTGGGGTGGTAACTACTAGCACAAAGCTCCATGAATTTTTGAAATGGAAAGGCATCTAGGACGAGGTTTTGCGTGAGGCCATATGCCCAGAGGCTAAGTCACACGGTTCGGGTTCGGCAAGGATTAGGTTCGGTTCAGGTTCAAATTTTCCAATGAGGTTCGGATGAGGTTTGACAATAGGTTTGACTATATATATATAAACTTTCTTCATATACTCCCCCTTAACTAATTTTCTACACCCCATCGCCCATAGGATTCAAAGCACTTAGGTCACTATTCATAATTTCGTCGTGTATACTTGTTGTTTATGACATTTCTGCTTATAGATTTGTACTTCTAAGAGTAGGTTTTTGTGGTTTAACAACGGATTTACATGCTTCCCACAGCAGTAGTTTGTTCTTAGGGGTAAATCTATGTTCTTACTTGTTGTTTGGTGTGTTCTTATGTAGACTACAGGTATGATATTTCAAATTACAGAGAGCATTTAATTTATAGACAACATAAATAAATAGATAGCATTTAATCTATAGACATCATAAATAAATCAAGAGCATTTAATTTATAGACAACATTATATTTATAGACAACATAAATAAATAGAGAGCATTTAATTCATAGACAGCATAAATAAATAGAGAGCATTTAATGCATAGACAACATAAATAAATAGAGAGCATTTAATTTATTGGTATTGTGTGTTTTTATTTTTTATTTTTTTATTTTTATTTGAATTTTTTTCAGTAAAAAAATTGAACCTCAATTTTTTTTTTCCTTTAGGTTCGGGTTCGGCTTTAGGTTCGACATTAGGTTCGGCTTTAGGTTCAGGTTCGGCTTCAGGTTCGACATTAGGTTCGTCTTTCAGGTTCAGCGAACTTGAATGAATTTCAAATTTTTTTTGAGGTTCGCCAAACCTCGAACTTCAAGGATTAGGTTCGGTGAACCCTGTGACTTAGCCCAAAGGGTATGGGCCTTCACCTTAGATGTGTACCTCCCATTGGAGGGGTGGCTATACAAGTGAGGTAATCAATGAAAGGAGTGATGTAGGACGAGGAAGCTTCACTTGTATTAGATCGAGCGCTTGTGGAGAGGGAAGATGAGCTTCGTAAAGTGGCCTTAGAAGCTTTTGACATAGTTACAAAAGATAAAAAGAGGTAGAGGATCGACTTTATACAGGAAAAACGAAGGAGCAATCATAGACAAACCTTTCAATATAAGGATACATAATCGACTAAGTTTTAAGCATAAAAGATTACTTACTTGGCAATTAATTGGTGAAATGGTGTCGTGGGAATGATAGTAGTGGACTAACAACTTGATTGCAATGCTTAGATGGCTCGAGAGGTCTTTTCAACTTGTAGGAGGCTTTAGAAGATTAGTTTGCATGGAGGCTTGGATGCATTGTAAAATGAATGTAGGATTGGCTCTAAGTACTTAAATGTAGGGAGATCTTCATCAATGGCCAAGGATCTAGGCATTAAGTGTTATTGAAGCTTGTTTATGGTGGTGTCGACTGTTTTTTCTCCATGTTGGAAGGACACATGGCGGCTTGTCAATAGTTATCTAAAGATGATGTGAATAGGTCCACCCTCAACTGCATGTCATTAGCAAGCAAAGTCCTTGAAATTTTGTCTAAATTGGAAAAGCGAAGTTGTTGAATCGTTCACCCTGTAGTTGAATCTTGCGAGTCAATCCCTATCGTCGATTTGGAGATGCGATTGCATCTGAGATGTTGGCGCGATCCTTCTTCGTGGTGTGGTTAGAGGAGATATTTTTGCATGAATGTTCTAGATCAATCGATTTGACAGTTCCCTGTGTTTTTCTTTGATCACAACCTTTTGCATGAATAGTCTCAAGATCCATAGATTCAACTTGCTCGACCAAATCTTAGTTGATCATGGCGAAGCCCTTTTTGTGATGACTCCATCAAGTCACTTTGCGTGAACTACCAGGATTGATCGATCTCATTGTGCTGATATGATCTCAGTCGTTTGCGGCAAGAGTCCTTGCATTATGCCTCGATTAAGTCCCTTTGCACAAACAACCCCAATCTAAAGATCTCATTTACTAGATGTAATTTGGACCATTCACGGCAAGGCCCTTTATGTTTTTTGTGATCAATTAATTTAGCGTGAAGGACCTTGCTTGACTAGTCTCACCATTGCAATGTGATCCTGGCCATTGTTGCTCTGAACATCCATATTTGTCTTGTCGTCATTTCTCTTTGCGCGATTAGATTGAGATCGTGGATCTCTTAGGGGATGACAATCTATACCATTCAATGACTGTGTATAAGTTGGAGTTAGTTTTCTATAGGATTGTTTTGTACAACAACATAATGGTCTTGGTCTAGGATGTTGTTGGGAATGTTATATTCTTTGCATGTAAATCAACAGTCGAAGTCGATAGTCTATTGGAATTGAAGTCGATAGATGGTGGAAGTTTGGTCGATTGGCCGATTAGAATTGAAGTCGACAAACAATGGCAATCTGATTGACTAGAATAGTCGATTGGTCGATGACCACGACTGGTCATCGAGAATTCGATGAGCATAGAGTAGGAAGGAATTCGACGAACACTTGGACGATGAGAAGCTCCACTTGCGATCGACCAAGGTTGTCTCAATTAAGACAACTATAACAAAATAATTGAAATTATTAGGAGCTTATGGATTGCCATTAATAGAGCAGTTCGGTGTGACTAATTTGGTTGTCATGAATTAGAGTATTGCATCTATAAATATGATGTAATGTGTAACGCTAAGTAACACTTATAAGAGAGCTTGTATGAGTTGAGATGTAAAGTGTGAATTCACGCTTGAGTTGTTGTGATCTAATAAATCGTTGTGGTAAACACTGGTTAAGAGTGTTGTTAATGGATGAGCGGTAAAGCTCACCGGTTTGCTTGTTTTTCCCTGTAAAGGGTTTTACAAGATAATTTTTTGTGTATTGTGTGACCATGTTTTGCCATTGTTAAATTGTTATATCTAAATGTTAGAATTATTATGCATAATCACTGGAATTGGTATTGAAATCCTTGACATGGTATTAGATATATATATGGTTTCAAGGGGATGGCTTTGTTGCTAAGGGTTTTTCAGTTTGATCCTGGATCTGGAGGATACCTAGTTTCAGTGGGAGTTTTAGAACATTGATTCTTGTAAGAATGGCCAATAGTTCATGAATAGAAGTTGAAAAGTTTAATGGACCAAATTTTGAGTTTTGTAAACTCAAAATGAAGTATCTCCTTGAAGATCAAGCGCAGTGGGTTGCTGTAAGCCCCATAACAACTCCGATAGGTATGTCACTGGAAGTTTGACAGAAACTCGACAAGAAAGCAAGAAGTAAACTTCGACTTTGTTTAGCAGATTTTGTAATGTTGAATGTCTCAAGAGAAGACATTGCAAAGAAACCGTGGGAAAAGTTGGGGAACTTGTACTAGTCGAAATCTTTGGTCAACAAGTTGTTTCTTTGGAAGAAGTTATATCTTCTGAGGATGAATGAGGGTGACTCAGTAACAGAGCACATGAATGCGTTCAATATTGTTGTCAGTTGTTGTCTATGGATATCAAAATCACAGAGGAGGAGAAATGTTTCAGTCTATTGTGTTCTTTGTCAGACTCATGGAATAGACTGGTCGTGGCTATTGGAAGCAATATTACCACATTGAAGATTGATGATGTGATTGCATCTTTACTGTAAGAATATATGAGGCCAAAGAACATGGAAGGATCGACCCATGATGCTCTAATGGTGAGAGGTTGATCGGTAGACAAAGGAAAAGGTAAAACCTTTGATAGAAAATCAAAGTCGAGGGGTAGATCTAAGACCAAATCTAAATCCCCTGGATCGACGACTTGAAAATGCTGGCAATGTGGTAAAGTCGGGCATTATAAGCGAGACTATAAGTCGGTGGGAGTCGAGAATAACAAATGATTTGAGGAACCGCAGTGATTGAATGTAAGCCTTCGATTAAGGAGAAAGGAGATGTGTATTTGGTCTCAACAAGTACACAATCTAATCAAGACTCTTGGTTGATTGACTCTGGGGCATCATATCATATGACACCACATAGAGAGTGGTTTTTTGAATATGAGAAATATGATGGCGATGATATTCTTCGAGGAGATGATTCATAAACCAAGATTGTCAAATGAGGTAAAGTTTGGCTAATACTAAAATATGGAAAGATAGGAACTCTTCCAAGGGTGTTGCATATCCCAGGTTTGGCTCGAAACCTGATTTTTGTCAGCAAGATGGGAAATGTAGATGTGCAATTTGTGTTTGAGAAAGATTCATGTAAAATGGTGCGAGGAGCGATAGTATTGATGAGAGGAGTTCAAACTGGAACATTGTACATGCTATTGGGAAGAAAGATAACAATGGATGTGTGAATACAAACTTTCCTGAATCCGACAACATATCTTCGTGTTTAGTTGACTTGACCATGTTGTAGCATCAATGGATGGGACATATTGGCGAGAAAGGTCTTTGTGCTATGCACAACAAAGGCATGGTTGAAGGTCTTCCTGATTGTTCTTTAGAAGTAGACTTTTGTGAACATGTATTTATGGTAAACATAGTCATTTAAGTTTTCCATTTGGGGCCACAAGGGTCAAGGAAATATTGAAGTTAATACATAGTGATGTGTTTGGACGAGTATTGGTCCCATCACTAGGGGGATCTTAGTATTACGTCTTTTTCATGGATGATTTCTGTAGAATAACATGGTTGTACTTTTTGAGGAAGAAACCTGAGGTTTTTGAAAGGTTCCAAGAGTCTAAAGTTATTGTAGAAAATCAGATTGACAGAAAGATCAATTTGTTGAGAATTGATATCGGAGGAAATTTTTGTAGTAAGGCGTTGAACCAGCTTTGCAAACAACACGATATAACTCAACAAAACACAACTCCATACACGCCTCAACATAACAGAGTTGCTGAAAGAATGAATAGAATGTTGGTGGAAAAAGCAAGGAGTATGCTTAGTGGTGTCGGTATCACACAAGAATTCTGGGTGGCGGGAGTCGACACGACATATTACTTGGTGAATAGGTCGTCGTCTAGGGCTCTGGTCGACAAGACTCCATTGACCATATGAGGCATGGGTTGGGGAAGGGCCCTCTCTTGCACATCTCAAAGTTTTTGGGTGTGATGCCTTTGTGCCTGTCCTAAAGGAGAAAAGAAGCAAACTCGAGAACAAGTTTGAGAAATGCATCTTCATCAAGTACAAAGATGGAGTGAAAGGGTATAAGCTGTCAAATCCGGTAACAGAGAAGGCAATTTAAACTTTATAGTAGAGATGTGATCTTCAAAGAAGTGGGAAGTACTTTTAGGATTGAAGAGGATAAAAGAGAAAATGAACCAGAAAAGCTAGAGTTCGAATGGAATGACTGTACTTCAACTTGTTTGTAGCTTGGGTGTCAATGGTGTCCGTTTCATATGAAGGGACCAATTAAATTTTGAGGATAAGGCTCATTAGTTTCTCCAAACGAAAAAGTTTGTTGTGAGCTAAAAGTCATAAAGGAAACCAACTCAATGAAGAAGATTGTTGTTTGGTTCAACGTGAAGAAACCTAAATCAAAAGAGAAGTTCGCAGAAGTTGAATTTTGCATTAATAATGGAGTGAAGCTGAAGATCAATTGATCTCTCAAGGATTAGAAATCGCCGCTATAGAATATTTTAGGTTACACTTGTGCATGTAAATGAATACAAATGTGGAGAAAAAATAAAATCTTGAATTTTATTAGCGTTGTTGGATCTACATCTCTTGCTCATACCATAAATCACCATACATAACATATTTATAACATCCCTAGTAGTTTATATGGTTCAACTACCTAAGCTCGAATCTTAGCACTAAATAGTAAATGCTACATTGGTTATATGTCACTAACATAATATGACTACATATACAAACATTTATTATTTCTAACCTAAATATTGTTAGTGTTACTACTCCAACATTCTTGCTTAATACGAAAAATGATATATTTTTCAGATGTTACCCCCACCCTTAATACACAATCTCAAAACTTTGGCAACTTGAATTTTTTTAAAAAGAAAAAATTATCTCAACAACTAAAAGATTACTTGAAATTTTGAGGATATCAAGATTGCATATGAGACCCTCGATGAGATTTAGTCCCTAGTTCTTAGTGGACTTGGTCCAAATATGTTTTATTGGTCCATGAAAAGTGAAGTGTTCTACAACTTGGGTAGGGGAGATCAACACTTTCTGCATGTGTGCATCCTCCATCTCCTAAAACATAAAGCCAATGTTAACTTAATTATAATGACATCAGAAAAAGTCAATGTATAATGTTTGTTACAAGAATAGATAAGCTATCATAGATCTATCTTAAACTTGTATCTGTTATGCTTTGAGATGGATAAAAACGTTGAGGTTTGTGCAAAGTCAATATATTATGCTTCTTACAACAATAAAAAAATTAGCATAAATCAATCTTAAACTTCGATCTGTTATGCATTCAGAGGGATAAAAACATTGAGGCTTGTGCCTTAATTTTTTCTATTCTCTTGGCACTTAATAGATAGGGGGTTGAGATGGACCAATGCTAGTGTTCTATCTTATTCCTTTTGTACTTCATATTTATAATTTTGTAGTTCACCAACCTTAGCGTAAATATTTAAATTTCATAAGTGAATTTGTCAAAGATGATTGCTCTCCACCAATTTTGTAGTTCTCTAAATACCTAATAAAGTATAGAGAGCACATATATGCACAATTCTGACAATCTCCTTTGTGTGTTTTCTTTCGCTTGTTTGTTTTCTTGTATGAGTATTTTGCATTGCTGCTAGCTTTGCTCAAGCCACAATGCTCGCTGGTCCTTTAAGTAACATAGTTACATGTCTTGTCTTCATCAAAGCATCAACTGCTTCTGTAGAGCTCGTCATTACAATTCTTCATCAAATTGCCATCACCTTCACACATATTCATGTTGAAGTTAGAATTCTCTTGAATTCCTCTAGACAGTCGTTCAACACCATTAGATTGCCATCAACATCATGTATCCTAACGTTGAAGGGTAGAATCATACTGAGATCCCCTAGAGGATCATCCATAATGAGCATGCCCTATGTTTGGAGGCTGCGTTAGTCTATATTCAACCATAATCATAATCCATACAGTCAACAGTCTATATTCAGCTGTAATCATCTTCTCTACAGCAACAATATCATTTTCAAAATTAAAAATTTCAGAACGGAAATGTATCTTCTAATGCTACAAGGATATTCTCCATCCATGCCCAAAAGTGTCAGCTGTTTGGGAACGCCATTGGAGATTCTTCATCAGACTCTATATATCTGCTATTGTTCTCATGTTCTTGGTGATTTTTTGCCAGATGCTGGGCGTTTGTTGTAAAACTGGAAATATGTGAGATCTGGACAAATCCTGCTGTGTAATTTACACAGATTCTGAGCAAGTTTTGTGATACTGTGCTAGGAGTAAGGCATAGTGATCATTTCATATTTATAATTGTGACCAATATTTGCAAGATGCATTATTTAATTTTTTTTTCAGGTCTTTGATTCAACCTTCATTAATGTCTCCATTACTGAAACTCAATCTTTACAAGAAGAAATATAAAAATGGAACATGCCAATTACCTCACTTTTGGTATGTAAACTAATGGGGCCTTCTCTCACATTAAGAGCACATTTTCAACATCCTGAGATTACAACCACGGTGGGAAACAAATACCTTGAGCTTCCAGTGAGAGGGTTTTTGTGAGTTTTCACCCTTTTCTTGGTTTTACACAACTTATCTAGATTTCCTCAGAATATCCTACTGGCCTTGCTGACACACTGCTATTTACTTCTAAACATGTCCTGCCCATGTGACGGTTCACATTACATCTCAATCTATTGATGTGGTGACTTAATTAAACCACAAGGTGTTTATATGTGATCTTTGGTATGCAATGTTTTATCTTCACGCAAAGTTTTTATATGTGACATTTTGCCTGAAACAGACCCCCTTTTCAGTCACTTTTCAATTCTGATGTTTCTCCCTCTAGTTTGAGCTAAGTCTACAATGTCTGTATTTGGCCTGCAACAAAAATCATCTGTCTTTTTCTTGCAACAGAAGTGTCATTTGATGTTAGTTTGTTCAGGGTTCACTACACAAATGATTTTTTCTGGTCTGCCCTTGCTGCTACAAATCTAGGCATGTCTGCATTGGTAAACGATTTCTTCTGGTCTGGTTAAACAATTCACTTTGATCTTCTAGTCTGGTTCAATAATTTCAGTGTGGGCATAGCTTCTTCTGATCAACACCTGTTAAAATTTCGTCTCATGACAGTGGATCTGCATTCATAGAATTTAAATCCTACAACTAAATCTGAAAACCACTGAAACACTTAGTTTGCATAAAACCAAAACACTGTATGGAACCTTCAAGATTTAGATACTGCATATCAAGAGGTTAGATCAAACCAGCAGTAAACAGATGATAGATCTATGAAAAGAGATCTCTGAAAAATCAGATCAGCATACTAAATATGCAACAGCAATCGCATATCTTTCTATTACTATAAAAAAGAGATTACACAGCGTCTCACAAGTTCACACTACAAAGCAATATAACTAGAACACACTAGCTATCACATCAACATGTATCACAATACCTTTTTCAGTAATGCACCATCCTTCCCTTTTATAGAAGAGGAAGGGGGAGTTAAAAATGAAGGCTGAAACCCTAGCATCTAGAATGGAGTGCTCCACGTTGAAAAGGTCAAACTTTAACCCTAAGAGAATGCACCTCACATGAAGAATAACCACTAGCAATGAAGATCTTTATGTGTAAGAGAACTCTTCCCTAAATAGTGTGACCTTCATGGGCTAAGAATAGATAGATACATGTTGATTTGTGCCAAAAGTATGCTTCTCCATGTAACTACTAAGTAGTGAGCCCCACAAATGCCAAGAATATGTAGGCTTATGTTAACTTGTGCCAAACACTCTTTTCTATGTAACTACTTAAGTGATGTGCCCTGTTGACCTTTCAACTTGCACTTTTAAAATCTTCCAGGTACAAGAGAAAATGAAAGAAAAAGACAATCCAAGGACACCACTGTCACCTCGATGGTTGTCCTCCACTCTTTGGGTCTGTGTTTTTCTAACCAAGGGGGAAAACCTTAGAAGAATACCATAAATCTGTCCTTTAAATGCAGATCTACTAATCAAATTTATGGAATGTAATGCTTTTTGGATTTTTAGTAGTTAATATGGTGCTTTCCGGGAAGATTAGTGCCTTGTCTGTTTCAAGGCAATGGGTGGTGCTTTAAAACTTATGAAGGACGCGATAAACCCCTTAGAAGTGGATTTTTTGGTCATAACAGATCTGCTATATTAATAATAGTCAAGTGAAACATACTTACGAAGTATAAGAAAATGTATCAACTTATTACATCTAGATATCTGTCAAAGATGAAATCTGAGTGAAGAAACAACGATATATATATAATGTGTTCCACATGTCCTATTTCTAGGGTCAATGTCTCCTGTGTTGGATACTCGTATCCACTTTTCCTCTATGTCCCATGTCCTTGTGTCATGTGACTTAGCCTTGCAGCCAAAAAAACCATGTATACCCAATTTCTTTCTCCTCCCAGAATCTCCTTGCAAACAAAATGAGCCCTCTATTTATAGTCTTTTCATTGAACCCTAGAGTGATTAATCATTAATGTTAGTTTTTCTAAGTTATTTTACTTAGGATCTTTATCTGAAAGAATAACAAGCACAACAATACATCAAAGATACACAAGATACACAAGACACAAAGATTTTCATCGGGGAAACCATAAAGGAGAAAACCCTGCAAACTTCCTAAGAATAGTTCCGTCACAAACACAAGATGACAAGATATAATAACCCAAGAACAATGTGTCTGCAGCAGCTCTATGTCCCTCCTCTTCCTCTCTCTCCTAAAGCGCACATGAGAGAGCAAGTGAAGTGTGTGACAAATGAGGAGGGCACCTCCCTATTTATATTCTTCCGTTGAGTTGTTAAATCAACCACTAGGTCGGCCAAGTTACTTGTGGGGCCGACCTACCTAATAATACACATAAATATATTTTCTTTATTTAACCTGGGGACTATTGCCTCGACTTACAACAGAGGGTTTACCTCAGTGACCATACACAATGATGACATCCCGAAAGGAGGAATACACATCTCCGATGGGGGTACAACAATATACAATAGTAATATACATCAGAATATCTTCCAAAGTTACAATTACAACAACACTCCCTCTTAACCAGGAAGGTATTCTCTCGCCACAGTCATCAACACATCTAGTCTTCGTCATTGAGTCTTCATCGTCGCTGCTGCCATTGTCCTCGTCTTGTCCAATTTGTTGCATCTATCCGTCATAGGAAGTTTCTACAGAGCCAAGCCTTTTTCATGCTAGATGTAGGCCTAGACCTCATCTAGGTCTTCATCATATCCACGAGTAAGCCATCGCGTAGGTGTAGACCAGGACCTTTCTTTACAGTACCGCTACAATAGCCTGTGTCTCCTATCGTCTTTTCGTCGTATCATATCATCGTGTAGGTACAACCCAGGACCTTTACATTGCCATTGCAATAACCTGCGTTTCCTACCGTCATCTCGTCGTCATCGCGTAGGTACAGTCTAGGACCTTCTTTACATTGCCACGGCAATAACCTGCGTTTCCTACCTTTATCAAGATCATCTCTTTTGTCCTACACAAAACAAAACAAAACACACAGATCACAACCCAGATGCAGACCACCTTCGTTCTATCAACATAGGAACATGTCAAGATGTCACCAAGACAATCTTGCATCTACCACTATGTGAGAACCTTCTAGGAGCACACTCAATGCATTACGTCTCTCCACGGTCAACCTGCATTCTACCAGTAAAGGAGAACCGCTTAGGTGCACCTCACGTGCTTCGTTCCCATGATTGCCAAAGTGACTTGAATTCACAGAGGTATAAGATTAAGACCTCAAACTAGCAACTGGAGACATGTGGCCTTAAATTTTCCCACAAGACACCCTTTCCATAAAATCAAAACATAAGAAACAAGACATAACGAGTTAAAACACAATTGTATCTCTAGATGTCTAATACAACTGCAATGTACCTATTTCGATTTTTTGCATTATTATCTGAAAATGAAATGATTTCTCTGTGATTTTCAGCTCCGAGAATATATAGATGACACGGAAGACTACATCAATATTCAGGTATGACTATAAAGTCTTTTTGGTGACAATTTTTTGTAGATATTAATGAACATATCTTGTTATATATGTATGTAGTTCATATAAAAGGATTGTTTGTGACCATTTCTTTCTAAATCTGTTGTGGCAGCTTGACAACCATCGTAATCAACTTATTCAGGTAGCATTCTGTTCCCAAGCTCTTGATGTATAAAGTATTTACTACACTCACTTATCAGCAAAAATAGAGGGTCGAAAGGGATCTCTCCATGATCCATTTTGTCATTTTCCTCGTTATAGTTTCTTTTCTTTTCTAAATTCTTTCTTAAATGACATGGGCATGCCTGATTGCAAGCTATAACGTGTTTCCCTTCATTTGACTTGCATTTCGGTTCTTTCATAAGTTTTGCATATTTTTCTTGTGCTCTTCTTTGAGATATCATATGTTCCTTTTACAACTGAATTTGTATAAGTTGCTTTGTGCTTTACCATTTGTTAATATGTATGCATCTTTTAGGTACCCTTGGGTAATAATACTTCTTCCATTGCTGGAAAATTTGATGTGCATATATGCCAGATGAGCAATTTTATGTAGTTCATCTACTTGATTGAAATGGCTTCAATGCCTTCTTGTTTTTTATCTTTTCTAATATATCTACTCTGATTGTGTACAAGGATTTTGGAGTGTAGTTCTTACAAATGATTGCTCATTTTCCACTTTAACCGTTTGATTTTATTTGCAGCCACAGTTGTCCTTGTCACTGTATTTTACTATTTGAATTTCATTTGCAGCTAGAGTTGTTACTGAGTTCAGCGACAGTTGCAATGTCTGTTTACTCCTTGGTAGCTGGAATTTTTGGTATGAATATTCCATATCCATGGAATGAGAATCATGGATATTTATTCAAATGGGTAAGGAGCATTGGCACTTTTGGATTTTGCTTAGTTTTTCGGGACATGGTTATTCATGACCTTAAAACACTATCTTTATTCATAACAAAAAATGTATTTGCCCAAACAGGTTGTCGTGCTTACAGGAATATTTTGTGCTGGAATCTTCTCATTAATCATGACTTATGCTCGTTACAAAGGTCTGATTGGAACCTGATAACAGACATTGAAACAGTGGCTGTAACAAAATTTCCTTTGAAAGAACATACAAAATTCTGAAACATACATCTTGGTATCATCTTCTGCCCTGTCTAGCATGTAATGGCTGAACTAAAATCGACGATGTTGCAAGCATCAGCTCAAGGTTACAATGCCACTATTACATAATTGTCATTTCACTGAGCATTCTTTACCGAGAGTGAAGGGTTATTGTTGGTTGGTTAATAATTATTTATGAAGTGCTTTAGATTATAGCCTTCTACGATGCCACTATTACATAATTGTCATTCCACTGAGCATTCTTTGCCAAGAGTGAAGGTTTATTGTTGGTTGGTTAATAATTATTTATGAAGTGCTTTAGATTATAGCCTCCTACTCAAGTATCAAAGCAGTTTCTCATCATTGGCATTGCAGTTTCAGGAAGCTGAAAGTGTTCTTTCAGCAGTTTCTTAAGAACATTAAACTTAAGGCAATTGTTTCTCATTACATTGGTTATTTTTACATTTATTTGCATTCCAGAGTTGTCTTCGAGGGACACAATTTACAAGGTATTCATCCTTCATCAAGTTGAGCATCAATTTGCTGTAGATGATTGCATTAGTTTATTTATAAAAATATTATTCTATGTGATGCATGTATATAAAAATGTGAGAGCAGGTCCTATCATACAAGAGCCACTAGAGAGGTACTATTAACTGGCAAACGGCTCTCTATATTTAAAGTGTGTTTTAGTGGTCAAACAACCTTAAGCCATTAAGATCTGGTGTATCCACATTAGCACAATGTTGGTTGGTTATGTTATGCTTCCATATAAATATCCGATCCAATACAAAAGTTTAAACCGAAACAGTTGTGTTTGAATATGAGCGATTCTTGCAGAGACAATCTACGATGTGTGCCAGGCCTGTAGGCAGCGTTTCAAACACTTCCACCTGAGGCTCATCATCAGTTCAAACATTCATTGTCGAAGTAAGAAGAGCCGCCTTGTTATAATAAATACTCTATTTTTCTTTTGACAGAAATGGGTAATGATATTTTATATAAAAAGGCCGAGGAAAACTTTAACAGCCCAAGATTTACAGAATTGCCAAAAGACAAAAGCTCTGCTCAAAGATCAGCAGAATCTTCCAAAATGCCCCCAGCCTCATAGGTCCATACTGTATACAAAATATTCAGAAAGTTTCTGCAGCTATACTGCCTAACAAACGGTCCTAAATTCTAATAAAACTATGCATCTAAAATACATATAAGCATAACATGATTTAGTGAAGACATGGCTGCTATGGCTTTCATCCATACTGTTCATCTTGACTTAGTGCCTGAGCCTGGGAACTTGGGCTTTCAAATCTCCCCAGAGCAGTATGTTGGACTCTTCCTCAATTTCTTTTATGTCCATTCAATGCCCAACATGAGACTGGTTTCCTCGTGTGAAACCCAATGTCATATTAAAATGCATTTCTGTTTTACTAGCCAGCTGCTCAATCTCCCCTCCCCTGGTTATTGACCTTAGTTTCAATCAAGCCCATCATATTTTCGGTCCTGTTTCTCTGTGATTGTTGATATAGTCTATGGCCTGTTTCATGTTTCATTCCCTCCATCTGGGTATTCATCCTCCTCAGCATCCTCTTAATGTCCCTTATCTCACCGAGGGCATCGCCCACTTCCAGATCCCTATTCATAGGATGGGCCATGTCTATCCCTGTACGCTTAAAAAGGATACACTGTTCTTAGGTTCAAAAGGAACATGGTAATCTACCAGGCGAAATATGTGGGCAAGCAACTTAAAGTTTAAATTGCTCCCTTCCAAGTCAAACTAAACCAACAGTGGGAGGTACCCAACATAAACTTTCCTCGAATTAACAAACAGAGAGCCAGCCACAGGGAGCTTATTGGTTATGTCCGAGTGATGGAGAGGCCTGTACCTGTCCGCTAACTCTTTGTGACTTGCAACAGCATCTACCATACTCCAATCCACATCATCACAGACTATCCCACCTGCATTACCTATAACAAAGCTGAGAGCCATATTACAAAGCTCGTATGCGAAGAAAAATATGGAGAGATGCTGCCCGGAGCACACAAGGAAGAGGGCTTTCCCTTGCTTGAAATAAATTTGAGATGACTCCACTCTTGTAGCTCGGTACCGATCTGCTTGTTGGAGGCCACACGTTGAATGCTTCCAAGTCTCGACTAATACAGTAAAAAAAACAATTTCATTATTATCCCCCTTTAGTTCATGGCATCCATTGATGTTTTGCGGGGCCATTGTTGCTCATCGTCATTCCTTTATCAAGCTCGTCCACTTCGTTTGCTAATTGATCCGTTATGGTACTATTATGCCGTTAAAGCTAACCATTTGCACCTAATATCAGGTGGAAATTGTTTAAATGGTAGTTTTCAGTGATTTGATTTGCATAATTCAGGTGACCCACGAGTTAATTCAGGCCTTGAATCCATTTTTGCAATTTTGAGAAAGGTGCAAACGTTTAGCCAACTCCCTATTTATTATGCCTCCTGATTTGCAAGAATTTGACTTGCGATTCTGTTATATATTCTACTTGTATTGTACCTTCCTTCGCAGCTTGATTCCTTGCTTGATGATGTGTAGGGAATATCCAAAGATCGAGACCTCTTGTAAACGGAGACCCTTCACAAATTCCGATCCTAGGTACACGGCGTACTCTACAGCGTGATTTTTAGTTGTTACCCTCAAATCCCCATGGGCACTTAATTTTCTCTTTTGCGTAGGAACTTGGGGCCAAAAATACTCTATTGGACACTATAGGTCGACTTGATAAAAATAATATTTAACTTCACATTTTCTCCTTTTAACAATATAGAGCGCTCCTTAATTCATAGGGTCAAGATGGCTCATCAAAGTTATTCTTGATAAGTGGGAGCCTAGTATGACTAATCAACCCATCATCAAGATTAAGGAAATTGCACCGTTTAGTGATCCTATCATTACCTCTTTATCCAAATTAGTTTCTTTCTTGGCATGATTAATTGCTCGCATATTTCATCTTCTAAAAACACGACCAATCTTGATTACTGACAACATTATTGGTAGATCTTATATAATCTCGTTGATTCTATTGGAAAAGTGTAACAAAATTGCTTATATACATATTGTATTCAAATGACACAACACATACGGTGATGACTTCCAACATTTGTGCATCTGTAAGTGCATTTATGAATGCACATGATTGTAAATTCACCAAGTCAACACTTAGCAAAACCATTAATACCCCTCGTGATTCCTTGGTCCTCACACACATAGTTAAGTTCCTCACATTGCTTTAAAATCCATAGCACTAGATAATGAAGGAACTCAAACCTTGCAGTAGTCACGAACTCCCTCTAATACGTATCTAGCCATGTCCCTTTGTCATATAATGTAGCTAAATAAGGTTTTGCATGAAGAAAGGGAATCTTTCTAGACTCTAGAGACTTGCTTCCTTGGCATCCAAAGGAACTCTATTGTGCCTTAGTATAGTATACAATGTGCGATAGCATCATTGTCTTCTAAACTTAATAATGGATCCGCATTATTGGAAACTAGTTAGGCACTAAAATGCATTCTTTGTAGCTTGTGAGTTTATGCATTTTCATTAGTGTGCATGCATGCATTCCAATAAAAACCATATAAATACAATTCATTTTTATGTTTAAATATAACATTATTTTTTGGTTAGAGGCAACTAGAGCTGCTTAAGGAACGTATGAACAAAAAGATGCCAAAATTTAATCATACTAGTGGTTTTATTCCATAATTCATTATGCCTTTCTACCAAAACTAGTTAGCACAATGCTCGAGAGGATGATGGTTCTATGCTTAACTAGACCATGCATTTAGATATCTCTCATTAAGAGGCTATGCAATCAACACTTCCAAAATCATATCTTCAATCTTGTGCACAATCTCTACTTAAATTGCGTCATTGCATTCTTCTACTCTAGTCTCCCTTTTGACTTATACCTTTGGAAGTCCATTCGCAAATTGACTCTTGGTATGGATATTTATTAGAGCATGATACACAACTTCCGGGAAATACTACCTCCTTATATAAGTGTAACATTCAAAATTTATACTCTCTTCCTTTGTTGCTTGACCTATAATGCTTACTTTTGTTTTCCATTTGAGCTTGCTCTTCTAATTTGGGCTTCTCTTCTTTATCTTAATTTGGCCTCATTTTAGCCTTAGTTTAGTATTTTGTGGGTATTTTTTCCATTTTATTAGGATAGCATAAAAAGCCTTTTGATTATTTGTTTTAGCCTCAGTTTAGCTCTTGAGAGAGTTTCTCACCATAGCTACATTATAGGAGCACGTTCAAACCTTAGGTTAGTCACGTAAACATCTTGCACTTTCTTGTCACATTTTTTTGACAGTCACATTGGTGGCCACTTTTATTCCTCACTCTATTTATTGTTTTGCTCCCTTAGTTCTAATTCTATCTTGGGGTAAAATGAAGGCATTTTAGTTTCTCATTCAACTTGTCATGCCTATTCTCATTCACTTTTCATGCTAAGGATTGTTCGTGAATTTCATGAAAATTCTTGGTTGTTTGCTTCTATTCCCCTCATGTTCCCCTCAAGGTCTATCCTAAGCATCTTGTTCTTAAAGTTTAACATGAATTTTAATCGATCCCTAAAGAAATTTATGTGAACATTTAGAGTTCATTCAAATCTACCTAAGCATATTCACAAAGTAGTGATGGTTAGCACCCTTCTAACTTTCTTGAGTCTATTGTTGCATATTTATCCTCTTCTAAGTCCCACACCACATCCTTGGATGAACAAAGGATTCATTTCCTCCGTGTGAGTATGGTTGTGTTCATATGGTGGCCCCTCTTACTACATCTAGATTCTTGTCATGCCCTCATGGCTTTATCCCCGTGACCTTTCCAATTATAACTTTAACTTACTATTTGTAAAAATTACATAATAGGTAAGAAACATAATCACATAATAGATATGGAACATAAAAGGGAAGTAAGATAATTCAAAACACAAATAATATGAAAATCATAAAAGGGATGGAAGGTGTCTGAGCTAGGGAAAGTATAGTCATGTAGGGATGCATTTGCTGCTTAAAAACTAGCTCGTGGAAGAGATGGGCCCACACATTATCAGGATACATTCACTGCCTAGAAACTAGTGCATGGAAGAGACAGGATGACAAATTATCAGGATACATTTGTTGCCTAAAAACTAGTGTATGGAAGGGATGGGCTCACACTAAATTAGAACCCATAAGCTACATACCACATCTATTGGAGGATAGCAAAATAAATGTTTGTCTGTTTTGGAGGGCCACCAATCTGTCAAACAATAAGTGAACAAAAGATCCATGCTTTAAAAAATGCTTGAATGGAGCACACATGGTATAACTTTCCCAACAAAAATAGATTCAAGCTTCACTGCCAAAAGCATGAACTCATCAAGGATCATGGATACTTGCAACATTTTGCAAATCTGTGTTGGCTTGGGAGAGAATGTAGGTTGGGCATGTGGTCATTCACGCTTTTGATCTTTGTAAACATATAATAAAATAAATCTTGAACATTAATTGGAAGGCCGGTATACAAAAAGAGAGTTTTCAAGTTCTTAGCAAGAATTTTAAAATATTTCTATGCTCAATCTAAGAACAAGTAAGAGAGTGCAAAAAACATGACTTATAAGTAGGTTGCACACTTTGAAAAAGAAAGCCACAAAAGCATAGTTCTACAATGCAATGAGTGGGAGGATTCAACCAAATGTCGCTTAATTTTCTGTACATGCCACAACAATGGATACACCAAAAAATGACATGAGAATTCTACAATGGGGCTAACACCGTGAAAAAAACATGTGCCATGAATTGAAACTCAAGAACCACCACAAGAAAGGCCACAGCCAAAGTTAAGATGATCTCCACAATGAACAAGATCGCCCAACTAATCTCATGGAAAAATCTCCCTACTTCTCGTTGTCTTTACTAAGGCTCAAAGAAATCACAATATGGTTGTTTTATTCTGTGCACAACCATAGAGCTCTAATACGATGTAGATTTTCTATAACATTAGTGAACATTACTAGCAAAATATGACAATTCTTAAAACAAACAAGATGCATAGATAAAGTAAAGCAAGTGACCACATGTATAATGAAGAAAATCCTTAAGGGTAAAACACCATTGTAAAGTCCTATTTGTATGCCCTTAAACTTGACTTAACAACATGAACATCGTCTATGTAGAGTTTGAATAAGTAGATATTATGCCAACAACGCCCTTACTAATTAACTCAATAAACAAACCTATCGGTTTTCAGTATAGTAATTTCTCCACTATCTAGTGTTCTTCATTCTGTAGGTGTGGGTGTGTCACTTCCATTGTCTTGAGTAGTGATCTGATGTCGAAGTTGTTCTCAATCCTGACCCTTTCTTGTGTGGATGATTAGTTTCATCATCAACCCTCAAATACCCGAGCCCCTTAGTGTCTCGTGCCTTGGAGTGGATGATCAGTGTCATTATCAACCCCAAAAAACATGAGCCCCTTAGTGGCTCGTGCCTTGGACAATCATAGGGTGTATCAAATGCCTTTTGGTAGGTAATAGTAGCCTTCCACTTGTTCTCCCCACTCCACATTTGGGAGCTTGTTTTAAATATGTGGTCCTTTAAAAACTATTAATCAANGGTATCAAATGCCTTTTGGTAGGTAATAGTAGCCTTCCACTTGTTCTCCCCACTCCACATTTGGGAGCTTGTTTTAAATATGTGGTCCTTTAAAAACTATTAATCAACGTTTTTGTTGGGGTTCATACTTATATTTAACATCTTAAAAGTCCTCTAATCCCTCATGTTTGCAAAGCATCCATGCCCTTCCCTTTTGTGTACCACCATTGCCTACTTTTCATGGTAAGTTGTATTAGGATGTTGCTTCTCATGTTGATGGCGTCACATTAGCATGTGTAGGGTTTATGTCCTAGAATGATCCCGTCTTTAAATTATTCACCACTTTGACTAACACGACAATCAAATGGTTTTATCATTTTCACAAGGGATTTTGTCTTCTAGCTGTATGTGTTTGTGCAAAACTTCGATCTTTCCAAGCCATATGACACTAGCATTCATAACATCATCTTCCTTGAGCAAGAGCTTGATGAGTCTTCATGGATGTGATCAAACATAAACAAAACTTGTCCATCCATCTATCTCCCCTTTAAGGCATACCAATTATATAATTTATTTGTCAACAATTGCAATCAAAATACGTTGACAATATCCTATGCCATATAAGTTCTTAATATGCAAGCCATTATAATAATGCTATATGGATATGTCATATCATATGAGGATGCAATTGACAATATCCTAGCCATATAAGCTCTTAAGATGCAAGCCACTATAATTCCATTTATTCCTAAAGCCAAGCCACCAACGTTTGATTAGAAAAAAATATTAATGGGTAAAGAAGTTTCATGCTACAAAATCTCTTAGAAATTCCTCTTCACACTAATAATAAAAGCAACCTTACTCCTTATGATCCTAACAATCATTTCTAAAGTCTATCAAGTCATTAGGTATGATGATGGAAATTGTTGTACTTAGAGAATGATTGAAAGAAAAAGAAGACATGAAAGAAAATGGGTCTATATTAGGTAAGCCAAACAAAAAGCTCCATATCTTTTAGGATCTTTTACTCAATCATCCATTATAAAAAAACTCCAAGGGTCAAATAGGAAACAAGGATAAAGTAGAAGACCCTAAAATTATTAAGGTTCTACCCTACAAATCAAGACCTTCAACTCAATTATTTTGTTGATCAGTCTAGTTCTTTTGAGGTTGTGGCATCATTTTCCAATTGTTTGAAAATAAATGTCTCTAGTAAGGAGCCACCAAAGCAATCAACCACATTATTAGTAAGGCCTCTACTTTTCAAGTGCATGTTGCTACATGTGCTCAATGCTAAGGAAGCCTCCTTCAATAATAAAAAACAATAGTCCAATGAATGGAAATCCCTCTACTTTTCAAGTGCATGCCACCACATGCTCAATTTTTCAAGTTGGATGCTTCCAAATAATAAGAAACAACGTACTACCTTTAATAGTCACTAAAGTGTTGATCATTCCCTTATAAAAGAAAAGTCATTTCCTCGTAATACCATGGTTTGATCCTTGAAATACATTGGATCAATTATGTCAATAAATGTTATGGTCATTGTTCAAGTGTTTGTCCATGTGCGTTGAGTTTATAACATTGGTGTAGATACTTCGATGCCAGATGAAAGAAAACATGCGGTGCATCCTCATTCTTTACTAGTAAGTGGTAACCTTAACCAACTATAATGATTGTTTTTGGATTGAAATGGTTAGGAGTTGTATTAAAAAGGAGCTCAACTGAGCACATAATTACAAAGGCAAGCCTCTTGGCAGCTAAAAAGTTTGATGATCCTAAACTAAAACCAACTTCCTTAACTAGCCTAGTCTAATTGAGGTTACAACCTTTTTTCTTACTGCTAGTATTCCCTACATGTTTGATTATGCTAGGATAAATCCTAACATATTGATTACATAACAGAATGTAGAAACAATACATTCCTCCCACTGAGAATTAGGGTGACACTTAGTAAGCAAAAAGTCAATGGATGTTTGCTTCCATGTTGAGTCACAGAATCTTGGTTCATTTCTTCCTGTATTTCTACTTGATTACCACCTCCTTGTGAGGGGTAGGGATGGATGATATCCTTTTCTCAGAGCGTCGACAAGGAGACTGACCACGATTTATTGGACAAGACGGGTGGAGGTGCTGCATACGTTGTAGACTGCATGATTGGATTTGACACTTTTGCCTTCTTTTCCAATTCTAAGTTCTCCTCTTCCTCTTCTTTCTCCTCTTTCTCCAAGTCTTATGGTTAGATTTGTCTTCTTCAACCTCTTTATCTTCTGCGATCTCTTCCTTTTCATTTTCCTCGATTATTTCTTTCTCTTTTGATTGATCTTCTACTGGAGATCTAGAAGGGGGATTTTTGACATGGATTCTGGTTCTGGGATGTTCAAAGTGTTTTCTTCCATTTTGAAGAGAGTCAAGAGATGCAAAGCTATTGGTTGTAAGTTTTGATGGGATAGCTGCTTTTGTTCCTTTTTTCTAGTACCTTTTGCTTCCTTTGGATATGAATTTAAATTCTTCCTATCTAGTTTTTCGTTGTTTCTTTTACTGTGAATGTGGGGTTGTTGCTCTTATTTATTTGGGTAGATTTTAGCAAAGTTCCCATCTAAGAGGAAGAAATTACAGTTGAAGGGGTGGGTGTGCCGCACAAGTTGTTGACTGCTTGATTGGATTTGGCACTTCTGCCTCCTTTTTTCTAGTACCTTTTGCTTCCTTTGGATACGACTTTAAATTCTTCGTATGTAGATTTTGGTTGTTTCTTTTGCTATGAATGTGGGGTTGATGCTCTTATTTATTTGGGTAGGTTTTAGCAAAGTTCCCATCTAAGAGGAATAAATTACAGTTGAAGGGGTGGATGTGTCATAAGTTGTTGACTGCTTGATTGTTGGCATGTTTTCCTCCTTTGCCAATTCTAAGTTCTCCTCTTCCTCTTCTTTCTTCTCTTCCTCCAAGTCTTCCAGATATTCATATATTTTTTCTTTAGCCTATTTATCGTCCACCGGTTCTTCCTTTTTCATCTTCCTCGATTGTTTTTTTCTCTTTATCTTTTATTGAAGATCTGGAAGAGGTATTTTTTGATGGGGATTATGGTTCTGGGATGTTCAAAGTGTTTCCTTCCAAACCTCGATTTTGAAGAGAGTCGAGAGATGTAAAGCTATTTGTTGTAAGTTTTGATGGGATACTTGCCTCTGTTCCCTTTTTCTAGTACCTTTTGCTTCCTTTGGATACAACTTTAAATTCTTCCTCTCTGGATGTTGGTTGTTTCTTTTGATGTGAATGTGGGGGTTGTTGCTCTTGTTCTTTGCACAACATTTAGCAAACAGTACTAGATTAGGGGTCAAAATTTGATGTTTCTATCGACTTATAAAGTTAAAAGTCATTTTAAACTTTGAAAAAATGTCAATTTATCGGGGTTTTTAAGAATGCGCTTCAAAAATCTTCACCTAACGCTGCTTAGACTAGACGTCTCTTAAGCGTCGTTATATTTGGTCGCTTAAGCAACATCCAGCCTGCAGATGTCGGCTCGAAAAACTATATTTTCTTAACGTTGCTCAAGAGACGAGTAATATTTGAATGTATTTTCCTCTTTTTTAATTAAATTCAACAAGTTTTAAAATATATTCGAACACCATCTTTTTTAGGTTTTTTCCGATTCAATTGGACAAAAGTTAACACATTTAGTTATTTTTTGGAGGTTTTTTTTTCGGATCAATTGGACAAAATTTAACAAATATCTAGTTTTTTTGGGAGGTATTTTCTAGTTCAATTGGGCAAAATTTAACACATATTTAGGTTTTTTCTAGGGTTCAATTCGATAAGAATATTTTGTGGAGGAATTTTGGTGGGAGAACTATGATTTTAGGTAAACAAAATTGTGGATTAATGAGATTATTCCTTGAATTAATTTCTTTTCATTTACTTAATGATTTTTTTGTTTTTCCTCTTACTTTTATAATTTATTTTATTGAAATAGAGAACAATGTCAGGTGATCATGTCCACCGATTTACTAGTAGATTCAAACAAATTGTTGCTATGCAAGTAGCTATCAATTATGCATATGGTGACAGAAGCAACCCTGGTAATGCAAATGATCATAATCAAGCCTTTAATGTTGAAGATATAATTAGTGATGAAAAATGTTATTGCCCTTGTACGCAATGTAGAGGGATGAAAAGAAGAAGACTTGTTAGGGAAACATTTAGGAAACATTTCTCCCAGTATGGGCACATGGAAGGTGGGACATAATACCATCCCCTGTTAACATATCAAAAAAATGTTTTTTTTTCTTTCTCATTTGCAATACTATTAATATTGATGTATATTTCGATAATAACTGAATTTATTTTTCCATAATTGTGCCGAGAGGCGCTCTACAGGCCAGTATGGGGGAGATCTTGTAACATGATGTAACGTTAGTAACGTTTGTAACATGTCGGCAAAAAATAACAGTGATAGTGAATATTATGGGAGAGATCTTGTAACGTGATGTAACGTTAGTAACGTTTGTAACATGTCGGCAAAAAAAATAGTGATAGTGAATATTATGGGAGAGATCTTGTTTGTGAACATTTAAAAATTTAAGATAAAAATAACTTACACGTAAATAAATTGGATCCCTCTCGATGCTTTCTAGATCCAGGTTTAAGATGGATCTATGCTGGTTATTGCACATACAAGAGCACCAACGCTTGCAAATACAGTCGCTATAATTCATACTAGAGATGGTGAGGGTGGTGACATTGAGGTTGATACAATAGAAGAAAATGTCCACAACCATATTGAGAATGAAGGGATAAATAGGTTGATCAACGACACATTTTCTGCCACAGATGAGAATGCAGTTGTAGATGAGATCTACGAAAACATTCATGATGTACCTCCAATTGATAAGGCCAAAAAAGCCTTGTACAAATACTCAAAGACAAGTCTTCTCTCTGCTCTTTTGTTGCTAGTTAATTTGAAGGTCATGAATGGTATTTCAAACACAACAATGACACAATTTTTAAGGTATGCAAGATTTATACATTTTTAATTGAAATTGGATGTTGTTGTTTTATTATCAGTGTTATATGTAAGCTAAGGTAGTAATTACGATTGTTACACTGATTTTTTTTCTTTAGATTGTTAGGTGATACTCTTCTACCACCATCAAATACTTTACCTCACACATACAAAGAAATGTGTGTCATCTTGAAAGATATATGAATGGAGTATAACACAATTGATGTATGCCCCAATGATCATATCATATATTACAGACAACATGCATCAAAGAGTGACTGCCTTGAACGTGGAATTAATAAATATCGTACTAATCAAGTAACAAATAAGGTGCCTCGCAATGTTCTTCTCCATATTCTGATAGTTTCACGTTTTCAATGACTGTTCAAGTGTAAAAACATTGTTGAATTTATGGATTACCATGCGTGACACGGAAGTGCAGATGGTGTCATGCGAATGCTTGGAGATGGATCTGCATTCAAAGACATTGAGGAAAGTTGACCAATTTTTAAAGAACCATGTAATGTTAGATTTTCATTGGCAGTTGATGGCGTCAATCCATTTGGAGAGATCATAACCAATTACTTAGTTTGGCCAATTTTTGTTATAAACAATAACCTTCCTCCATGGATGACAATTAAAAGGGAGCGCGTCATGTTGGCATTAATTGTTCTAAGTACTTATATTTTTAAGAATGTTAACACAATATAAGGAATCCATTTTTTTCATTGTTGCATGATGGAGAACTTATTAATTATGTATTTTACTTTTCAAATAACTACTAGGTAAGCACCAAGTTAAAGATATAGATGTCTTTAAAATTATGGTTCAACATTAGTATGTACAACATCTCCAAACCTACAGGCCCAAAACAATTTTAGTTCCATGGAATACTTACATGGACAATTCATGATGCGTATGATTTGAGACATTTTTGTGGTATGTAAATTTTTATATATCACTATGCATCATTTATTATTGAACCTCTTTTTATAATTTATGGAATTCTATATATTAATTCACTATTCCATAACTTGTAGGGATTCAAACAAAGGGAAAATATGCATGTCTAGAACGTGGTCCAAGAACAATACCTAGATGTTCACGAAGTTTAGGAAATGAGGTGTACAATAAGTTTTAAGCATTTTCTCCATAAGGACCATAGGTATCAGATTACCGAAAGAAATGAATTTAATGGGAAGGAATAGAGTGGTAATAAACCATGAAGAATGACGCCTCAACTATGTAATAAAGGCATTTTAGAAGATCCATGGTGAGCAATACTTGTTTGTAGTTACAACTACGTTCTTGGTCACTTGTATTTATTTTTAGATTTACATACTTAGCATGACTAGTAAAAATATTAATCTTTCATTGATACCTCTCAAAGGTCATCATGGTCAGCTTTCAGGGGGTTTAAAACATCACTCCACCCAACTTAGTCGGTTGCCATACTATGAGCACCTACAAGTATCTCATTTGTTTGACAAAATGCACATTGGAAAGAATGCCACAAAGTGCTTGTGGAAAATTATAGATGGGAGGAATAACTAGGAAAAAATTGCAAATATTATAAGTGACATTTAGGCATCCAACTCATTGCAACTTTTGAAGGATTGTTATGGTAGTGGAAATTCCACCAATCTTCCATGGCTATTTACAGAGCAAGAGAGCGTTGCTATAAAAGAGCTTGTTCAGAAGATAAAATTCCCCATTGGTTTGGCTTTAAACATAAGTAATGTATTAAAAAAGCAAGGCGATTTTAGTGGGTCTAAAACTCATGATTGACATACATTTATGAAGGTTTGACATTTTGCAAGTTTGTTTATTTTGTGATATATACATTATATGTTAGTAATTTATGGTTATCTCTATTTCAATTATATGTAATCATCTATACCTTATTTGTTAGTAATATACGTTACGTCCTTGTGGCAGTATGTTCTACCTATAGCTCTGCCTAATAGCTTTGACAACAACATAAAGAAGGCTATTTATTGTCTTGGCAAGTACATGAGGTATGCATAGAGTTATAGTTGAATTATTGATTGTATATTCAATAATTGTTTTTCTTTCTTTCTTTATATTAATGGTGATACATAAAATTTCTTTGTACTTGTAGGTGGATGTCATATAAAAGAATAGATAAAATGATATCAATATTTGAAAAAGAGAAATTCCCCAACTAATGTGTGAGATGCAAAAGTATCTACCTCCAACATTTTTCAATGCACAAACCCACATTACCTCATTCACCTGGTGGAAGAGATTGAAATATGTGGACCCATACACACAAGGTCAATGTGGTTGGTGGAGAGGCACTTGAAGGCATTGAAGGGATTTGTTAGACAAAGAGCATGTCCATAAGGCTCAATGGTTGAAGGTTACATGCTATATCAATCCATTGTATATTTTAGTGAGTACTTACCACAAATAGTGGGTGATATGGATGTGCCTCTCCTTTGGGATTCCAATTCCACCAACAAATTTAAAGGGGAAGTGTTGTGGGGGAAAGGTAGACGGAGAAAAGTGAAAGGTAAAATCTCAAATTGTATTTAATATTTCCCTAAATACTTCTAGTAGCTTGTTTTTTTAACCTTTTTTTTGTTTGTAATTGTTATAGGGAGTATAGAATGTGATGCAATTCATTTATACACTGCAAACAATATTGTTTGGATGAATATATGGATAGAACGATGTGAATAATTTAATGGTGCCTTATTGTGGAATAGGGTGGCAACGTTGATCATAAAAGCTTATTTGGATCATGATACAGATTTAACCCAACAAGAAATTGATATAACATATGGTGCAAAAGAAAAAAATGTAAGTAATATCTAACTTTAGGTTTTATATTTCAAATCCCATAATTGTTTTTTTCTTGCAAATTATATTATAAATATACTTACCAAATCCCGACATTCCATTTTTAACATCTTGAGAATGCAGGTGAAACATCAGAAGGCTATGTAGTGCAATGATAGAAAATATTGCACCAAACAATTGGATGACAAGAGGAAAACATGTGATATTGGTATAATTGAAAATTTTCAGGTTACTAATATTTTCCAAAGGGGTGATAGACATCCCATCACATTGTATTTGAGTTACTATGGATATTTGGAAGACATATTGGATATAGGCTTTAAATCCTTTAAAGTGGTTCTCTTTAAGATGAGGTGGTAGAGATTGTTGTTGTAAGGTGACGAAAGCACAATTATTGATCATGACAATGAATTTACCATGATTAATACTAATAGGTACGAGCCAAATACAGAGCCCTATGTACTTCCAAGTCAATGTGAGAAGGTATTTTTTTTTAGAGGTACCATGTAGAGCAAGTTGGTCTTTTTTTGTTATAGTTGATCCAAGAGGATGGCCTGTAAAATATACTTTGCCCGAAGATCAAGATGGTCATGATCAAGAAGAAGAAGATGTAGGGGGGAATCAAGTTGAAGAGACAATCATTGGCTCACATCTCGATGATGATGACTTAGTACTGGATGTTGCAGATGCTATTTTGGACAATCTTTAAAATGATTCCAAAGGGTTGGATACAAATTCCGATCTTCACGACTCAGATGTTGACTTGGAAAAATTTCAAGATCAATCTGATATAGAATTGTAAAATATCTTGTTCATTGTATCTCTCCTTAACAATTATGATTTTTTATTTTTTATTTTATTTATTTATTTGTTTATTTTATTTTTTATGTATAAGCATGCTTGTGAATTTATATGGGTTTCTTTTATTACTATTTTACATGCAATTTCGATTCAATTTCTTGTTTTATACATCATATACTTCTCCCTTCATTGTCTAAATCTCCAAGTCATATTTGTAGTGTGCATCAAAATGTTTAGAATATTGGCATCATGCATTGTGTCTTTTTGTGAAACATTGCGTTGATATTTAAGAGAGGGTTGCATAAATATGTTGGTTCATCATTAAGTCATTGGAGGATAAAATGGGAGGCCATTCTACAAAAGATATATGCCGATAAAAACACTATAACAACTAAATTTAAATCGAAAATGTGGTATGACAAAAAATAGAGAATAAGAGAAATATATTGCAGTATAAATAGATTTGTTCTTTTAAGCTTTCACTGCGTTTTGGTTTTTGTATGATCCTTTTCGTAACCCTTAGTATTACTTTTGTTGTTGGGACTAGATGAAAACACGATCTTGAAAAAATAAAACCCAATTCTAACACATTATACTTCCACCAATTGTACTTTGTATGTGAAAATAATAGTGGTTGCTTCCATTTTAGATATGTCAAATCCATAGTTCATGTTTTTCAAGGTTGACTTATATACAATGATCATTATAGAAAAAGGTATCAACCTACATTTGAAATCTTGTGAATATGTGACATAATTAAGGTCAACCCTCTCTTCAACCCAATTTTCCTCATAAAACTTTTTGATTCCATTGTTGGAGAATTGTAGCTATAAATTTGGACTCTAAACTTTCAATGGTAACTATGGTACACTAAAAAGAAATTGGTATAATCTACAAATTCAACAACTTTTGGCTCAATTATTCACATTTTAGTTTTTTATATATGACACTGGAAAAAAGGTCTCTAAAAACTCTTTAGTTATGTGTCATTTTTATGACAAAAGAAACAATAGTCAATTGTGCCACATTGTTTTCAAAATTAGACTTAAAGACCTACAAGATGATTTCGAAAGAGTAGGAGACCAAAAATGGACCAAAATGTTAGCCACAACAACAAGCATGGATGTAGGGATTGTTTTTAAACAATGAATATTCTATATACCTAACCCAAAAACACTCCTTTCTCAAATCCAAAAATAAACATATATTTATGTCCTTGCAAACACCCTACAAGAAAAAAATCTGTAATTAAATATTTAGCTTTAAAACCCCAAAAAATTGGTCCAAAACCCAAGTATTTATACCTAGATCCTATCCAAAAAGGAGTAAATTCCACTTATATAATAATCCATAAGTATTGTTCAAGAAGTTACAAAATACAACACCAATTTATTCAAAGAATGACAATATTATAATCTTCATAAAAAAGTCACAATAGATAGAGTAGAAGTTGTAAGCCCTCTTTTGACAAGGTGTTTTCTCTTTGATTACGTTCATTGTAGATATGTTCAAATGAAAACCTATGTAAAACCTTCCAAGATATCCCAAATTTCATGAATTAAGCGTTGAAGAGTGAAATTCCTCAATATTCGTTTTTTGAGACAAATCCTCGCTATCCTCTAGATAACTAACAATTCCATTGTAAAGCTAAAAGGAACACTATAAGATGTTATAGCTTTTATTGACTTGTGGGAGTACTATAATATCCCAAACTGATATTCTAGTGTTCTTTGCTACCATGTTGTTTGCTCATACACTCAAGATTGTGCAAAAATACTGAATAAAATGTGCATGCAAAGGTGTTGTGCCAAATGGCCCTAAAATATAGCTAATCTAGAGAGATTATATGGCAAATAACTTTTAGGAAGAAGATATACACATACCACTGATAAATAAGCTGATAGTACTCCATAGATATGATGCATGCAATGTGTGCTAGAGATAGTGCTACTCTCCTTAGTTTGACGCCCATCCACAAGTGTGCCCCTTTCTGGATGATGTTGACGTTTTTGGAGGAGGAGGTGTCCGTTTCTGCTGGAACTTTGTTGAGATGATGGTTTATAATGCTGGAGAGATTGGATGTCACATGCAGAGGTTTCTCCTTCACTAAGGCACCTAGCGAATTTATATGGCTCTCAGGTGCCTACGTCCCCTCCACCCACGTTCCTGCTGCTAACTACTCCAAGTATGCAAACATGAAGCTGGTAATCACCCAATGTAGCGTGATGAGCCTGTTGAGAAATATAAAGCTGGCATGCAGAGGAAAAATTGATCTTTAGGGTCCCAATGAATTCTTCTGGGCATTCCAGCTATTCCCTAGTTGCAAAACATGAACCTGCAAATAAATATTCTATGTGTGTTGAATCACTGAATATAGATGAATAAGATGAATGCTAATGCTAGATCTGGATGGTCTACCCTGAAGTTATTAGGGCATATAGATTTCACTGTCGAAACCCCTTGTTAGCTGAAGACCTTCATCTCCAACCCCATCTGCTGCTGCTTCTACTATAAACCCCAAAATCATTAATAATAATCATAGATGTCTTCTTTGGTTCAATAACCCTTCTTAAATATATTTACATGTAATTTTAGGGTTTGCATGTCACTTTTAGGGTTTACGCGTCACTTTTGCATGCATGCAATTCTAATTTCATGTTGACTTTAACCCTAAAGAAATAATGCTTTCTTTACCATACTGATGATGCAACACTGAATGAATGCTTTGTTCTGCTCTAAGTATCAAATGTCCTCAGTTAATTCCCCTTTCAGGAGATACTCGCTCGAACCTATGGGAATCAAATAGGTAAGCAGGTGTTTTGGTGCTAAAGTAGAAGAGGACTTTACAGTCCCCCCCGCTTGAAATTTCTTGTCCTCAAGCAACTGCAAACTAGGATGCTGCAATACTTGTTCTCCCTCCCATGTGGCGTCTTCCATAGCCAATTCTTTCCATTTTACCAAGTATTCTCGAATCACCCTGTTTTTGAGTTTCTTCTCTTGATCCTATAGAATCCTTTTTGGAATCAGCACTAGAATCCCTTCATCATCTAAGGGGGATAGTTCGTTGGATGGAGAAATGTGTTGCCCTATTATTTTATTGAGGGTTGATACATGAAATACATTGTGGATTTAGCTTTCCTCTGAATTTCTAGTTCATAAGCCACCTCTCCAACCTTTCTAATTACTTTGTAAGGACCATTGAAGCGAGGTTTTAGCTTTTCCCCTCATTTTTTCTTGAGTGAAGATTGTTTGTAAGGTTGTAGCCGTAAATATACTATGTCTCCTACCTCAATTATGTGTTGGTCCGCATATAGCTTCTGCTGGTTCTGAGCTTCCTACAGGTTTTATTTTAGAACCTTCGAAATACCTTGATTGTCTTGTACCCAATCTTTTGCCTTAGGTGCTCTACTGTCCTCGAAGACTAAATCTGCAAAGTTCAGTGCCTCATAGTCGTATAAATATTTGAACGGAGTCATCTTAAAATAAATATGGTAAGTAGTATTATAACAATACTCCCTTAGGTGTAGCCATTTAATCCATGTCCTTTGTTGCCCTGCTACATAATTTGTTGACTATCTCTATCTTCCCATCGCCTTGAGGATGATAACTCGTGCTAGTAGCTAGTTCGGTCCCCACTATAATAATCCATAAGTATTGTTCAAGAAGTTACAAAATACAACACCTATTATTCAAAGAATGACAATATTATAATCTTCATAAAAAAGTCACAATAGATAGAGTAGAAGTTGTAAGCCCTCTTTTGACAAGGTGTTTTCTCTTTGATTACATTCATTGTAGATGTGTTCAAATGAAAACCTATGTAAAACCTTCCAAGATATCCCAAATTTCATGAAATAAGCATTGAAGAGTAAAATTCGTCAATATTTTTTTTTGAGACAAATCCTCGCTATCCTCTAGATAACTAATAATTCCATTGTAAGGCTAGAAGGAACACTATAAGATGTTATAGCTTTTATTGACTTGTGGGAGTACTGTAATATCCCAAACTGATATTCTAGTGTTCTTTGCTACCATGTTGTTTTTTCATACACTCAAGATTGTGCAAAAATACTGATAAAATGTGCATACAAAGGTGTCGTGCCAAATGGCCCTAAAATATAGCTAATCTGGAGAGATTATATCACAAAGACTTTTCAAGAAGAAGATATACACATACCATTGATAAATAAGCTGATAGTACTCCAGAGATATGATGCATGGAATGTGTGCCAGAGATAGTGCTACTCTCCTAAGTTTGATGCCCAACCACAAGTGTGCCCCTTTCTGGATGATGTTGACGTTTTTGGAGGAGGAGGTGTCCATTTATGCTGGAACTTTGTCGGGATGATGGTTTATAACTGTTGGAGAGATTGGATGCCACATGCAGAGGTTTATCCTTCACTAAGGCACCTAGTGAATTGATATGTCTCTCAGGTGCCTACGTCCCCTCCACCCACATTTCATTTGCTAACTGCTCCAAGTATGCAAACATGAAGTTGATAATCACCCAATGAAGCATAATGAGCCTGCTTAGAAATATAAAGCTAGCATGCGGAGGAAAAACTAATCTTTAGGGTCCCAATGAATTCTTCTGGGGATTTCTAGCTATTCCTTAGCTGCAAAACATGAACATGCAAATAAATATTCTATGGGTGTTGAATCACTGAATACAGATGAATAAGATGAATGCAGATGATAGACCTAGATGGTCTATCCTGAAGTTATTAGGGCATACAAATTTTACTGTTGAAACCCCTTGTTAGCGAAAGACCTTCGTCTCCAACCCCCTCTGCTGCTGCCGCTGCTCTAAAACCCAAAATAATTAATAATAATCATAGATGTCTTCTTTGGTTCAATAACCCTTCTTAAATAGATTAACATGTACTTTTAGGGTTTGCATGTTGAATTTAAGCCTAAAGAAATAAGGCTTTCTTTACCACACCGATGACGTAATACTGAATGAATGCTTTTTCTATTCTTAGTATCAAATGTCCTCAGTTAATTCCCCTTTTAGGAGAACCTATGGGAATCAAATAGGTAAGCAGCTGTTTTGGTGCTAAAGTAGAAGAGGACTTTACGGTCCTCCCTGCTTGAAATTGCTTGTCCTCAAGCAACTACAAACTAGGATGCTGCAATACCTGCTCTCCCTCCCATGTGGCATCTTCCATAGCCAATTCTTTCCATTTTACCAAGTATTCTCGAATCACCCTGTTTCTGAGTTTCTTCTATTGAACCTGTAGAATCCTTTCTGGAATGAGCACTAGAATCCCTTCATCATCTAAGGGGGGTAGTTCGTTGGATGGAGAAATGTGTTGCCCTATTGTTTTCTTGAGGGTTGATACATGAAATACATTGTGAATTTTGCTTTCCTCTAGAAGTTCTAGTTCATAAGCCACCTCTCCAACCTTTCTAATTACCTTGTAAGGACCATAGAAGCGAGGTTTTAGCTTTTTCGCTCATTTTTTCTTGAGTGAAGATTGTTTGTAAGGTTGTAGCTATAAATATACCAGGTCTGCTACCTCAAAACTACGCTCAATTATGTGTCGATTCGCATATAGATTTTGCTGGTTCTGAGCTTCCTATAGGTTTTATTTTAGAACCTTCAGAATACCTTGATTGTCTTATACCCAATCTTTTGCCTTAGGTGATCTGCTGTCCCCGAAGACTAAATCTGTAATGTTCAGTGCCTCATAGTCGTATAAAGATTTGAACGGAGTCATCTTAAAATAATTATGGTAAGTAGTATTATAACAGTACTCCCCTAGGTGTAGCCATTTAATCGATGTCCTTTGTTTCCCTGCTACATAATTTCTCAAATATCCCTCAATCCATTTGTTGACTATCTCTGTCTGCCCATTGCCCTGAGGATGATAACTCATGCTAGTAGCTAGTTCGGTCCCCACTAATCTGAACAACTCCTGCCAGAAGGCATTGGTGAATTTACTATCACGATCATTGACAATGGTCTTCGGTAGTCCATGGAGTTTAAAATTTTTTGTGAAGAACATGCCCGCTACCTGTGATGTTGAATAGTTTAAATAAATGGAAAAGAAGTGGGAAATTTTTTTCAACCGATCTACTACCACATATAAGCAATCTCGTCCCTGTACCTTGGGTGAACCCATAATGAAGTCCATCAAGATGCTCTCCCATTTTTGCTCCAGAATAAGTAATGGTTGAAGTAATCCTGTCGGATGAGTGTATTCTATTTTATTATGTTGACACACAATGCATTCCCAGACATGTTGTACTATATCCTCCTTGAGGCCTTTCCATGAGAACCTCTCTTTGATCTGTCTATAAGTTTTCAAGAACCCCTGATGCCCTGATAGTGGTGAATCATGCAATGCCTCTATAATCCTTTTCTTTAAAGCTGACCCTAGAATAAGGTATACATGATTATTCTAATAGATGATGTCATCGATTACCCTATACCTATCATCCTGTATTTTTCCATATAACAATTAACAAGGAAATTTATTTTTGGAATACTCCACCAAAATAAGAGACCTCTAATTAGTAGATATACTCATGAGTGATAACGAGGCCGGTCTCCTCGATAAAGCATTAACTACATCATTTTGATTTTCTTTAACATATTGTATCTCAAATTCGTATGCCTGTACCTTGCTGGCCCATTTTTGTTGATGCTCATTCAACTCTTTTTGCTCCAAGAAGTTGAGGTTGTTCTGATCTGTCTTGATTTTAAACCTACTTCCCACCAAACACTGTCAAAATTTTGTTAAGGCATGTAGGATTTCTAGCATCTCCTTATCGTATATAGAGTAGTGGTGTTCATAATCTTTAAGTTTTCGGATTTCAAATGCAATCGGGTGATGGTTTTGCATCAATACCGCCCCTAGTCCCTCTCCTGAAGCATCACACTCAACTATGAACGACTATGAGAAATATGGTAGTGCTAAAACTAGACAAGAACTCATGATTGTTTTCATTTTTTAAAAGGTTTGTTGTGCCACTTCCGTCCAGATGAATGCCCATTTGTTTGTAAGATCGATGAGTGGTGCGGAAAATTGAGAGAACCCCTTTATGTGTCTCCTGTAATATGTGCAAAGGCATAAGAATCCCTTCAATTTTGTTATGGTTTTTGGTGTAGGACAATCCAATATAGCTCTAATATTTTCCATGTGAACCTGTACTCCCTCTGTGCTTACTATATGCCCTAGATACAACATCTCCTTCATACCAAAGACACATTTAGACATTTTTGCATAAAGAGGCTCTTCTTCTTGAATTATCAGTACCTCATCCAAGTGTCTCAAATGTTCCTCCCAAGTTTTATTGTAAATCAAAATATCATCAAAGAACACCAATAAATATTTCCGCAACTGAGCCTTGAAGGTGTGGTTCATGCAAGATTGGAAAGTTATCAGGGCATTGGTGAGTCCAAAAGGCATGAATAAGAACTCATAATGACCATGGTGGCAACAAAAGGTTGTTTTCAAAATATCCTGATCCCTTACTTGGATCGGATGGTACCCTAATCGAAGATCAATTTTTGAAAAGTATTTTGGCCCCTGTAACTCATTCATTAATTCATCAATCCAAGGGATGAGATACCTGTTTTTATTGATTTTCTTGTTGAGTGCTCTATAATCAATACACATCCATAAGGTGCCATATTTCTTTTTAACCAAAACCAACGATGATGCAAATGGACTAGAACTTGTCCGAATATATCATAGTTCCAGCAATTCCTTGATTGTTTTCTTGATCTCATCCTTGTACCTTTTGGGATGTCTATATTGAGTGGTGTTGAATTTATGTGTCCCATCGTCTAACTCAACAATGTGCTCAAATACCTTGTCTAGCGGCCGACCTGTTGGAAGATCTCTGAATACCCTCTCATGTTTATGTAATAGTTCCTGAATATCTACAGGATGTTGGGTGTTGTTATCAGGAGGTTTTCTAAAAGTGACAAAGCATTCGGTTGACCATTCCATGCCTCCCTGTCTAAGTACAACCTCCATTATTTGTGATGATACTAGTTTGGGGGGATAAGTGTTCATGCCCATCAAGACTACCCATTTTCCATTGCCCTATAATCTATAGTATATTTCCCTATTGAGCAGAGCCATTAAACCCCTAATACTACATTTGTATCAACTACATTCACCACATAAAATGAGTCGGTCATATTGTATTTCCCTAATGGTTACATTCCATGCTATAATTACTTGCCACCACTATGGTGAATCCCTCAAATTTATCTGTATGAGTACCCCACTTAGCTACCCATGCTGCATCAATGAAGTTGTGGGTCCCACCCCCCCCCCATCAATTAATACACCTATCTTGTGGCCCTGTACTACTCCCCTGACCCTGAGAGTATAAAACCTGGGTAATCCGGATAATGTAGCAATGGCTCCCCCGGTGTTTCTCCCTGAAGTGACTCCTCCTCTATTGCCATCAATTCCTTAGCTGTTTCCTGCTCAGATTCCTCCCCTTCACTGTCTAAGTAGACTTCAATATAGTGGGCCTTTTCTTTCCTTGCACACCTGTGGTCTAGAACCCATGGTTCCTAACAAGTGAAACACAATGTTTTCCTTCTCAAATATTTCCTCGTGTCATCGTCCAACCAAGTTTTCTTTGGCCATTCCCGTTGAAAAGGTTTATTGTCTTGTCTTTTATTAGGAAGTTTGTTTTAGTTGGAAACCTGTTCTTAGGAACTGATTCTTGTAGATATATGGTTCTGTTGATCGCATCTTGTAGAGTGGATGGCTTGTAGGATTTCACCCACCCACGTAAAGATTTTTTCAAAGCCTCTGAAAATAACATAATCAACATGCTCTTGGAAACATCTGTTACCATAACGGTTACGCTCTGAAACTCTAAGATGAAGGCCTCAACACTAGCTGTATGTTTGAGTTGTGCTAACTCTCTAAAATGTATCTCTCGGTCTCTTTTGTCAAACCGCTGCAAGAGCTTCTATGAAATCATTGTAGGAAATGATGGTGTTGTGACCCAATGTCACTAACTCATGGTACCACCACTCATGAGCCTCTCTGTCCAGATGTAAGGTAGCCAATTTAATGGAATTTGTCTCCGTCACAGGGTTGAGTTGGAAGTAAGTATTCAACTTATGGACCCATATTTTTTCTGAACACCCACGAGTCCCTTCAAAATTACGAATGGTCAATTTGCCCAAGGTTTTCTGCAATTCATAATTCTGGGTAAACCCTCTATTAAAATTCCTTGAACGGTTCCTGCTCTTCATATTGCAAAAGTATGAAAATGACATAGCTGCATGGAACTCATCTCCCAAATTCTTGTACTCATGTAAATAAGCCCCAAATGGTTCACTAGGTTATGTTGGAATGACTGGTCCTACTACTACATTCTACAGAAAGTGAGGCATATTGGGCCTGGATGGTTTGTTGTATATGTGAGGCATGTTTTTCATATTAGTGTATACATGTTTCTCGTTACTATTGGTAGATCCTCTATCTACTGGTGAAAGAGGTATATTTCTATGACCTAGTTCTGGCTTGAGAGCTAATCTGTTTATGGCATGCAATACTTCTTTCTTCCCTTTAGCTAGGTCATTCAATGCACTCACCAAGTTACGAAATTCCAACCTGTCTTCCTCTTCTCCTGTTCCTTTTCCTCTATTAGAGTGTATACCTGTTGGGTCCATGTCTGAATTGGTATCCTCTAACTGAATATCTTTAAATTCCTGTTGTTCAGTGTATCTACTCTTCCTTCTTCTATAAGTTACAAAAGTATCTTCTTCTGGATTCATTTACTTTTCATGTTCAAGCCCACATCTTGCAAGGAGCATGCTTTGATACCAATGTAATATCCCAAACTGATGTTCTACTGTTATTTGCTACTATGTCGTTTACTCATACACTCAATATTGTGCAAAAATACTGAATAAAATGTGCATGCAAAGGTGCCGTGCCAAATGGCCCTAAAATATAGATAATATGGAGAGATTATAGGGAAAATACTTTTCAGGAAGAAGATATACACATACCACTGATAGTACTCCAGATATATGATGCATGCAATGTGTGTCGGAGATAGTGCTACTCTCCTCAGTTTGACGCCCATCTACAAGTGTGCCCCTTTTTGGATGATGTTGACATTTTTGAAGGAGGAGGTGTCCATTTATGCTGGAACTTTGTCGAGATGGTGGTCTATACCTGACATAGAGTCTGGATGTCACATGCAGAGGTTTTTCCTTCACTAAGGCACCTAGCAAATTGATATGGCTCTCAGGTGCCTAGGTCTCCTTCACCGACGTTTCTGTTGCTAACCGATACAGGTATGCAAATAGGAATCTAATAATCACCCAATGCAGTGTAATGAGCCTGTTGAGAAAGATAAAGTTGACATGCAGAGGAAAAACTGATCTTTAGGGTCCCATCAAATTATTTTGGGGATTTCCAGCTATTCCACAGCTGCAAATCGTGAACCTGCAAATAAATCTTCTATGTGTGCTAAATCACTAAATATAGATGAATATGATGAATGATGATGATAAACCTGGATGGTCTACCTTGAAGTGATTAGGGCAGATATATTTCACTGCCAAAATCCCTTGTTAGCTGAAGACCTTCGTCTTGAACCCCAACTGCAGCTGCTGCTGCTCTAAAACCCAAAATCAACAATAATTATCATAGATGTCTTCTTTGGTTCAATAACCCTTCTTAAATAGCTTAGCATGTACTTTTAGGGTCTGCATGCCACTTTTAGGGTTTACGCATCACTTTTGCATGCATGCAATTCTAATTTCATGTTGACTTTAAGCCTAAAGAAATAAGGCTTTCTTTACCATACCGATGACATAATACTGAATGAATGCTCTATTCTACTCTAAGTATCAAATTTCCTCAATCAATTCCCCTTTCATGAGATACCTACTCGAATCTATTGGAACCAAATATGTTAGTGGGTGTATTGTTCAAGAAGGTACAAAATCCAACACCAATTTATTCAAAGAATAATAGTATTATAATCTTCATATAAAAGTCACAATAGATATAGTAGAAGTTGTAAGCCCTCTTTTGACAAGGTGTTTTCTCTTTGATTACATTCATGATAGATGTGTTCAAATGAAAAACTATGTAAAACCTTCCAAGATATCCCAAATTTCATGAAATAAGAGTTGAAGACTAAAATTCCTCAATATTCTTTTTTTGAGACAAATCCTCGCTATCCTCTAGATAACTAACAATTCCATTGTAAAGCTAGAAGGCACAGTGTAAAATGTTAAAGTTTTTATTGACTTATGGGAGTACCTTGTATAATTTATGGTGCTACATGTAAAATATGCATTTCAAGGTTATCATTTGATCCATGGAAAACCCTAGCTAGCAATAATTGATACCTACATTATCTATAGATTAGTATATGTGACTATTGCTTATGCCTAGAATATTAATAAACTAACCCTATACCCTCTATATAAAAGACATATAGAGATTAAGGAACCATTTTGTATTTGATCCAAAGGAGGGAAATACATTTTTCAAATATTATGCAAAATATTTAATCCCCAAAAATTCAAATTAGGGATTGCACTAACGGATATGACGAGAACAAATCTACTAAGGTATCCACAAACATGAATAACTTGGATAATATTACATATCTAAACAATGTTTTCAATGTTGAATCATGAAACCCCCAACATTCTTTGCGAGATAATTTTTTTTGATATTCTTCATGCATGTCATGATGAAATGAATGGGGGTCATTTTGTTGCAAAAATAACAACTCTAAAAGTTTGCACACTAGATACAATTGGCTAACACTTTACCATTATTCTAGTGAATGTGTTAATATATGTGACAATTAATGGAATGCCTCATCACCCACAAGTCTCCTTTGAACCATTAGACAAATTGTGCTTGGACTTTGTGGGACCAATTGAACCTCCTTCCAATCAACATCATTATATTTTGGGATACAAATTATCTTAACAATAGTTGACTTCAAAGTGTTTCCAAATGAAAACTAATACAAGGTATTTGAGTTTTATATATGAACAAATCTTCACCAAATTTAGTGTTCCATGTGAGTTAGTGCCAAATCATGATTGGCAATTCCCTTCACAACTATTTCAAAGTTTGGCTTATTATCACAACATTCATCATAGGAATACTAAATCGTACCATTCATAGGCTAATGGGAAAGTTGATGCAATAACAAGGAGCTTGAGAACATTATTACAAATATAATTTAAATTCTTAGGAAATATTGGGTCAATAGACTCACAATTTACATCACAATTTTTAAAATTTTACTTTCACATGACGTCACTTAAGCGACGCCATACCGATAAGTAGGATATGCTATCGATGTTCACATCGATAGTATAACATACTCGTCGGTATGGTGTTGCTTAAGCGACGTCACATGAAAGTAAAATTAAAAAAAATGCTAGCATGAGGGGAACATTGTGGTGTTTCTCCCTTGGGGAATTAGTTAAAATCCAAAACAAATATATCTTCTGCTGCCACCTATTCTTTGCATCTAGGATCATGATATATTCTGCTTGATACACTGCCAAAAATTGACCTCTAGAATCCTGTAGCCACTAGAAATTTTTCCAACTGTTCTTCAGCTCTCATCATTTTGTGATCATCAAATTAATGAGAAGACTTGATCCAATAATGAAATGATACAAAATATCAACATTTTTTTAAATAGGAAATTTTTTAAAAGTATTCTCATGAACAATAAAATATTTAGCATTCATTTCAAAGGACATATTGATGAGTATCCTTATAATCCGCAAGTATTTTGTAATCAACAAGCATTCTACTCTTTTCACAAAGGTCCTGAAGTGATAATACAAATTTCAACCACATGTTCATTTGAAAGTGGTGGAAACTTTTTACCTTAATTGATTTTCCACAACAACTTGTAGAGATCGACGATAAAGAATTGGAGACCCAAATTTCCCCAAGATATAAATAATATGAACCAGATAGCTCGTGCAAGATGATTATATATCTCTCCTCTTAATCTCCATGATCATCAGATAGCTCATGCAAGATGATTTAAGTTGATCTTTTTTATTTAAATTTGAGTCTTTTTTCTGTCGACACAACTAGTACGATGTCAAGAGGAGATTCAAACATCCAAATGGGGAAGGTAGGTCTCAAATTATGATGCCACTTATGTTCCCACTGATATAATGACGATCCTTTTGTTTTGGATTTGAAATCACAACAATACAATCCAAGGAAAATTAACCAAAATCCGAGAGGAGATACAGACACCCATAGGGGCCAAGTGAGTTCCAAATTACGACTCCATCCATTCCCACACCACCTATTCCTAATACTATGATAGTTACGTGGAACAATTTAGAGCTAAGTCTTTCACACTATGGTTAGCTTCATACATTTTTTATGGCATAATATTATGGGTCTTGGCCTCATACATTCCCATTTATACAAGAAACATCATTAGTGTTCCAAACATTGAAATGCCCAACATACTGAACCAACACCAACAGCCACACATAACATATCTTGTTAGTGTAAATACCCCAAACAACCAAGACTCCGTAATCATGTTTAATAGTCCTGTCACAATACACATACACATACATTATACACAAAATGAGGTAAATATAGGGACACAAACAATTAATGAATAAACTATGAGGAGATCATAAAGATGTTTGTGTTTGTGTTCATTTCAAAAAGTTGTTCACCCCCCTGTTGCCTCTATATTTCCTATCACACTCCTAATAAAATATAAAATAAGCATTAAACTAAAGAAACATCCTTGGTGCACATAAGTTTGTAGTAGTCCCCATATGACACATATAAGCCAAATAATTCCCAAAGGATTGTTAGGTGGTTTTGGACTTTGTGCATGACCATGAACACCATATCATAGTCTCTACTCCCATTGATTTGGGCACAACTTAAAGCGTGATGATGATGACAATCATATTGATTATGATGATGATGTTGATGATGATGGTGTCGATGATAATGAAAATCATGATCATGTTGACGAAGATGACGATCGGGATGGTGATGATGGTAGTGATGATGATAACGATGACGATGATGATGATGGTGATGATTAGTGATGATGATGATGCTTATGATGGTGATGATGTTCTTGACGATGATGACAATGATTATTATGACGATGACGATGATTAGGATGGTGATGATGATGATGATGGCTATGAAAATGATGTTGTTTTTATGATGAGTTTGAAGATGAATAGTGATGATGATGATGACGACGATGGTGATCATGACAATGATGTTGCTGACGATGATGATGTTGATGATGATGACATTGTTGATCATGATCATGATGAAGATTATGATGGGAATGGTGATGCTGCTGATGATAATGAAGATGATGACAATGACGACGATGTTGTTGTTGTTGATGTTGTCTATGATGACGACAATGATTATGATGATGATGTTGTTGGTGATGCTAACAATGATGATCATGGTGATGGAAAAATGGCGATGATGATAATGATGACAATGATGATGATAATGATGATGATGATGTTGTTGTTGATAATGTTGCTGACGATGATGATGTTGAAAGTGTCGACGATGATGATGATGATGATGATTATGATGGGGATGGTGATGCTACTGATGATGAGGATGATGTTGTTGTTTCTGATGACGACGACGACGATGATAATGATGATCATCTCTATGACAACGATGATGGTCGTGATGACAATGATGATGATGACCATGATGACAATGCCGATGATGATAATTTAGTTATCATAATAATACATTAGAGGAAATTTGACGTCTAAAATGGGCCTCCTAAGGAAAATAATAAAATAATAGTTATTAATTTTGGAGGAAGAATGAAAAAAACTACTTTTTGTGTTCGTATTTTCGACATATC